>QEOT01009465.1:18577-88111 GCA_003123785.1 Pterocarya stenoptera
TCATCCCATGGACTTGCTCACTACCGTGCATTGCTTGCCCTTGGACTTGCTCACTATTGCATACCGCTCTCCCCTAGACTTGCTCACTATCATGCATTGCTTGCCTCTT
This sequence comes from Pterocarya stenoptera, assembly GCA_003123785.1. Lineage (NCBI taxonomy): Eukaryota > Viridiplantae > Streptophyta > Magnoliopsida > Fagales > Juglandaceae > Pterocarya > Pterocarya stenoptera. The sequence goes on from QEOT01009465.1 coordinate 18,687, forward strand.
GGACTTGCTCGCTATTGTTCATTGCTTGCCCTTGGACTTGCTCACTATTGCGTATCACTCACCCTTGTCAATCCCATATATCCTTGCTTGCCTTAGTCATTGCTCACTCGAATATTACATTTTCTTACTCTTGTTCTTCTAATGCCGTGCTCACCTAAGTCTTTGTTCGCCTGTGGCTTTGCTCACTTGGCTAGGGTGTTCCTACCTTACGTTGTATGCTATTCTCACACTCTAGATGATTAAAACTTTTTTAACAAATTGGCTTTTCTTTTGTTTTATGAACTTATGCATCAATTTGAAAAACTTATTCTAGAAAGACACGATTAAAATAACTATACATACAATATAGGTGAATTTGGTCATATGCTCATGTGGTACGAGTTATTTAGAATCCATACACTTCAATTTTTCTGTCCATCACTCTTAATCGAAAATACATGGCCCAATAACAAGCTACAACATCTCAACCTCCTTCAAATTTGAGGTAACTTAGTGCTCTCAAACTTGTGAAGAAAAATCCCTAGCCTCTCTCGCCCTCTCCCTTTTCTCTCTAGAGTGCCCCATTAAAAAACCTAGACTAGAGGGGGGGGTTGGAGCTTCGGCTCCTCCCTCCCTCTAGTTTTTTTTTTCCTTTATTTTTTTTTTGGTTTTGTTTATTTTTCGTTTAAAGTAGGCCGAAATGTCGATATGTTGTTCTCTAGAGCCCATCGACCACCATGCGCCCCATCACAAGATTCCCAAGATGCCGATCCTTCAGACGGGCAAAGAATCTCGTCGAATGGAGTGACGAATGAGCCACACTCGTGGTCCAAAGTGTGCGTGTGTGACAACCTTGCGTCACCGCAAGGGGAGCTCTATTGCTGCCACATGCGGCATATCTGGGACGAGGGCCACCAGTTTCTTTAGACTTGACTGTTTGTCATACTCCCAGGGTGGCGCGTGTCCCTCATGCATCATCACAGTCTCTGTGTTTGTTTTTTTGATTTCCTCTAAGGTTGAAAATGCGAGTCTACAACTTTTCAAATTGTATTTCACTATTTTCCCATGCATCATTTACGTTTTCTATTATTTCCTTTGTTTTAGTCTCTTGGACACTTTGTTCATAAAGTGAAAGTCCTCTCCTCCTCTGGAGGGCGGGGTTTGAAATCTCTGTTTTATGCAGAATGTGGTCTTTCAGATGGTTTGCCTGTACAGAGTTATAGAAATTAAGACCATACCAGTTACAAATGAATTTGTGTACTAAAGGAGCCCCAACCGTAAGTAGTTGACTTGTAATATGAGATTTTCTCTATATGTATCAGTCACAGTTGTAATTTTGTTTTCATGAATAAATGAAGTTTATTTCTCATAAAAAAAAAATCATCTCCACCTTAATCTTTTTAATGAAAAATAAAATTATTTAAAAGAAATAAAACCTTTTATAAAAATAGATTTTATTGTAGAAGCCGATTTATTTGTTTATTTTTAGAAACAAAAACAGTTAAAAATAGTCACCTGTGGTGGCTGGCACCCAACCGTCGCCACCCCTAACTGTCTTATGTGGAAGATGTTGAAAATTTGGATGGATTTGTTTCGCCTGAGCTATGGCTCATAAATTATCTAATGGGGTCAAGATGGTGGCCGAGTAATTATTTTATTAACTACCTGTCATAAATAACTATCCATGAAAGACTCGCAATATGAAAATTATATATTTTAATAAATATAATATCAATTTTACTTAAAATTATTTTCTATTTTAAATAAAATTATAAAATAATTTAAAAGTATTGCAAGTTTATTATTTTCTTGTCGTAAAAGCATTGCCCAAGGGCCGTATATTGGGAAGAATTCTACCCCATTTTGCTCCGGCCCAAATTCGAATCCGCCAGGACTAAAATCTCATTCACCGCCTCGTTCAACGCAACGAGGAGCTGCATCTTCAAGGCCTTTCTGCCGAGCCACCCTTGAACAAAGCACCACCATTCCCATTTCAAACAATTCTCCTGCGCTGCTGTTCCTTCGTCTTTCTCCATGGCTTTCGGAAACAAACCAGAAACTTGCATAGTTTTTCCACCAGCATTCACGTGTTCCAAAAATCCCTCTGAAATTGTAAAATATTGATTTGGATTTCTGGTCACCATCGAGTGAAATTAGAACATCCTGCTTATTGGTTTTGGACGAGAAGAAGAGGAGCTTGTACAGGAAGGAATTGATTCCAATGAAGATGGAGTTGCAGCGAGCGAGGTGAAGACAGAGGATAAGAGAAGGGAAAGAGGGGCAATACCTCTACAACTATTGCATTTTAAAAGTCTATGCTATTGTTTGCAAAAGTAAACACCGTGGCTGGCAATCCATTTCCCAATCCCTGAAGAATAATCTTCCAGTCCCTGGTTAAGTTTATTTTCCAAGGTATCCAATCACATTAATTTAAATATTACTGCAACTTCATTTTCTTTTATTTTAAATAATTATATATTTTTTATGAGCCTTTATTTCGAGTAATTGTAGATCTACCATAAAATCTTCTAACTTTAAAAAGCCATGAGCAGTTGAAGAAAGTAGAATAAAAAATAAAAAAAATAAATTGAAAAGTTTTTATAGGTTATCTTGAAAAATTTTTCTCATCAATTATTATTTATTATCCGACACTTTATATTTTATGAAGAACACCCTTATACGTTATGAAAAATATCTTTATATTTTATAAAAAAAAATTATAGATGTAGAGTGTGAAAATAAATAGTAACTGATATATAGAATTTTTCAATTTACAAAAAATAACGAATAGTTCATAAATTAAAATGATTTAATATGATATATTAGATTTATTTTATAATTTAATTTACATATCAAATCATATCGATATGCGAATTTATTTTTATAAAATTATTTTGTAATTAAATTATTTCTAATTTAAAAACAATTGATATAAAAATAATACAAGAAAAATGTTAAGTTCGCTATTATTATTTTTGTTATTATTATTATTGACGTCAATTGATGTCAATTTTTTAATTGGTTTGATATATTATAAGCCTAGTATTTCTCTTTCTTTAGAGCGAAGGGATGCAACAAACAGCAGCAACCGGAAAACGACCAAATGTGTCTGCTGACTTCGTACCTAACTCCTTAATGATTATTAATAGGCTATTTCTGCCGAATCCATTTTTGCGATACATAACTAACTATTACCAGATCGGATCTCTATTTCCCGTATTTTTCTCTCTATCTCTCTCTCTCTTTTCCTGTATATTTCTTGACAATGTCTGCAACCTTTTCAGGTTAGTTTCACATTCACGCTCTGGGTTATGCATTTTGGTGGTTTTATCAGATCATGATTTTGGTTTTCTTTCACTAGCTGTATGGCATTCTTTTTATATGGGTGTAACTTCACGTTTTATGTGCGATCCAGTACTCTGTTTGGTTGCCGGGAAAACCCTCGACATAATGAATGAAAATGACTTTTGATTACATATGATTTATGCTACTTTAGTTTCTAAGAAAAGTCTCAAGATACAAAAAGGCACTGCTTAGCTCAAGCAAACAGATATATCGAAGTTTGTTTGAGTTTGTATCTTTTGAAAGTGACATCAAGAAAATTCAAAAATCATGAGTTGAAAATAGTGGGTACATAAATACACTCAGACACAAGACACACCTTTCAAATTTTAATTCCTGTATTGTGTCTGCACAACCTAATTGATCAGTATCGACATTAGTTGAACTTGGATTTTGGAAATATTTTTACTAGTTGTGTTGGTTTTGTTCCTGAACTTAGCGATTTTAGAGTGACTTGATTTCATTAGACTGGCAAGTTCAGAGTTTCAGAACAGTTTCTTTGTCATTTTTTCTTATTGGAATTTACTTAATAAAACAAAAATTTTATTGGAATTTATTCACTCTGAGAATTTAAATAGCAAGGATCAATGGAACTTACCTATGCGATTGTTAACTCATCTGGAGATATGTAAAGGTGTCTTAAGACCAGGCTGATTATCCTATGCTTGAAATGTTGCTTATATGCTAGTATGTAATCTACATGTTTTAGATAATACTTGTTGATTTGGTGGAAACTGAATGTTATCAGTGGTCATTGGTAGGTTGGAGTCTACAGATGGCTTTTAGTTAGGATAAGAAAGGAGATGGTAGAGAGTGATTTGGATACAGAAATTGCTGAATACACGGGAGTCAACCACGCTTTGAGTGGAAACCAAGATTCAGGCCTACGCAGGGAGCCCTCATTCTCAGGCTGGTGTGATGAAGATGGGAGAGTACATCTAGATCATCCATTAGGAAACAGAAATGAATGTGTAGAAGAAGACTCTGACTTTGAGTTGCCTTTGCTTCAACAGGGTGAGGTAGAAAACAAAGTTTTTGGCAGGGAGGACCGTGGCAAGCTGAAGGAGGCAAGTATGCACTTAAATGGTAGTGAAACCGTGGTTGATGTTCCTAATCATGCTGGGAGGAATGAAAGTGAGAAGTATGTGCCTTTTGATGTTGAAAATGGGTCTGCAAGGGATAGAAATGGTATTGATGTCTCCATGTCAATGGATAATCACGAAGCAACGACACCATATTCTGAGGATCCTATTTCTGTTGCCACTGTGTTGAAGATATTGTTTTTTATACTTGTATGGTACACTTTCAGTCTAGCTTTGACCGTGTAAGTTCTTTGTATGCTCAAGTCTATGATTGAATGCATTATGCTTCAATTAATTTTCTTGTTGATTCCATGATAGTATTTTTTTCTTATCATGTACTTGTTTAATTAGGTATAACAAAAGTCTGTTAGGAGAAGATCTGGGAAGGTTCCCAGCTCCTTTATTGATGAATACTTTCCATTTTACATTGCAAGCTGTTCTATCAAGGGCCATCACATGGTTTTGGTCTCATAGGTTTGAACCTAGAGTTTCCATGTCATGGAGGGATTATTTTTTGAGAGGTAAGATTTGCAGTTTAATTTTATTATTTCAGTTTTCTACTTGAGAGCTGATTAATTATTCGTTTTCTTCCCTTACATAGAAAGAGCTTGTATCCTTTGCTTTGAAAGTATTGTTTGTTTGGATTTCCAATACTCTGTGCTTGCTAAGATAACCTAAAACAATTTTCTTTTATCCTGATCTGAGGATTTTCCTTATTCTTGTGTTCTTTGTGCTTAAGATCCTGACTGTTTTTGTATCTAAAAAAATAGAAGTTTATACTAACTTTAACTCTGTCGTTCTTGTGTACTTGAAACTGAAGAAGCCTAAATTCTGATAAAGAAATGAAGAAAGGAAACTGTCCTTTTTTTTTTTTTCCCGAGAGTAATAAAATAGAAGGAGGAACTAGGAGTGAGAAAAAAGCATACAAGTGGGACTAGAAAACATAATAAAAAATCCCTTTGCTCTCATAGAGTGCAAGGCTAACTGTTTGTTATGCAACTTTCGTTAGAGGCAAAATAATGATAGGGTTGATTGAGTTTGCGCTATAATTAATTGCATAATATGCTTTGAAATTGTACACGAACACTTCCTTCCATTTCTTTCCAAACCCAACTGATTTTGGACAGACGTGTAATGGGGTCCTAACTCCTTTCACGCCTTTTTACCTCCCATCCTTATATGATACGCAGATGTGTAAATCAATTTATTTTAACACACTTTACTCCCAATCCAAAATCAATTTATAACGTACTTTACTCTTGAACCAAACTTGATCTTGTTATATGTATAGTTAACTTGCTTTTTGTGGTAGTGATCACTACCTTCCTCATTCCTCGTACTACATTGTGGGCTGTTGACATATGGGTTATACGATTTGGTCACCATTGAATTGAAGATACTTGGGCAAATTCCAACAGGACTTCTTATGGAGTGGGATGGGTGATGAGTATAAATTTCATCTAGTAAATTGGCAAAGTTATGTATTACAATCTGGGGGGAAGGGCTAGGAGTTCGTAACTTGTATGTTTTCAATTGAGCTCTATTGGGAAAATGTTTGGGGTGATCTCAACAAGAAAGGGAGGCTATGTGGACGGTTGTAATAGACTCAAAGTTTTGTGGGGCTTGGGGTGGCTGGTGCTCGAATGAGGTGCATGAAACACATGGGGTGGGGTTTGGAAGCATATTAGAAGAAGATGAGGGCTTTTGCTAGACACACTCAACTTGAGGTGGATAATGGGTCTATAATAAAATTCTGGCAAAACCAATGGTGTGGAGGTAAAGTTTTCAAGGAAGCTTTCCCACAAGTGTTTGGGATTAGTTGGGAGCATGAAACCTCACTAGTGGATCATTTGGAATTTTTTTGTGGTTCTTCTCAATGGAAAGTTTTTACAAAGCAGCACAAGACCGAGCTGTTAATGCCTTCACAGAGTTTTTAATCTACTTCACTCTACAAAGGAGATAGCAAGAAATGTAGATAAGGCCCTTTGGTGCCCTTGAAGAAAGGAAGTTCACTGTCCGTTCATTCTATCAAGTTTTCATTATTCAAGATACTAAGCCCTTTCCTTGGAGGAACATTAAAAGACTCTGGCATCTATCTCTAAAGGATATTATTTTTTTGGATATCTTCCTCGGGGAGGATTCTTACCAGAGATAACTTGAGGAAATGTGGGATTATTCCTGTAGACTGGTGGATCGCATAAAGAATGGGGAAATTGTAGATCATCTACTAATGCACTGTGAGGTAGTCAAGTTCCTATTATGACTTCTTTGATAGGACTAGGTTTAGCATGGCTGATGTCTCGAAGGTACGTTAATTTTCTAGCAAGCTGAAGGAGCTTGCATGGAAATCCACAAAATGCAGCAACATAGAAGCTTTGAACGATAGACACTTTATCTATCATTCAAAGCTTTCTTCATCTACAATTATTTAGAGAGAATGGAACTAGATAGAAGCTTTGAAGATCGTCAACAAATGATGGATGGGCTTAAAGCTTTCTTCATCTACAATTATTTCATTGGGCAATTGCGATAGATTTGAATGGATTGAGTGTCTATGACTTTCTTGTATTGGTAGTTAATTCCTCATAGGTGTCTCTTTTGTATACGTCCTGTGTTCATGGGCTATGCCTATTGTTTTCATTAATAAAAACCTTTATTACTTCAAAAAATGATTTCTAAGAGCATGGTTGCGCTTTGATGTTGCTGCTCATCTTTGTTTAGGTCTATATCTGTATGAGTTACATTGATTGATCATCTTGGATTGCGCCTTTTGCGCTTTTTAATGAAATTTTTATTTCTTATAAAAAGACGAGTTGCATTGATCAATTCGGGGATTTTGGGTTAGTGACAAATGGGAGCAAGGGTTGATAAAGAAGTGAGATGGACTTTTATAAATATATCAGTGATTTCTAAATTTTATCTGTCGAAGGGAAGATAAATTGATATTCGGACAATAAATTTTTATAATATTTTTTCAGTCTCACAAGTAATTTATTGCTTGTGATTTGTCTTCTTGGTTTATTACATATCATTCTCCTATGCCCAGAGGTTAATGTTCTCTAATTACTAAGCGCTTATGATTTGTCTTCATGGTTTATTACATATCATTCTCCTATGCCCAGAGGTTAATGTTCTCTAATTACTAAGCGCTTACACATGTGGGTTTCTCAATGCAAAATTTCTATATTTCTTATTAAATTAACTTTTCTATCAACTAATGCTACAGATGGACTTTGCCTTTAACAGTTGTACCAACTGGGCTTGGAACAGCAATGGACATTAACCTGAGCAATGCATCGCTTGTGTTCATATCAGTCACATTTGCCACAATGGTAGGTTATCTTTTTATCATCATTATGTATTTATCATATCAATAAAAGTTTTTAATATTCATTAAATCTGCATTCTATCATCATTAATCTTTTTTTTTTTTGGTGCAGTGTAAATCTGCTTCTCCTATATTTCTCCTTTTATTTGCTTTTGCTTTCAGGTAAATCTGTTGCCAATCAATATGTTTTACCTATCTTATTCATATATCCTGCACGTTTTGGAGTCAGTGAGCCATCATCTATTGTTCTGCATGCTGAGCTTCCAGTTTCTTGAGCACGTCATAGTCGTACATTTGATATGTAGTTCCATATCAAAGGTAGTACATATGATTCGAACACCGGATATAGCCGACCCTTTCTCCACCTGGGTTTTTTTAGCCCGGATGTGACAGTTAACCTATATATTATATAAAAAAATGGGACTGTCTTTGTTCTTATTAGGTGATTATGTTCTGTTGCTCCTTTGTTTCCTTCCTTTTTTCTTCCTGAACTCCCAGATTTGGTTTTGTTTTCTTAATGCCTATGCTATAATATAAACCCTGATATTTTTAACTTCCTACCTCAATTCATTCATCTTGAACCCATGATTCTCCATATTTTCATTTGGAAAGACGAGCAAACTTTGAAAAGTTAACTCATGTCAATAATTATTGAAAAGCATGCCCAGTTCCTCTCTTCAAATGCCAGGTAGGAGGTTTGTCATGTGAAGAGAGGATTAGTGATTGCAAATGTAAGGAGGAGCCGAATTATTTTGTTTCGCTTATGCACAATTGGAAGGCTCAAAAGTATACATGTTGAGGACATCAAGCTGTGGAAAATTATTGGTCTAGGAATTATCAAATAATGTAGCCATAGATGGGAGTTTTATTTTGCATTCAAGAAAGCTCTATGCTTTTGAGTTCTCTAATTTTCTTGCCATATTCCATAATCATGTTGTGAGCTTCAATTCACCATCATCCACTACAAATGCTTCTCAATTTCAAGCATAAAACGTTCATGAACTCTTCATAAGTACATCTCTTAACTTTGTAAAACATTCATGATCTCTTCTTCTTCTTCATCTTCTCTCTCTCTGTAATGGTATATTGTTAAATGTCATGTGCTTTCTTCTATTATATGCCATGCATATTGTAATCTAGATATCTAATAATCTTTTAAGTATTTAACACTTGACTTTATTTGGCAGGTTGGAGTCTCCAAGCGTTAAACTCTCTGGCATAATTTTGATCATCTCAGTTGGAATACTTTTGACGGGTATATCATCAGTAGTTGCGTTTATTCTCTAATAGTTTCTGTCTTTTATATGCATTTGTTTGCTTCTAAAACAGATAGCACTCTCAGTGTTAGGATGTACTAACTGTTTTACCACTTGGGAGAATGTGAGTTTCCTATAGTGGTGATAGTGTGCAGATGTCCCTGGTTAGTTATGTGATGCAACAGGTGGACCACCTAGTCAAATCCCTTACTGGCTATGTTGACCTGGGATTCCAAATGGATGACATGGTTTCTGGTTTTATTGACCTAAAAGGTTATTCAATTAAGAAAATGCAAATGATCTGAAGCCTTCTCTTTTCCCTCACATCCATTGTGATGCCTTCAAATTCCACTTGAAATTTGACGGAGCTTGACATGTTGGGACATGCAACACTAGGTTACATGCCTTCGTTCATGACAGTTAAAGATGCAATGCACCTAGCTTGCATCTAACAAAATGCTATATTCACATTGGATAATTTTTTTCTTTGAGCAATACACAAAGTACCAGAATGCTAATCCCAAACTTACCTACTTGTCCATAACTATTCACATAAACCATTCAAAGGCTAAGTTAAACAATACATGAACAAAAGTAGAGTCCCTACAACATGGGCTCTCTCAAACCTCAAAAGAGAAGTACTTAGTACAGATTGTAATATCCCAGTTCTCATCCCATACTTCCACGAAGTGATTAGCTAACACGAAGCGATTCTCAAGAGTGAGAAACTCTTCACATAAAGACGGCCATAGTGGCTAAGGATTACCGCCCAAAATTCTTGCGATACGGTTCGCTAGCAGTATAGTAATATTCGTGTAGCAACCTATCAGTTGGAAGTGATCGTCTACAGTAAACTTAGTGCTATTTGGTTCTGGCCATGCGAACTTTAGCCTGGTCTAGTTTGGTTTCATTGTTTCCTGTCACAGCTTCTACCATTTTAGGGGGAATTGTAGTTAGGATTACCAAGTAAGATTTGATTACAAATCTTAGCAAGTTGCAAAAACTACCATCCAATTTGCAATCACCCCGTCAAGCTACCAAAAATTTGCAATATACCCCATCCATAAATAATTGACATAAATAACCTTGATAAAGAATTAAATAAATTATTTTTTTAAAATTTTAAAAAGTAAAAAAGAAACATATATATATATATATAGATTGAAGAATTAATTATTTTTTGAAGCAAAGCATGATTCTTTTTAAAATACGAAAGTGAAAATTTTTTAATTTGAGTAGTATTTTTTTGATAGAAAATTTTGATTTAAAAACGTATTGTTTTTGTAATTAATAAGGGTATTTGTATTTTTTTAAGGGGGAAATGCAGTACATGACAATGCTTTGGTAGTTTGGGGTGGGGGGAGTGATTGCTAGGTCGATGAGGGGTTTTTATATTTTCCCTTTTTTCCAATTTTCTCTCTCTGCTTAGTTTTAGATTTAAACATTTGGTATTACTCTTGCAGTCTCTCTGTACATGCTTTTTGCTTTTGTTTTCTTATTAACTTATTAACTTATAAAAAATAAAAAGATAATGAAATAGAAAAAAAAAATTCAAATTTTACTTGGAACAAATAAAATCAAATTTTAAGGTGTTGTCCTTGTATCAATTTTTATGTTTTCATCTCTTTAATGGCAGTTGCGAAAGAGTCCGAATTTGAGTTTTGGGGTTTTGTTTTGGTTATGCTTGCTGCTGTAATGTCTGGCTTCCGCTGGTCTATGACTCAAATTCTTCTACAGGTAGGCTTTCTTGGTGTTTCTGATTTATTTTCTATTTGCATTATATATGGATTCTGACAATTTTTCCCAGTATCCTACATTGTTTATCTTCTTTATTATTGTTATTATTAATTTTTTTTTTAATGTTATGATGGTGTACTTACTTAATTCTTGTTGTTGGGACCTTATTTTTCGTTCTGTTAAACGCGCCTCGATGCCAAAATCAACATCTAGAAAGAATCCTATGGTAAGTGCTATGTTGCTTTCTTGAATCCTAATTTTAGCGAAGTTTCATTGCTACAAGGTGCGCATGTGTCCATATGATTGCAATTGCATTTGGACTATGATCATTAGGTACCATCATTGTAAGTCTGACACACACACTCTTGCTAGTCGAACTGTCAAGATTATACGTGAAGAAGGGCATACTTTTAATATCCATATCTATCGAGAGAAGCCATCTCTCTCCGGTCGTGTCTCACAATGTTTTCATGTTCTTTCTATCTCTAGCTGACAGCAGCACACACATTACCAGAGTTTCGTTTGTTTTAAAGGTCTTGTATTTTAATCCTAGGAAACCCTGCTTGTTTAATTTTCATTTGCAGTATGCCTGATATACATTGCAGGCCCACCTCTTCAAAGCCCAGGCTTTCTAGATAAATTGTGTCCAGCAACAACTTTATTGAGTTCCCATGTCAAGTGGTTCTTTCTTGTTGACAAGTGACGCAAGTGCTGTCACTTCATGTGAAAAGGATGGAAAACAAATTTTACTACAAAAATTTGTAGGACTCCTGCTCCTAGAAGTGTATCAATCATAAGAAAGTATATTTTAGAATAGGAAAATGCTACTTTGCCCCATGGTTTGTCACCTCATTTTGACCACTCGTGTTTTTTTTAAATTTTTTTTTAACTTAATGGTTAAGGAAGACTATTAGTCAATTGGTGTATTTTTTTAAAATGTTTTTTAAAGATGTTTAAAAAATGTTTGAAAGAAAAAGGAAAAAAAAAAGTGCAAATGCATTGGGGGGGCACGACTAGTGGTACATGTTGGGCGGTTGAGTGGCATCGTCCTTTAGAATATATTAATTTCTGAGTTTGTGCAGCCTGTCCTTTAAGTAGTTCTAAAAGCATTTTGACTTGTAATTTATCTTGCTTTATATTCCTATGTAGAGAGATGTGTAATTCAAGATTCGGGGATTGTGCTCGTCGAAAGTAGTTGTTGATCATTTCTAGCATCGAAGTTAAAGCTCAAATTATACTCTTTGATTCTAATAATGGAACAATATTTTCAAAAGAGCATTTTGTTCCTTTTGGAGTTATTCTCATGTGAATTTTCTACAAGATACTTCACATGGGGGTGGAGCTACAAGAAGCTCATGATGTTCCATGGCATACCCAAAGGTCTTTTGCTTGAAGCCGTGCCATAAGACTCATTCTCCAAATGGGACGGGGCCAAGGCTTTAGGTTGTTTAAGTAGGGTTGGGTGACAGATGGGCCATAGGACTACTCTGGGATATAAACAGGGGCAACCAATTTTGAGCATACAACGATGCCGCCCTTTTTCATTTCGTGAAAGTCCTAGTGACCTAAAATTGTTTCAGTTTTCATTTCTTGTATACTTGAGTTTACATTGTAAACTATTGTTTGAAAGCTCAGGCTTTCAGAATATATGGTGTCCAACAACTGTAGAGTTCCCTTGGCAAGTGTTCCTATGTTATTGACAAATGACACAAGCCCCATCACTTTACATGAAGATGATAGAAATGTAGTTGAGTGCTAAGAGTTGTAAAATTCAGCTCACAGAAGAGGATAAAGTCAGAACCATGTGTACTTTAGAATTTGAAAGTTTCTCACTTTTCTCAGGACGTGCTTTAAGTAATCTAAAGTATTACATTTTTTTCTTAATGTAAGGCCTTGGTCTTGGGGTATCGCTTCCTTAAGGTCCAAGGCTCAACACCTCATGGGTGCAAACAATCATTTGGGGCCACAACTCTGGTGAAAAGCCAACGATTTAACTAGTTCCGTATAGTAAAACTTCCGAGCGGTGCACTGGACCGGGGTTTACTTTGCAGGGGTGAGTCCGAAGGGTCCTACCTTGGAGAGGTTCCACGACATCAAATTTTTATTTTTTATTTTTTTTATAAGTAAAACAATATTATTAATAGTGATAGGCATAGCTCAAGTACACAAGATAATATACAAGAGATAAGGCCTATCTAGGTCGAAGTAGAGGAAACAAGAAAATCATGAAAATTTAGGCCATTAAAATCTAAAGCCATAGAACTAAAGTACGGAAAAATAAAGAACGAAGTTTCTCTAGTGACCGCTCCTTGTTTTTGAAAGTCCGATCGTTACACTCTTGTCATATGCATCACATGATGCATATCGAGATCATCTTCCACATGACCTTGATTTGTGGGACACTTCTCGGAAGTGTCTAGCTAGCCAGTAGCTCAACCACTATGGCAGGCATTACAAAAGTTAACTCTACTCAGCTGAACACCTCAATCCACAAGGCTCTAGCTATCTCGCAATGTAACAAGAGATGCTCCACTGTCTTGCTTGATTTCTTGCACATGCAACACCTGTCTAGAATAACAACCTGGCGCTTCCTCAGATTATTGGTTGTCAAAATCTTCTCCAGGGCTGCTGTCCAAGTGAAGAAGGCCACTTTAGAAGGCACCTTATTCCTCCAAATTTTCCTCCATGGGAATTGACTATTAGGTAAATGTGTGAGGGACTTATAGTAGGATCGAACCGAGAAAGCACCCTTACCTGCAGGTGTCCCCCACAGCCTATCGACTTGCTGTCCATTCAGCTCCACAGAATATAGCCGGTTGAAAAAAGCCTCAAAGCTGTCTACTTCCCAATCTTGCGCTTCTCTACTGAAAGTGACATTCCATTGGACCTGGTCCCTTGCTCTTAGCATGAGGTCCGCTATTGAAGCTCCTTGATCACATGCCACTCGGAAAGCAGAAGGAAAAGAATCCTTTAGAGCCTCATTCCGCACCATATGTCACACCAAAACTTTATCCGGGAACCCTCTCACCTAGCACTAATTTAGAGTGGCATTAAACACCCCCCACCCTTGCCTTTTGTGTTTCCAAACCCCCACTCCATGATCCGAGCAAAAATGGGGCAACCTTTTTTGACACACCTCCAGGTAATGATATTGTCAATCCGGTGAGATTAAAAATCTGTCTAGTCGAGATCACGTCTGATTATTAGATCAAGTAAAAGAGCCCCCCATGAGAGGGATATCCAATAGGTTCAAGTCGAAAATGCAATCTGAAAATCCTATCATAGTTGGGTGCATCCTGCAATCTCCAGATCGTTCAGTAGGGAATCTAATGATATTGAAATCCCCACCTATACACCAAGGAAGTTCCCACCAACTATGTAACCCAGTGAGTTTCTCCCATAAAAGTTTTCGATCATTGTCTACATTCGGCCCATATACACCTATGAAAGCCCACTGAAAATTATCTGCCACACTCTTAAAAGAGCAAGCCACAGTATACTCCCCCACAAAGTCCTCCATTTTCTCCACTAATCTTTTATCCCACATCACTAGAATTCCACCCGAAGCCCCATTCGATAGAAGATAGACCCAATTTGCGTAAGTACAACTCTAAACACTTCGCACTATTCTTCTAGAGACAAATTTCAGCTTGGTTTCTTGTAAACATACTATGTCCGCCCTCCATTCCCAAAGCAAGTTTTTAATACAAAGTTGCTTATTTGCCTCATTCAGCCTGTGGACATTCCAAGACACAATTTTCGGCTTCATAAAGGAGAAGCTAGCCCCTTTCCTTTGGATCTGTCGTGGCTTGAGCTGCCCTCATAGTTCAGCGACCAATTGAGTTGCTTGAGCTCCCGTTGTTTCTTAGACCCAGATTTCTTAGACTGTGAGTGACCCACCTTAATTGCAACAAGTAAAACCATAAACTGTTCCTCGAAACCCACACACTCCATACCCACACAGTATTGGATTTCCTTTACCTTGTGGAGCACCCAATTCGACACATTGGATTCATTTGGTAACATACGGTTCTGGGGAATGGGCTCCCCTTCTCTAGGCATCCACTACGAGTTTGAAAGCATCCCCCTCTTTGCCTCCTCAATCAGGTTTCTGCCCTCAATCAGAAATTGAGTTTCAAGGACCATCCCCTTGATGCTACCACCACTAGGAATTTGCATCTGAGATAACCCTTTTACAACATCCTTGGCACCATCCTCAGCATTAATTGATAAAAATTCGAAATGATCCGCATCATCCTTGCCATCTCCTGCCCACAACAACTCGAGGTGCTCCTCAAGATGTTCTGGAACCACCATATGGGAAGAAGGATCTTCCAGAGTGATTATTGGCATTTTCTGGACATAGAAATCCTGGATCGCGTAGGATTTCCTTGGCTCCCCTGATTCGCAACTCTGTCGACAGATCCTCCACCATCTCCAGTTCCTTCTGGACCACCGTCAATGGTCTCATAGCTGGTTGTGGTGCCTTCGATGAGTATCCTAGCGGGGTTGGGATGTTTCCGTCGATGGTGGAATGGCGATCACCCCCTTTTCGGATTCTCCACACGGGGAGGGGCCCAACGGGCTGAAGGCCTCCCCCATTTCCTTTTTTATTTACCAGCTGGGGCCCAGACATGAGCCCATATGGCCCATCTGCATCTTCCTTGGACTTGGAGCCGTCCACCAACGTGCCATCCACAACCCCTTTGATATGTGGCCCATCACTCCCTCTTACAACATCTCGTAACTGACTGGGGCCACCTCTCTTCCCCAAGCCCGCACCGAGTCCACCTTCAATATTAGGTGCTACGCACCATATTAGCTACTCCACTTGCTTTTGCAATGTGCTCAGCTACTCCTTCATGTACAGCAGTGTATTGTGGATATCCCCCTCAAACATGCCAATTGCAAGTCTGCCACTACCGCCACCCTGCCACTGAATGGACCGAAAGTCTCTGTCACCTCTTTGCAGTACCATGCCGCCATCTCTTTTGCGAACTTTGAGAGGTTGCTCCACCATCAACGCCTCCCTATAAGAAAGAGGTGGCACCATTGTCGCCGGTGATCTCTTCAGTGCACCATCTATGTGTGTGGCCCTCCCCTCCTGGAGAAACTCCCGCAGTGCCTCCTCCATCCTTCTCCACTCTCTGCCCTCCTCCTCAGGTACGAAAAATAAAATTTCTTCTACCACCACCACCATATTCCACCACTACCAAATAACGGCTGTGACCATTCGAACAACGTTGCGCAATGAAATTGCGACTTCCTTCCTTGACAGTGGTGAAAAAATTTCTCTTTTCTTCCTATAAACAAACTCCCAAGGCCTTGGCCAACTAGTACACCGTTGAAGGTCCCAGTATCAACTTTGTCACCACCCTCCAACTTCTCTCTGTGATAGCCAAGAGACCGAAAAATGCTTTGATTCTATAGCAATATCCTTAATAAAACCCATCCTAACTCTGTCTCAGGCCACCTAGACTCAATGGACAAAGTCACAGACCACCTAGACTCAATGAAAAGAACGAGTTTCCATCATCGAAAGCAACTGTACGGAGAGAAAGTGTCATGAGACCCCTCTCAGCATTCTTGAAACTCAAGGCATTTCTTAATGTAAATTTCTATTTGGAGATGTCTAATTCAAGATTCAGGATGGTGTTCATAGGAATTTGTCGCCCATCCTTTTGAACTAACAAAGCTAATGTTGAACGTATACTCCATCTGCTTTATGGGACAAACTTCCGACCCCAAAGTAAAAAATTCTAGCTCAAAGCTAGGGAACTCATTATTGTGAAAACCCTAGACTAGCTTGGATAACAATAGAATAGTCTATATATTGTTATGAACTCCCAAGTTTCCTGTCAAACACAGTTAAATAGAAATGTACTACTTGGTAGGGCATATTATAAAAATATATTCAATGGATTATGTTCTGCCTTTGTATATGAAAACACATACTTTTTGTAACAAATCAATCTCATAAAGACTGTCAATTATGTTACTATGATTCCTTTTTTGGTTTCTCTTGAAATTTAGAGAAAACAATGCTGTTAGTTTTTAACAAAATCATCCTAAAATGCTTCTTCAGGTTTGAAGAATCCACTTACCTTGATGAGCTATGTGACTCCAGTGATGGCAGTGGCAACTGCTCTTTTTTCTCTCCTGTTAGATCCTTGGCATGAATTTAAAACAAGCAACTACTTCAACAGTCCATGGCATGTCACCCGAAGTTGCTTGCTAATGCTTTTCGGTGGAGCACTTGCCTTTTTTATGGTAAGAATGTAGGTGGTACTTAGTTTTGTTCATACATACATTCTTATTTTTTTCCCTTTAGTTTCCCGTTTTGTCCAGTGATTTCCCTCCACTGGAATGGGTTGGATTTTAGCTAATTACAAATGTAGACCAATCAAGTTGTTTTGCTTCTCATGCTGCTCTCCCCAGATATTGTTCCTTGAGTTATATATCTATCAATTTGAGTTATTGCTTTTAAAGTCTTATCCCATTGATGTTGCTGCAGGTATTAACAGAATACATTCTTGTCTCGATAACTAGTGCCGTCTCAGTAACAATAGCTGGTGTTGTCAAGGAGGCTGTCACTATATTGGTATAATTGCCCTTTAGATTTTTCTCCTTTATTAAATTATCATCAATTAAGTTGGTTCCTCTGCTAGTTTTATGGTTCAGTCGGATTTATGTACTTCCTGGCTATCACATTGTAAATTTCGGTAGCCATGCACTATTTATTTTCTTGATCGTCTCACATATATTCTGCTATGACAATCAGTTGTTAGCTTTACAAAACAGGTGCTCGTATAACAACTTCTAGTTTCATTCATGTGCATGCTAGAAGCTTTCCCTTAGATGTCGGATCAGTCAGTAACTTTTTCCTTCGCATAACATCGTGTGCTATGTGCAGATAGTTTTAATGATATGTCATTGGACATTCCATTATTTTGAAGCTGACTAGATTAGACTGAATTGGAGACTCTGAGTGAATTCACTTTGATGTAGCTTGTCCCTCTTTTGGCTTCTTTTATATGAGTTGAACTGCTGTAGCCTTTCTATCTGTTGGGCAAATTATCATCAAATCCATGTTCGCTGAGTTCCGCTTCTTCCCCAAAAGTACCTCTGATTTCTTTCACTTATTTCCCCCTTCCGTTTCACCCGATTCTGTTTTGTTTTGCATTATTCACCTGATGTATCTCCTGTATCTCTAGATGTCAGCAATGCATGGTGCCTTTCGACCTCACATGGTGCCCTCTGAAATGTTTGCTTTTTTTGCTCACTGACTCCTTGATTTATCATTGAAACTTTTAATTTTGGTTAGCTGAACTTTTAGGGTCTTTGATAATTCTGCACAGAGAGTGCAATGAAGAAAATGGCCAGGTTCTGGCTTTGTTGAAGGGAGTTGAGGGACAGTACATGGTTTATAAGATATAATCTCTGCCACTCTGTATCCTGAAGGAACAAATAGTTCCAAATGTGCCAATCGTCATTGAAAATAATATAAGTCTTGCCATTCTACATGGTTGGCTTGTGCTTGACTGGATACTTCAACTAGTTTTAGTTGAAGACTACAAAGTGTTTTTCCAATCCTTTCCTAACAAGTAGATATGGCTGCTCTTTCCTAGAAGAAGTGGATCTGATTGTAATTCAATTTTGTGTCTGCATGTTAGGAATTGAAACAAGAGAGAAGATTTTTCTCTCCGTACAATTTTTACGTTTTTTGATTTCTGCTGTTAGAGTTGGTTTTCAATGGTGTTTTTCATGCTGGTGATTAGAGTGTAGTCTAGTTTGGTGTGAAGGTTTTTGAAGGTTATTACAGGGTTAGTATTTTTGGTGGGTTACGATGGGAACACGTAGAGATGTTTTTATTGAACAGAAGTTATTTGTGTTTTCAAAGGAGAATGAAAGGTGGTGGAGAATCACTGAGAGTAGTCGTCGTGGGATGAAATTTATATCTCTGGATCATGAAGCTTTGGGTTGGTTGGGCTTTACAGTGAAAGAATGTGCTGTGTCTTGGGGCTCTTCTGAGTTTTATAGAACTCGTAGAACTGGGAATGCTGTGTTAATGGTGCAGAGGGGAGGCAACCACAATGGCAGCTTCTTCTCCATTTCGGAGTTTGGGCATAACAAGAGGAGAGGTATGATAGTAGTANCTCGCTTTGTTTGTCGATGTTTTCATAAATAGGGACGTTATGCTTACCTTGTACTTCAAACTTAGACTTGTGGAGGTTATATTTAATTTCCTCTATAGCGTTTGGAGTGCAATTAGAGAAGAAATGTCTTCACAATTCAAGTGTGAATGATGGGGATCAAAATCCAGGGCATCACTATCCTATATACTAAAGGTGCTTTTCTAGATGACTGTTTTTAAAATCAAGAATTTACTTGGGTTGTTGCAAAATGGGCATGCACCAAAGTACAAATCTTTATGATTTTCTGCAAATATAGACCTAGCATTATAATACTGCAAGACCTGAGAATAAGCAAACACGCAATCCTTCACATATGGCTGCGAGGTCCTTCCATGGGATCTCCAGCTACTGAATTCCTTGAAGAACCTGTAGTCATCGACTCTTTAGCTAAATATCTTAAACCACACCTGATGCTGCACATATCAACTCCTCTGGTGATATTTGTACCCTGCTGAAGTAGGAACCATGGCATATATGTTTGGAGTAGATATCATTTTGAGAGATTTGAAGAGGCACTATCTCGTTACTGATAAAAGTTCGCTTTTTACTGGATGTAATTTTATTGTGGAGTTTGTACTGATCAGAAGGGGGTGGTATGCTCTCACCAGGATGCTGTTTCTTGGGGAGTTGTGCAATTCTCATAAAATTTTCTCAATCTTTGACTAATTTATATAAAAATGACCTTGCTCAATCTTTGGTAATGTGACGCCTATCCAATATGAAACTTGTCACTGAGGAGTGCCTCTAGTTTTTCTCTAGAGTGCACACACTTTTGTGGAATATTTCTTCAATTGAAGTAGTCAAAACTTACTTTGAGAAAGCTCTAGCTGACAACTTATTGAAAATATATTTGTCAGTGAATGTTCAATTGGAATGTCATTTGTGGAATACAAAATTAATTCGTTTGTACTGCTCAATGTGGAATTCATGCACTTGATGAGTGTCTGGCATGGCATTATTCAATTTTGGTTCTTCAGGCCGATTATAAAATGCTTGCTCTTCAGTTTCCCCATTGACAATTGTTTCTTGATGTTTGATTCCATGCATTCTTACTCTTTCATTCTTTTTCTGACTTGACATCTGACTCCTGATTTGTTAAATCTAAGAGCTTATTCAGATAATCCCATTGCAAAACATAGAAATAGCTGAACTTTATGTCTGCTCAATTCTTTTTTAAAAATTTATTTTGGAAAGTGATATCAACTAATAGAACAGTAAATACCTGAGCACGAGACTTATAGGTTAACAATAGTTGCAAAGTTATCATGTGCCTTCTATTCTAGCCAAGTCATCCTACGTGATCTTCTGTGTTGACAAATTTACTTTATTATTTTAGATACCAAAAACTAAAGAAGGGTCAAACAAGTGAAGATCACAATGCACTCGAGAAAAATGTGGCTGCCAAGTATGTGATTCTTGAGGAGATGGACGAGCAAGATGATGATGGTGCTTGAAAACCATACTAATCACATCACCTAAATTCTAAGTAAGCATCTCACTTCGTCCTGATTTAAAATGATTATCATTGAAAATTAGTCTATGGATGGTTCGTATACATTTTAGCTTTGCATCCATTTTATATATGTCACATGGTGCGAAATGTATGTAGTTTTGGTAATGATGGCTTTGAATTGATCCTTTTATTTCTAATATTCCCAGAAAAATGGATCAGAAAATGTTGTACTTCTAACTTCTAGCTGTCCCTACCTTTTATTGTTTTGGTCAAACATAATCTGAGAAATATGCCTTGGCTATGGGGAATCTAATCCTGCTTTGGCGAGGTGTACAAATAAAGCAACCTTTAAGGTATTCTTTTCTATATTTTATTTGCATTAGTCCTTAACATTATGAACCTATGGCATCTTTCCGAATCAGGGCCTTTGTTTGGATTTTGATTTTAACTGTTAAAAGGATATAAACTTTGTGATAGCTGGCATAACTGGGACGAACATTAAACACTTCAATTGAAATTACTGGCCATTTGGCTGCAATGTGTATCAAGCATTTTATAAGGGGTGTCAGTTCTGGTCTTGTTGGACGGCATACATGTGTCAGACAGCAAGACCGGAGTGACATACATTGTCATCACCTACTGATGATCCTCATTGCTATGTATCACCAGGACGATAAGTAGACTATAATAAATAATTGTTGCATGTTCTATGGGTGGACATTTAATCATACTTCTTTTTCAAACAATTGGTATTCATGGTAGTGTACAATAAATATTATTTGGATTTTAAGCAAAATCATATGGTGGCCTCTACTTCTGCTTCGTAATTTACCTGCAAGCATATACTGAGAAGATGTGCTATTTTGTTGATTTAAATAGACATCTCAATGTGTGATAAATTTACTCAGGGAAAGTCGATACGTAGTGAAGTTCTCTCTTTGGTGAAGCTTGTGATAAGAGATGCTTTTGCTATTCTCAGCTTCCGCAATTTATGTATTTCCTCTCCTCTTCAAGCTTTCCTCTTGTATGTCCATGCTTCTTCTTTTGGCTGGTGGGAGAAGCTGGAAGTGCTTCTACATTAATAGTAGTCAAGCAAACAATTATTCAACGTTTACTTGCCTACTAGCAGTGAGCCTTTTTGGTACGCAAGTTTACTCAAGCTTCCAGTTAATAGGAATATTTTGGCCGTGTATGGAAATATGCTTTTGGATGTTGAGTTTAATTCTACAGCAGCTTCTCTCATGTCGATTGCAACAGCAAGCTGTCGTAATAGAATATTTTTTCTTCAATTTTGTTTTGTTTTATGTTTGCTTGCCAACTTCAATTGCCCATCATGTGAGATGGGGTTATTCCATTGTCCATCGTGTTGGATGTAAATGACAATTGCACTGAGCTATTTTTTATCCCACAAGAAGCAATTTTCTTTAGAGCATTCCAATGTGCATTCCAGTGTGAAATTTTACAATGCCGCACTTAAAATCAAAAGACTTTTTTTCGTCGGAAGTATCAATGCTTAAAAGTTTTTCTTATTGTTCATATCATTGATATAAAAGATAGTCTTGAATGTTTGGTGTTCCAGGTGACATAAGATGGCGCTTTTGCTTGGGGCCTCAGGTCGTCCTCTTATGTTGTTTCCTCTCGTTCCAACCTTTCCAAACAGGCTAACGGAAGTAGTTAGTGCTCCCTACACAAAAACATGGACCAGAATGTTATGCTAGAAACATTTTTAATTTTTCGAGGAATTCAAACAAGTAGTATCCATTCTTAGTACAAAGAAACGGCCGGCATCATTGCTGTTGATGAGGAAGAAAATAAACTTCTTTATTGGTTAGGAACAAGCAGTCTATGACTGCTGCATTTTCTCTTTTGGATGGGGAAGAGTTCCTTTCACCAAAAGGATTGCTGAGAACTGCATGTTAGTCCCAGAACACTAGGCAGTTAAAACTCAAGGAAAGTAAGAGGCCCAAAAGCCCTAGTAATATCGTATCAAACCTTTTACCTGCCCAATAAATCAAGCACTTAGGATAGGTTTGAGATTTGATATGAGAATTTTCTGTTTTGTTTTAAAATTTAAAATATTATTTTTTAGTTTTGGAATTTGAAAAAGTTGAATTAGGATTTGAAAAATTTGTATTGAGATTTGAAAAAGTTGAATTATTTATTATTTTTGTATAGGAATTTGAAAAAAGTGTAATGATGAGATTAAATGAGATGAGAATTTTGTATGAGATGAAACTTCCAAACCTATCCTTAATGGGGTAAATTGAGGTATCAAACCTTGGAGGGATCCTAGGCCTCCCAATTAACAAGCAAAGTTAGCTAACAAAATTGATTCAAAGTTTCATTTTTTTTTTTTTTATGGGTAAATGTAAATTTTATTGAAATAAGGGTAGTAACGAAGTACATTAGAAGTATACAAAAAGATCATAAAGCCTAATTACATTTAGGTACTAGTGAGAGATACAAGCAGGTCATGAAAATTGTCCATATTACAAATAATGTCCGAAGCCCAAGAAAGTAGAGTATTGAAGAAGAATCGCTTCAGCTCCTCTAAAGAATGCTCCATGTCTTCAAAGCATCTCTTATTCCTCTCTAGTCACAAGCACCACATAATGCAATGGGGGATCATTCTCCACACAGCTGCTATATGTGAATTCCCCCTAATTCTTGTCCAACATCCCAGAATATCCCTAACTTTTTTGGGCATAGCCCAAGCCACCGTTGTCCTATTAAGGATCTCATTCCATAAACACCTTGCTGCCTCACAATGTAATAAAAGATGATCTACTAATTCCCCATCACTCTTGCACAAGAAGCACCAATATGCTATGATAAGACCACTTTTTCTCAAATTATCCGACATGAGGATTTGTCCAAGAGATGCAGTCCATACAAAGAAAGCGATCTTAGATGGTACTTTACATTTCCAAATGGCCTTCCAAGGAAAATTATGATCATTAGAAACTCCCAAGAGGGCCTTGTAGAAAGAGCGCACCAAAAATTTGTTATTTCCATTCAAACTCCAGATCATTTTATCCTCCATCTAACTGCCCATCGATATTGCATATAGCGAGTCAAAAAAATCAGCAAGCATATCCAACTCCCAATCATGAGCAGCTCTCGAGAAACTTAAATCCCAATGGACAACACCATTAGAAATTACTATTAAGTCAGCCACAACAGCCTCTTTCATTGAAAATCTGGTAAAGCGTGGGAAACACTTGCTTTAGGACCCGTTTACCGCACCAAGCATCATGCCAAAAGTAAACTCTATCACCTATTCCAATTGCAAATCTAAAGCACTTGGAGAATCTATCCCATCCCGCTCTAATATTTTTCCACAAGCTCATACCATGTGTCCCTCTAACTTCCTTAGAATACCAGCCCCCCATCATACTCTCATACTTAGCATCTATGACTTCTCGTCAAAAACCCTCCTTACCTTATGGTATCTCCACAACCATTTCCCCAAAAATGCTTTATTGAATTCCCTCACATTGCACACCCCCGACCCACCACATTGAATGGGTAAGCAAATTTTATCTCAACCCGCAAGATGGAACTTTCTCCATGCAAGAAGCCACACTTGCAGGTAATGGAAAAATGGATATGAAATAAGTAGGGAGGTTAGAAAGAATGCTTTTGATAAGAGTCAAACGACCACCTTTAAAAAAACATATATGTTTCCACCCAGCCAATCGTCTTTCAATTCTTTTAACACACCATCCCAAATGGTTTTTATCTTGAAAGCAGCCCCCAACGGGAGGCCAAGATATTTCAAAGGCAACAAAGCAACCTTGCAACCCAAGATATTCGCCAGGTCTTGGATATTATGTACACTACCCACGGGAACCATTTCAAACTTTGATAGATTTACCTTCAAGCCTGACATCGCTTTGAAACAAAGTAGTACATCCCTCAAATACTGCAAATTATCATTGTGCGACTCGCAAAACAAAAGTGTGTCATCAGCAAAAAGAAGGTGAGATATGGAAACCCCACCCACTGAAAATCTAGCAAGAAAACCTCCATTCATCACTGCTCGCAAGATTTGACTTAGTGTTTCCATAACGACAACAAATAGCAAAGGGGAGAGTGGGTCCCCTTGCCGTAAGCCCCTAAAGCTGTTAAAGAATATTTTTGGTGCTCCATTCACCAAAACCGGGAAGCAAACCATAGTTATACAATGCCTAATCCATGATATCCATGTATCCCCAAATCCTCACCACCCAAGTAAACACAAAAAAGTCTCAATTAATATGGTCATAAGTGTAACGCCCCGGTCCAACATTGGGTCGGAGAGTTACTTCTTATCACTTAAACTCACATTCTAACAATATGTTTATAGACTCTAAATTCCTAATATCATATAAAAAAATTTGATTCAAATTAATTTCCTCAATTTAATCAATCTCCCAACATGCCAAGTCATCAGTACACAAACAAAAGTTTTTAATAAAACTCATCAATACTCATAGAAATTTTTTATGCTTAATCCATTATGCTTAAATCATCTTACCCATACTTCATAATCTTGATCCTTAGCTGAAATATCTAAAATATCTAAAAAATATTGTGAAGATAAGGGGTGAGTTATCAACAATTCAGTAAGAAGAGAACATATACTAATATGTAAACATGATCATTTACAGAATTTGGAATGCAGAACAAAACATATACTTTCGTAATGCAAAATAAGAAAATTTGCCTTCAGAATGCGTAATAAAAAATATCAGAGCGAAACTTTTATAAAACTTTCTTATTCAAAAATCTTTTGGCAAATCAAAATCTGAAACATCATCTTCATATCATATCAGAGCATCATATCAGGATAGATAACATGTTTAACCCCCATGGTAGGGTTATAAACCACCATTATATCCGTGGCGGGGCTGTATACCATGTTTAACCCTCATAGTAAGGTTATAAACCACTATTATATCCGTGGCGGGGTCGTATGCCACTATTATACTCATGGCGGGGCCATATGCCACTATTATACCTATGGCGGGACTGTATACCATGTTTAACTCTTGTGGTACGGTTATAAACAACCATTATACCTATGGCGTTGCCGTATACCAGTATTATACCAGTAGCAGGGCCTTAACATAGGCAACATCGGAACTAGATCATATTCAGATATAGAATCAAAAATTTCATGCCAAGGTTTTCAGATGACACATATATCAGAATAGAGTACTGAATAGATTCAAATCATTTCACATATTCAAAAACCAATCAGAAAATCCTTGCATCACATGTAAAAATTTTCATAAATTTCATATTCGCTCTTTTTGAATAGTTCAGAAATAGAATGCACAAAATTAGCTCATGTCTACACTAGTCATAACAACAACAAAAAATACTTTCTCTGATATAGATTCAATGCATATGCAGAACACATATATGAGGTTGTTTTTAGATTTCTTTTCAAAACAAATATGCATATTTTCAAAATCAGTCTCGTTTCATTTTCTTTTTATGCAAAGTCTAGTATAGGAACCCCGCTTACCTAAACTTTATAACTTTTATAAATCTTTCCACAACCGTGATGAAAGAATATCAATTATTACCTATACAGAATACTAAATGTTACAAAGCTTCCAAAAGGACTTGCTAAAACTCTCCATTTACTTTGATTCATACCACATAAATAGTTTTTTTAATAATTATTTAGCTATCATAAATCTAACGAATACTATCGTCATTCAAAGTATATTCTTAACTTATTATAATATAATTTTATCAAATATGGCAACACAACTTTCATTTTGAAAATTAACTCAATCATATTTAAAACTTATATCTCTAATAACTATTATTGAAATGATAATTTAATACTGTTAACATATAACATAGTAGGAAATTGTAAATTTCTTAAATAATAGTAGTTCATAAAATATCTTTAATAATACTTATATTAAAAATTATTGCAAACTACTAATAATATCTAATTTAAAACCATACAAGGTTTATTTCGTATAATAGGCTTAAAGTGTTTTTTAAAAAGAAGATTAAATACTTACAATTTACTACCAACATCAAATTGTAAAATTAATACTAAGTAATATAATCAAAGTCTTTAAATATTTTATGTGAAATCAAGGTTATGGCTAATATTTTTATCCGAGGAAGATCATGCCTAATTTAAAAATACCAAACACAACCCAAATTAAAATAATACATTACTCTCTTAATACCATAAAATATAGTTCATTAAAAATCGTTGACACAGTTTTTGAAAAGTACAACAAATCTAATTTAAACATCAAGCTCATATGAAATCAGCTCATTTAAAAAAAAGTTCCAACAGTTTCTGAATTATAAAAGCCAATCTACACTTACAATTTACAATTTAATAAAATAATTATGTCAAACTTAAATAATATAAACAGCCAAAAAACTCATTTAGTAAGATAGACTTAAATCGGTTTTAAAGCATTTAGAATAAAATTAAAATCTTATTATTTACTATTGAAATTAGGAACCATAAATTTAAATTCTTATACTTCAAACAAAGACAACTTAAAACAATTTTAATATAAATATCAGTCTAATATGAAACCATCTAAATGCCAAGGGCGTTTTGTGAGAAATAGTCATAAACATGCATGGGCTCTTTGGGTACGACTGGAAATAAGAAATATGTGAAACAAAAGTAAAACGAACCTTGGACCAAAACTGTGCAACGTAGGAGGCATACTCACCGAAAGAGGATGAGAGGCGCGACGTGACAGTGAGCTGGGCAGAGGTCGACAGTGGTGAGCACGGCGGCATGGCACTGGGTGTGAGAGAGAGAGAGAGAGAGAGAGAGAGAGAGAGAGAGTGAGTGAGTGAGTGAGCATGGTATGAGGGAGAAATGAGATGTTACTGAGAGAGCGTGGCTTGGGGTGGAGGCAGATCACGGAGTGTCACGTGGGTGGCGGAAGGGTGGCTGGTCGGTGTCACTAAGCTTCACCGACTTGTCACAGGGCTGCAAAACTGAGACGGGGGGAAGTGGTTTTATTGCTCTGTTTCGGGGATAAAAAATCGGGGACACTTGGCTTGGCAAAACCCGCATGGGTTGCTATTTTCTGTGGTTGTGGGAAGTGGTTTCGGGTGGTTGGTTGGTTCATGGCAACCGTGGCCATGTTGTGTCGTCGCTGCCACTAGTTCGTGCATGGTGGTTCGTCCATGTGAAGCAGTGGTGCAATGCGGTTGGATTACGGGACACGGTGGTGCGATCCAAGTGTGATATTGGTGGTTTCCTCTCAGTTTGGCTTTCTAGCCGGCAGCGTGGGGTGGCCCTCAGAGAGGTTGAGGTGTTGAGAGTGGAAGGGAGGATGATGAGGTGCTCTATTTTGGGTGTTGGGTGTGTAAATATTATAATGAATAGGCTTACTTGAGTTTAGCCGAGTGTATTGTTCAATTTATATTCATTTACATTGGATGAGTTTGTTACAAATGGATAAGATATGTACAATACAAATATTATCTAAAGCCTTATGATTCTTGTATATCAGGAGGGATAGATGCTGCAGTATGTATATCAGATAAGTCTTGGAGTTCTGTTGGTGCATGAGATAAGTCTTGGACTTGTAGTGAGTGATCTTCGGATGTATTTGAATCTTGGCTTATCTATCTAACAGGGTGAAGGTGGTTGAGCAGCTTCCATTGTGCAAGAGCAATGGCTAGACAAGGAGGAGTTGGAAGGCGGACTAGGTTGGTAGGAGGAGCATGAGAGAGGTGGGAGGCAAAGGAGGAGGAGAAAGGCGCTAGACTGGGGTAGGGTTTGGGCGGCGAAACTCATAGAAAAAAGAGAGAGAGAGAGACGCCTGCCTTAGGTTCAGATCAAAAAATAAAATGTGGGAGGGAAAGTAATGGGGAGGAGCAACTGTCGAGTGGGTGTGGGGTGATGGGAAGTTGAACAAAAATATGTTGTACGTTACTATGTGGGAGGGCTGGGGCAGTTGAAAAAATATGCCGTATGTGGGAGGGGCTTTGGTTGTTGATGCTCAGAACATGCAGGAAGAGTGTGGCTGTCCATGTATGGGGTGTGTAGAGAGTGGGTTTGTGTATTAAGGATGTGCATAAATATAGAAAGCTGGAAACCTAGAGGAAGAATCGCACATAGAATTGTTGCGTAGTTGTGTTGGGCTTTAACCTAATTACAAGCTAAAGAAGAAAAAAACACTCATATTCTACCAAAATAAAATAATTTTGGGCTATAGACTATTCCAAATTACTCGTTAAAACACAAGTGGACTTTTCATACATATCAATCTAAAAAAAATAATAATAATAATTTGGACGCGAGCTTCGTGCTGGACCCGAATGTTACAATAAGCATTTTTCATGTCTAACTTGTACAAAAGTCTGGGTATTTCCTCCTTGATTCTACAATCCAAGCATTTGTTGGCTATCAATATCGAATCCATAATTTGTCTCCCCTTCACAAAAGCATTTTGAGATTTAGAAATAATGCTACTCATAACTGGGTTCATACGATTAGCGAGTATCTTTGAGATGATATTATAAACTCCATTTATAAGACTAAGAGGCCGAAAGACTTTTACATCCATAGCACCAACTTTCTTAGGGATAAGAGCAATAAAAGATACATTAATGCTTTTTTCAAAATTCCCAAAGGTGTATAGTTCCTGAAAAACCAGCATAATATCTCCACCCACTACCTCCCAACAATCATGATAAAAAGCCATCGAAAACCCATCTAGACCCGAGGCTTTATCCTTGGCCATCCCACAAATCAGCTGAAAGACCTCCTCCGACTTGAATCTCCAACCACATCGAGCTTAGCTGGTCAATAGTCTCAAAAGGCATACCATGAAGTTTCGGTCTCCAAGAGGCAGCTTCAGCAAGAAGATCTATAGAAAAGTTGACAATTTGGTTCATGCCTTTATTATCAACAAAAACAGCCTTATAAAAGCTTACAAAAGAGATTTAGAAAAAAATCAAAGACACTCGATATTTATCTACTCCTTTATTCAAATAATAGACAATTATCCCTAACTTGTGTTCGAAACTAAACCATAATAGGTTTTTTTTTTTTTTTTTTGTACATATAGTTAATGTTTTTCATTCTTTTACGGGATTTTGCCTACGTAGTTCGACAAAATATAGTTTGTGGAAAATCTTGACAAGATGTTTTCTCTTTCGCAACACGAACTTTCTTAAAAAATTGCAAATAGATTGTAAGAACAAGATTCTTTACGTGGTTTCGTTAAAACTTTTCATGGGTTAGCATCAGCCACAAGATAAGGAATCTATCAATGGGCAAAGAATTCTCCTTTGCATAAGAATAGAAACATAAAGAGCAGTAAAGCAGCAACAAAGAACAATATACAGTATATATTCACCAGGTGAAGTGACTGACTTTCCAAACATAAAAGCGATCGAATAAAGGCTATATATCATAAAATCGGAAAGACCAAAAAAATTGAGGAACTAAATAATCTTGTTTGCTGGAAGGACAAGCAAATCATGAGCAGCGGTGCCAACAATTTCCGGCCAATGCTCCGGAATCGGCAGCTTGAACTGGACTATGATGCCTATACTGCTGACCATATTGAGCCAAACCGGGTGCGCCCTATTCCCATGTTTCCAAGGTCCCTGACCTTCCAAGTTACTCCTCCTGTAAGTATAGTGTTACTTTCATTTCCTCATAAAAACAGCCCTGAAACTGGAGGGTTGTTAGGGTAAGTACAATCTGTATTTTATCTGATTGAGGACGATGAGAAGCTGGAATGAGAACATCTTGTTGTACGTACATGCAATAAAAAAAAAAATATTATTTTTATTTTTGGTTGTACGTGATCAGGATGTCAGAGCCGGCACACGGCCTCCCTCGCAATCATTCGAGGAGAGAAGGATAACAGGACCGCCTGGAATGTCTAGGTGATTATTTTGGTTACATCAATATGTTGACGAAAGATATTTTATATGACAAATAAATATTGCTTCTTCTCTTACCCCCAAAAAATTAATATTTTGGATGAATATGATTCACTAACATGATTGATTCTTATATTTGTTGAGTGCTCGTGAGTTTAAACACGTATTCAGTTTGATACATCCTGCTTGAGAAATGCTTTAGTCAGAAACAAATCTCACGAAAATAAATTCGCAAACTGGCGTGATTTGATGTAGTACGTTAGATTGTAAAACTACTTTTATTGTAAACTAGATTTAACGTTTCATATAAAGTCATGTCAGTTTATAGATTTACTTTTGTAGAATCTATTAATGGCTGTAGCAGTTCTCTACTTACTTTGACCGTCTTTATTGGTTGTTTCGAATGCATATATGTATATATATAAACATTGGCTGTCTTTAATGGATAAAAGTTTCAAATGCGAGTTGTCTAGTTTGAAAAGTCTAAACACAAACTACACATGCACACACTTTTCTTTCTTTATTATTATTCATAATCCATGAATTTTAGGCAATCTTCGATCTAATAGAGGTTGAAATACTCTAATCTAATGTTGACACACAAAATACATCACTAAGGCAGAGGTCTGCCCACATCAGTGATGCTTTTCGAAATTGGAGATGCCATGAAGGCAACAAATTAAATTAAATGAAATAATCACATATATCTTTTGATATTCATACGTACACTCCCCGTCTTTAGGAATAAAATACTCCAATAATTAGCTCTAACCTTATCTCAAAACTCATTACTTTGTGGCTTGTATCGTCTTTCCCTTAAGATAATGTCTTTGCCGATTCTTCATTTGCAGCTTTCCCGGACCAACTCTCTCTTCAATGCAAATTGTAGTCCTAGACAACAACATGAGAAGGGAAGCAAACCCCAGGCCGGGAGAAAACATCCAGAATGGCCTTTCAAGATTAACAGGACAACAAAATCGGCCAGTTCCAACACTGTCAGACGACTCCAGATTGACCCAACATGAGCAAAACAAGGCATTGAAAATGCTCAAGAAAGAAACCTACAATCCTATTCCGAAGGCAATAACAAGGAGATTGAGCTGTTATTACAAAAATAATGCCAAAAGTAGTCTTTTGAATGAGTTGGAAAAGTTGAAAGAAGAAGATGCTAAGAGCTGTCCTATTTGCCTGGATGATTTTGAGCCAAGAGAAGAGGTGGTGATAACCCCATGCAACCACATGTTCCACGAGGACTGCGTCATGCCGTGGGTGAAGAGCCGTGGTCAGTGCCCCGTTTGTCGCTATGCCTTCTGCGAGAGAATGGAAACTCATGCACCCAACTTGAACAACACTAACATTAATGCAAATGTGGGTGCAGCCAATGATCTTTTCGCAGGAGAGTTGCTTTCGATAATAAGGGCACTTGAGGATGTCTTTGAATGGGGCAATAGTACTGCCCGCTAATTAATAATGCTAACAGCTTGGAACTTTTTTAAGAACCAATGTATCGGTCATGTTTTTCTAGTTATTTATCAGGAGTACTGCCTGATTCGATTTCCTTTTTTCCTATTTATTATATGCTCACGACAATGCGGAGGTTAATACTCCTATATAAAGTTGCCTAAATATATGTTTTTCTTTTTCTTGGGAAATAAATGCATACATCTATATATATATATATATATATATAATGTTGTCATAGCGGTATTGCTCACTTCGCTTTCGGATTTCGGGGTTTTGTGCTCATAATTATGTGGTTTGATTTTAATATTTTATAAAGGCAAATGATTAAGGGAAAAAACTTTTTTATAATGCTGTTTTAAATGGAGGAATTTTTTTAAAAAAAGAAATAATACTCTTATAATTATTTGTTTTACAAAATGGTCTTAATTTAAAAATAAAATTGTAAAGAAAGTTGTACTCTGTATTATTACTCATGTATAAAACATATGCATATAAAAATTCAAAAAAGGGTCTCCACATTGTTATCTTCAAGATTTTCTAACCACATTTATCCGTCAACAGGAGGCCATATATGTGCAGCATAAAAGAAGGAATAAAAATGTGGCATAAAAATTGATTTCCATTCGACCATGCCAAAAGAAGGAATAATGAGACTTAGGGGATGTTTGGAAAAATTTTTTTATTGCATCTCATCTCATTTGCTTCTCAAGCATCATTTAAACACAAATACTTTCAAACTAATCATTACAACTTTCCCAAACTTTTAAATAAAAAATAAAAAATAATTCAACTTTTTCAAAACTCAAAATAAAAATAATATTCCAACATATTTTAACTTTATAATATTTTTTATTCAACTTTTTCTCTTTCATTTTCTAAAACCCAATAAATACTTAACTCAAACTATTTCACTACTATTCACAAACTATCTTACTACTATTTACAAAATTATCATCTTATCTCATTCCCCAAGCATCCCCTAAAGCAACTTTTTATTTTTTAACGCTTCCAAATGAAATTTAGAGTAGAAGAAAAATAACCCTTTGAAAAAAAATGGATTGGCTCAAAACTCACAAGGATCATCAGTCTTCACATTGTTATCTTCAAGATTTTCTAACCACACTTAAGGAGAGCACGAAAACAGTGAAACTCTTTATATAGAAGTAAATAATGAACTCCACATAAACTAGTGCCAATAATTATTTATTTATTTTTTTGAATTTTTGCTTTGTTTTGTTTTTAAGACAAAATTAGTGATGGCATGAAATAAAGGAATGAAACAAATATAACCAGCAAATGATACCAACTTAAAATAGAATAACTCCCCAACCTAAACCGAACATTGTCCTCAATGTGAAGATTATATGCTCAAATATATGTTTTCAATGTGCAAAACCAAAATATAGTAGGAATCTGAAAATTTAGACCGATGGAAGTGGGCGAGGAGAGAATTACCTGAGCATGATGATCTAAATCCATTAAAATATTAGATAAAAAAAAAAAGGACAAAGAAAAAAAAGAAAACTAGGTACTAAAACAAATATCAATTGAAAATAAAAAGAGACAGAAAAAAAAATGAAAACTCTGTTTTTTTAATGCACTAATTTATAACAAAGCTGCAGATTAATCCTGATAAGCAAAATCCTCTAGTGGCACTTCTTCAACTTCTGGGATCTCAATTTCTAAAAATGGTTTCAAACGTTGACTATTAACTTTAAAAATATCACAATTTTTAGAATTTTCAATCTCAACTGCCCCATGTGGATATATTGTGCATACTATGAACAACCCAATCCCTCTATATTGTGGTTTTCCATGGAAATGATGTAAACAAGAATTATAAAGAAGAACTTTTTGACCTGGTTTAAAATATTTTCTCAATATGTTTCAATCTTGAACTATTTTCATTGGTTCCTTATATGATTTTACAATATCAAAATTGCACCCAAAATGAGTAAGACGAGCTTCTAGAGAGTTCTCACAACTTCAATGCTTGCATCAAAGTGTCCTGGAAAAGACTCTGAACCATATTAACCTCACAAACATTTTCATCGTTTGACATTTGCTTACTTATGTGGAAAATATTGAGCTTAACAGTCATGTTTCCAAAAATAATTTTCACTTCGACAATTAATTAAAGCATTAGATGTGGCTAAGAAAGGCCGTCCCAAAATAATATGGATTTGTTTACTAACATTTTGAGTGGGTTAGTGTTTAATACCACAAAATCCACTGAAAAATAGAATGAGTCGACTTTCATCAAGACATCCTTGACAATACCTTTAGGGATCTTAACCAACTTATTAGCTAACTAAAGTGTCATTTGAGTGGATTTTAGCTAGCTCCTCTAATCCTAACTGCAAATATACAAAATATGGTAGTAGATTCACACTCGCTCCTAAATCTAAAAAACTTTCTCAATGTGATGATTCTCAATCTTACAAGAAATTGTAGGAGATCCAGGGTCCTTATATTTGACTGGATATTTACTCTAAATAACAAAACTAACATGCTCAGTCAAAAATGCCTTTTTTGGAACATTGATGTTCCTTTTTACTGTAATAAGATCTTTCAAAAGCTTTGCATACACAAGTACTTGCTGAATTGCATCAACGAATGGTATGTTAATTTGAACTTGCTTGAACACCTCTAAAATATCATGAAATTTAGCATTTTTCTAAGAATTTTCCAACCTCTGAGGAAATGAGACTCTAGGAACAAATTTCTTAGTAGGTTTAAAAAGATTAGAATCATGAATTTTGAGGGATGTTGGGTTGGACATTCTTTTCTCTTTGGACTCCAACTCTTCAACTTCTGGTACTTCAACTTGATTGTAAACTTATCTACCCGACCTGAGAGTGGTAATGGACTGGACATATTCCTATCCCTGAATAGGGCTGGATGCATCATTGGGGGCATACAGTCATTTTGGATTGGGTATAGGGACTTGGGAATTTTCCTCTCTCCCTCTCACCAAAATGGGTTGCTAACTGGCCACTTGACTCTCTAATTTTGAAATTCCTTGAGTATTCTTCTGAATGGAATTCTTCATCTCCTAAATGACCTAATTAGTGTATTGCATGAATGCCCTAAGAGACTCCTCCATGGATGATTGTTGTCGTGGTGGTGCCACAAATGGAGGAGTAGATGGAGGAACAAGAGAATAAATTGGGTTAGGTGGTCGGGATTGATTTTGTTGCTTCATCAGTGGTCCACCTAATTCATGGGAGATTGATTCTGTCTCTAAGAAAAATTAGGATGACTCTGCCAATTAGGATTGGATGTCTCTAAAAAAGAACTAGTAAAAGGCTTTCGAAAATTATTTACTGCATTTACTTGCTCGGCATAGCACTTTGAGTAGGCCTATGTGGAAGGACACGTTTGTGTCATATGCAAGAGACTAGCACATAGAGAGAACAATTTCTCAACTTTCTCCAATTTACAGTTGTACTATTCTATTGTTTTGGTTCTTTTATGCCTAGTATTTAAAGTACTTATTTTTCTTACCTTCCCTTCGTTTCCTTTAGTCTATTTGCATTATAGAATCTGAAATTTAGTGGCCATGACAACAAATAACATTCAAATAGTGCAACAACAACCGCAATAATAGTAGAAAAATAATAATAGTAGCTATATATCCAGCCCTTCACCAATCAATTTCCCTTCTATCAAATAATAGTTAGATGCTCCACCCATGGTACTTTGTAAAGGTACCATTTAGCTATAATTTATGCTTTAAGTAGGCATAAAACTAGCCCAAATCATCATCCGTGTAACCTACGGGTATAAAGTACATGTTTTGCATAGGTTATGTAGTGAAAAATGAATGGGACATATTTGAGCATCAATTGAAATGGTTTTCTAGTAATTCATATAAGTGGTGTTTAAGCATTTAAAACTAGTTTGTAATTGCATATTTATGTTTGGTTTGGATTATGTGTGTTGGATTGAATTACATATCAATGAAGGGATGAAATGATGGAGTTGATAGGATTGGGGCTTTGGACTTAGTGAGGTATGGAGATTCACTTGAAAGTAAAGGCCATGAAGTTGGATGAAAGAAGCAGAAAGCTCATTTTGGGTCACAAGCTATGATTTTGAGATAAGAAAATGGTAGTAAATAAATGTATGGAGGATGAATTTGGATAATAGAATATGTTTAAGTGAATGAAGTTAAATAAAAGGTAGTTTTATACAAGTTTTAAGTTTAAGTTGCATATGCACTTGAAAAGGAAATGGCCTTAAGTTATGAATGCATGTAAGTTGTCATTTGAAATGTATGTGAATGGACTGCATTAAATGATAATGACATGGAATTTAGGTAAGTATTATGTTCATATGTTTCTAGAGTTTTCTAAATGATATGAAGATGTAAATGAAAAGTTTTTTTTGAAAAATGTTCCTTTTATGCAATGAAGGAAAATGAAATCATGATTTATGAAAATATGCTAAAGTATTAATGTTTTAAGATATATGTATGTAATGGCCTTCTTTTGCAACTCCTTTTTGTGCACCTCAAGAAAAATTGCATGCATATGAAATGAATGTTATATGTATTACTATTGTCTTTATGTTCCATGAATCAAATGATAATGTTTATGATCGACGCTATGAAATGATGTTTATATGAGGCTATGGAATGAGGTTTAAATGATGTTTAAATGATGCTATCAAATAATATTTAAATGATGATGTTTATGTTTATGCTATGAAATGATTTTTTATGAAATGAAATGGACTAATAAATTAAATGAATGAAAAGGAAAAGAAAAGAAATGCAAAGAATGTTTTAACGTATGAAATTACATAACAGCCATAAGGAAATGGACATATTGTAATGCCAGATTGGTTCCATTAGTAGTGCACCCGGTTGGTCCATAATAATAGAAAGGGGTACCTAACCTGTGGCCACGAGCAATGTCCAAGTCCAAAAGACAGCTAACACTAATACAGGAAAAAACTATTAAACGTGTAATTGGCACCATCGGTGTTGGGTAATTGACTTTGCTCTGGTAACCAGTTATTTATGTCTCATTCAAAACCTATTGATTGTACTTCATCAACTCAGGAGATTTCACATCCAATTTAAACACTTTAGTGTGGACAGAGGAGTTTCACTAGGATAATTTTCTATTCTAGTACTTGGGGTTGTGATAAAATAGAAAACTTATGCATAACTTAGACATTTTTCATGACCTACTCATGTAATAGATGAAATGAAATTTGTGGCATCTAATAGATGGCATGCCATTCATGGTTTGTAACAAAATAACATGTAACAGATGACATAGCATGCATGCAACTGTGACATGGCATTTATGTAATAGATAAACGTGTAACAGATAATCATATAACAGTAATAGATGGCATGGCCTTCGTAGAACAGATAAATGCATAACAGATAAGGGATGACAAGGCATGGTATATTATAATAATTACAATAAGCATAAGTGATATGAATATAAACAGTATAACTCTTACCACCATACATACGTAAATGTGCCTAAAACAAGTTAGAAGTTAACTTACATAATTGTAGTGTAATGTAAAGCGAGCATAAAAAGAGTATGTTTTTAAAACTAATCACAATTATGCCAACTCCTCTTGGCCAATTCACCTTTATGCAAAAACCATGATTTTGTTGCTTCTTGACCATCCAACATACTAACATGTTTAAACCATATGACAACCCGGACTTAGCTAAGTCCTCGACTATCTTAGTCATCATGTTATGCCTAAGTTGGGCCGTGCATAAGGTTTAAAGACCTTAAAGAACCTTCAGCTTTTATTAGTTAATTATTTACCTTAGTGTGTTTGTGCATCTAAGCCCATAAGAGAGGCCCAATAGGCCTTAGGATTTCGGCAAGTCCTGTTGTGCTAAAGCTTAAAACCCTAGTGGAACAAAAGGGTACACGCCCAACACATCAAACCCTTAGGCCACTTGTTACACATTCAAGGCCCAATGAATCTAACAAGATTGTGAGAAGAAGGGGTGAGACACTTAGGGTTTCGGTAACTTAAAACCCTAGTATGCCAACAATGAAAAAGGAGCACCAGATTTTGACGCTTGTCATACATGAAGAAGGGTAAGAGGATATTCTAGAAGAAAGCAATCATGAGATACCAAGAGAAGACAAGGGTCACTTCCAATGCATCCACTCACCAACCACTCACGTTTTTATGCCACTTGTCAAAGCCATGAGAGTTCCAAGAAGATTTGTATGGGAAAGTGGCACATGGGAGAGTTCAAGAGAATAAGGCACATTCCACCAAAAGAGTAAGGTTTCCACTAAGAGGGGTTCACGCCTACCTAAGAGGTTCCAACCACCTTCTTGTCAAGTGTCATTCATGCAAAGGACTTTCTAGAAGATGGATATTATTAGACTTGGAAGATGTGGATGGGATAAAAAAAAAATCCTAGTCCCTAGGTCTCAGCCACCACACCACTCTCCCTCACACATGCCACATGTCACTCACTTAGGAATTCTAGAAAAAGGGTCATGGGGAAGAGGAAATGATCCATACGCTACCCCAAGTATCTAGAAAAGAGGAAAGGTCTTGTGGGAAATTGAGATGGGCGACCAACCAAAACACACACATCCACACACCCTTGCCAAGTGGTAAGCATGCATACGCCCACTTTCCCAAGGATGATTAGGATTTTGTGAAAAGACCCTTGAGCCCGAAGGTTCTTTGAACTTGGACACATAGGAGGGACACGAAGAGGTATTAGGGTTTCTGTTTTTGGAGCTTTACACGCCACTTGTCAGGGGAGCAGTTCTCAAAAAAAACGAAGATATGGGAAGATGAAAGGGGGGATTTGGCCAATGATAAAGGGCATGCCACTTGGCTCCCATCATGAACTTCATACATTTCCTAGGTGAAGTGTGAGAGGAAATCGAAGGTACCTACTTTGGGCCTATAAAAGGATAGGGGCCAACGGTTAGAAGGTCCTTTGGACGTCATTTTAATTCATACTTTGCATTTTTCTTCTCCCACACGACCAAGCCATCTTTCTCTCCATCTTCTCTCCAAAGAAACACCATTCATCTCTTTCTCTTCTCTTAGTCACAAGCAAGGAATAAACTTGAAATCACGTCGCCTAGTACCACTTTAACCCTCACTACTCATAAATCACACACACACACACACACGCACAAGGGTGATGGGTTCACTAGGGTTTCAAATCCTAGGAAGACCACCACAATCATGCCCAATGTTCGACCTTTTCTTTTGAGACGTTCATGAGGAAAATTAGGATTTTCTTCTCAAAGGGGAGGCCGAAACTAGAGATGGAGATCTCCACCCCATTTCTAAGGGATCTTGGCCACCATGCATGACATGCACATCACTTTGAACCATGCATACATGCACACGCCTAAGACCTTGCCAAGGTCAAGAGAAAAACACTACCACCTTTAACCAAGCACATCTAGGCCGAATGCTTGGAGTGTCACCATAAGCAAAAGAAGCCTAGCACAACCACACACGTTGGATTTAGGTTATATCTTGTTTCTAATATTTTGAACAAACACTTTTTACAGCTTGCTTGATCACATTTCGTTGCTTTAGATTTTTGTAAGTGGGCTCTCAACCTCCTTTTAGATGATATTTGTAATTTTCATGTGAACTTTGCATTTTGTGTACTATCATATGAACTTGTTGTTGATTAAAGTCTCTTACATGATGCCTTGTAATCAGATTTACATGATGATCTTGCCATGTTTACTTTCTCATGATATTTCTGACATGCTTAGAAATATTAGTTCAAGTTGCTTTCATATATCAAGCTTGTGTAGTCTCAAATGATTCGGCCATGCATAGTATTTGGGTTTAAGAAATTGTTCTTCTACTTTGGCATGTGTCAAATGTTATTGCCTATGTTTGTGAACTGAATATTCAAATGTCCTAATATTTTCAAGCCGTAACCTGAGATGTTCAATATTTGGTTACATAGTTACATGATTCTCGGCATTTACATGTTTGTATGATTCATGAAAAGAAAAGTGTCACAAGTTCATGTCACATGCATTTGGATTGTGTACTGTTTTCCAAAGAAATGAGTCTGTTCATGTTTTATCATGATCTCAAATGTTAGGAAGGGAGAAAGTTATGGTGGAACTACTCTGTCTATTCAAGAGTGCATAAATTGGAATGGAGTGCATACGTTGGAGTAGTAGCCCTTAGGTCGATGAAGTACAGTCATCGAACCTCAAATGGATCCTTATGGAGAGGATATCGGAGAGAGGTTGCACCTAAAGCTAGTGGGTGCCACATGTGTCATATGCAGTGAAGGCTGAAGGCAAAATGGCGAACTGCTGCATAATAAGGATTAAGACGTAGTCACTACAGTCAAGTGAGCTGTGAGGTGATGTGATAACCAGCGGGAAACCCACAATATGTAGAAGAGCCGTGAGATATCCAAATCACATGTTACAAGAAGTGAAAAGCAATGAGTTAAAGATATATAATAAATGTTTCAATGTGCAAAGGGAAAACATGTTTTTATTGAAAAGTCAAAGGATACACATTACATATTTTTGAAAAAGTCAAATTGCATGAACTAAGTTTTGTGTCAAGTACATATCCATGCATTCATTTTATGGTTTGCCTTTATATGCTTATATTATCTGTTGTATGTTGCCTATTTACTTACTGAGATTTATTGAAATCTCACCATGGTAATTTCTACTACCATTCCTAACCCAAAATGGTAGAAACTGTAGTAGGTACTTAGGACCCTAAGTAAGATGAATGAGATTAATGATTTAGTAGAGGACGAGTTTACTATTCAAGTTCGCTATAGTTATGTTGCTGCTTGTTTAGAGGTCACCGCACAGCGCCTTAAGGACATCTAAGAAGCCCTCAATAAGGATGACGATGGGTCAGGGTCATCTGGGCTAAAGGAAGCCCCCAATTTGAAGGATTAAATGGATTATATGACTGAATATCTTGAACAAGCTTGTAAAAGCAAAGGAGATTGCCTTAAGCTTGGGACTCCTAGCGCCCGAACCCTTACTAACGAGGGGGATCTTTTTTAGCTTAATCGATGAATGTATTGCTGTGCTATGTCGGTTTCCTATGAGAATGTCAAAAAGGAATTGAGGTTTTTTTGTGGAGATCCTGAATTGTGTTTTGGGATATTACATAGCAATGAAATTATTTTAGATTTTAGTTTAATGGTACCATGATATTTTAAAAAATTGCTCTCAATCTTACTTAGATTTACATGAATTTTCGCTACGATTTATTACTACTAGAATTACAATAGGTGCATTACATTTTAATTGTCATGTACGGGAGTATGTAGCCTTGAGTTGCATGACCCGACGCTTCATTCACTGTCCAATCCCAAATGGGGGTTGAGAGTGTCACAAACCAAATTTAGCATCTCTGATAAATCACATCCTTAGTTCTAAAATCATAATACAATACCAATTTACACATTTCATAAAAACTTAAACTCACTACATCATAGAAAATGTCAAAACATCAATAGAAGGTCAAATAGAACAAATGCTTGATGTTCTTGATCTAATACTTTCAAAGCAACTCCAAGGACTTCAAAAGTCCATAAAAACTCTCTTAACATGTTCATCATTCAAAAACTAAGTGATATCATGCTTGACTAAACCATTAAAAATCACAAAATACAACTTAGAACAATCAATTTGCATAAAAACATAATGACTAAATACAACTTAGAACAATAGATTTGCATAAAGTATAGCATGTTTTGAACTTGAAACAAAGTGACTACATCCTTAATTTTTATGCAATAAATTTTCAAATAGCATAGCCATTTAGAAGTTTGTTGTTATATCTTCCCTAAAGGGAGACGAGCATAGTGAAGAGGGGGAAACTGTCCTATCAAATCTGTAAGCTATGGATACTCGATTGATGCTGATCTTGACGCGTTCTTGATTTGCTGACAGAAAGAATAGGAGATAATCTAAAGTAGGCTCTTTGAAGCAGTATCTCACACCTGTTGCTAAACCCGCAGTCAAGTAGTATCTCACATTCAAGTTCTAACTTGATCTAAGCATTAAATCTTGCTTGTCATGGCAAAAATCTCATCAAAACATATGATCAAACTCGAGAGCATTTAGATTGTGTTTAAAACTACTCTTGGATGTTTACCATCATTCCAACAAAAATCTAAACCATAACTTTTCAGAAATAAACTCTTAGGGCTTGTTTGCGGAGTGAGATGAGAATTTTTTTAATAGTAGTAAGATAGTTTGTAAATAGTAGT
Organism: Pterocarya stenoptera; assembly: GCA_003123785.1. NCBI lineage: Eukaryota > Viridiplantae > Streptophyta > Magnoliopsida > Fagales > Juglandaceae > Pterocarya > Pterocarya stenoptera. The sequence goes on from QEOT01009465.1 coordinate 60,672, forward strand.
GATATAGTTTAAGTTGAGTATTTTTTGAGTTTTGGGAAAGGAGAGAGAAAAAAGTGAATAAAAAATATTATAAAGTTAAAATATTATAATAATATTATTTTATAATATTATTTTTGTTAGAAGATTTGAAAATATTAGAATTATTTTTTAATTTTTATTTGAAAGTTTGAAAAAGTTATAATGATTAGTTTAAAAATTTTGTATTTGAATTATATTTGGGAATAAAATAGGATGAGATGAAATGAGATCAGATGAAAATTTAGTCTCTTATCTAAGGCCTCAAACCTGCCCTTCATCCATAGATCAAAGTCTCAAAAACAACATATATGTAAATCAAAGCCATAGGATCAAGTTCCTAAAACCAAAATCTAAGCTAAAATAGAAACTATTTTGAGCCAATTGGTTTCTAACACTTTGAAGATCATGCAAAACTCTTTTATAAAAACGTAACATGCTTGAAGCATACTATACGCTTGCATATAATTATGTTAAAACTTCATCGTATCAAGATCTACCAATTATTTCATCAAAAACTCTATAAAACTATCAAAGTTCCTCACAAATACCAAAATTGTCAACACCAAACCATTCAACTAAAAATATTAACTTTCATCCATCAAAACTCCAAGAAAAATTCACCAATACACACCCAAGATTTTAGACTCATAATTGAACAAAATACAAGGGCTCAGACCATTAAAAATAACTTACAAAGCTTGGAATGAAGAACACAAAAACTGCTCAGAAAGTTTCTCTCAACTCTTTCTCAGTTTGCTCTTGGAAAATTGAGGAAATGAGCTAGTATATGAAGTGAAATGCAAAGGGCATAGGTATAGAAGAGGGGCTGACATGGTAGGTGAATGAACTACCCTTGGATGTAAGTATGACTAGTGAAAAGGAGGAGAAAAGTGGGCTGCAAGATGCAACCGAAAATCTATTAGGGCTGGCCTAGTGGGTGGGGTGTGATGGGGGGTTGTTTGACTTGCCATAAAGCCACTATTTGGGGCTGGTCATGATAGCCAAAGAATGGACTTGTAAGCGGGAGGAAGCTTGCTCAAGAAGCTTGGGCCAAAAGGGGGTGTCGGTTGGGCCAAAGTTGGGCTAACTGAATGGGGTTTCATTTGGGGTTTCAATGAGGTTGAGTTAGGGTTTTAACTAGGGTTAAGTTTCAAATGTAATTTTTCTTGGTCAAATATAATTACCAAGATGTAATAAAGTGGTTAAGGGTGTAAGAGTGTGTAATTGAGTAGTTATTTACATATGGAAATGATTTAACAAAGTGAGAAATCACTTAGTTGCAACCAAGCGGTTTAGGGTTTGGAAACCAATTTGGGGTTTCGGTTTCCTCCAAGGATTTAGGATTTTGCTTGGCTTCCAACGATTTGGGGTTTCATTAGGGTTGAATTGACCAACTAGTGTTTGGTTGGATGGAATAGGTTTGGTGTAAGAAGCATGGTGGCAAGCTTGAATCAGACTCCATCCTTGCACACTTTGTCATTCTCTTGATATGTGTCCTAGGGTTTCCAAGTGGGTGACAAGGATTGTGCCATGTGTCTAACTAAAAATTATTTCTAGTGATCCTAAGTGTATTCAGACATCCTAGACTCAAAGAGGAACAACTTATGTGAGTGGTACTTCGTGAGAAAACACTTACAACAACTGTTTGAGAGCTCCTTTGGTTTCCTTTTCAAGAAAAGGCTTCAAAAGTGATCAAAGGCTAGTGAAATGGAAAAGGACGAAACTTATACATCTGGAGGGGTGATTGGAGATTTATGAAAGACACTTTGTGTGATGTTGTGTCAGTCAAAACCAAATGCAAAACCAAGTGCCACATCCCATGATTTTTATTTAGCCTTGTTGCTACTAAGTGAGAGGGGGTGGTGAGGTGGCTTTTAGCCTTCCCATCAAACATTATTTGGGGCTCACTTGGGCAGTGGAAGGACACTCTTAACAGAGGGAAACTTTCTCCACAAGCTTTTTCTTGGTGGTGCAATTTCGTGGGCCTTAATCGAATGAGCATTCTTTTGGGGTTCAAATAGGGTTTGGGTTTCAATCAAGCCCCAAATCTATTTTTTGTTGGCATAATACAATTACCAAGGAATAAAAGAATAAATAGGGATGTAATGACATGAATTTGAGTGGTTAATAGAAAATTGAAGTGATTTAATCAAGTGATTAAACATAAAGCTACAAGCAGTTTCAATTAGGGTTTGGGGAAATCGTTTGAGGTTTCGATTCTCACCAAAATTTTGGAGTTTCAATTGTATTCCAAGTGTTTAGACTTTCTCTAGGGTTGAAACTCTCTATAGTTTGATACAAATTGGATGGTTGGATGAAATAAGATTTTGCTTATGTGGCATGATTACAAAACTTGATTTCCTTCATATTTCCATCTCATTATTTCTCTTGGTTCCAAGTGTCCAATACTATTCACAAAGTATGACTAAGATCTTGCCAAGTGTCGAAAGAAAAATTCTCTAATAGAATTTAGACATTCCACATTGTGATTTTAAAAACAATTAGCTGAGTACCGCAACGCTTACATTGGAGTCACTATTCATTTCGAATAATGATGAAAATATCCTTGTACCATAAATTCTAAATATTCATATCAAACTAAAAGTGTATTTCATTTCACGAAATTCAACTCCTAAGTTCCTTGAAGAATTCAAAACACGTTTTAGAACAGTTTTTGTCTAGAAAAAAAAATCGTTTTATTACACTATAAAACTCTAAATATTCATCTAAGACTAATGGCACAGACCGTTTCTCATGCTCACAGTATTAAGTACTTCAAATAAATAAAATTGTATTTCTTGCACCATAATGAGTAGTAAAATTGACTATGTCAACAGATTAAAACCTACGTGATTGATCGATTCGTAAAAACTTTCGAAGTTTCCAAAAGGTTTCTAAAACCTAAAAAAATTCATCTGTTGAATTTCTAACGAGCTGTTACATATATCATGTATAAAAGTGTATAAAATATACATTTATTGGCCAGCTTCAATAAAAATATGATATAAATCTAAATAATTTCAATAAATATGTAATTTATGCATTTAATCTCAATAGTCAACATTTCTTTGCTTTATATACGAAAAACATAAAGACATTAAGTTATAAACAAATGGAAAATGTAATATTTTATGCACAACCAAAAATTTAATATAAAATACTTATTAATCTCCTTAATGTTTTGTTCAACTAAAAAAAATAAAAAACTTCAGGTTTTATCTTTCAATTTTTCTGCAATTCTTATTGAATACAATGTTGAACAATTTACTATATATTTAATTCTATCATATTTTGGTACAAAAAATTAAAAGAAAAACACAATTGTTAGACAATTTAAAAATAAATACTGTTTTAAATCAATTGGATTCGGTTCAAATCAGTCTAAAATATGTTAGAATTTGTCTGAATTGGTTGATTGAAGCGGTTCAGTTAACGATTCAAAATGTTCACTAAAATTGGTTCAGTTTCTTACCGATTCAATTTGAATCAGCCTGAATTGAATCCTTTGTTTTTAGACTTGCTCCTAAGTCTCTTATTTAAATAGAAAGGCAACTTGGTCACCATAGTGGATTGGGGCCCGATTACGCTAACAGACTAAAACCTAATCGATCACTTGATTCGTAACATTTCTAAGGTCTAATTAAATTCATCTATTGAATTTATTTCGAGTCATTATATAGTGGAAGTTAAAAAAGAAGAGTCCTAAAACAAGTCGTTTTGAATATTCACAAAACATTATAGTAAGATAAAAATAATACAACAATATTCAACTTGCTCTTAAAAATCATTTCACTTTTTCCTTTCGTGTTTCTCCCCTAATAAAGTGAAGTCAATATATAGTAAAAAGTGCATTGCTATAGCTCATTCTTCCTCATACAACTACCCTACTATCCCACTAAGGCTTCTATCACTGTCATATCCAGCTTTAGAGTCATTCATTCCTTCAGTTATTTTTCATAACTAGTGGCATCTATTATATTAATTGGAAGGGGTGAGTTCAACAACTCAGTAAGTGAAAGATCCAATGTAGGTAGTATGAACAAATGAGCATATATTAGTGCACAAATAACATTATCCAATAATAATGGACATGCAATGATGAACAAATATACATTTAATATGTAGAAATGAGCCTTGATTCAAACAAAGGTATAATACCAATAAATGCAACAATTATTAACTGAGCTATACCAAAAATTGAATATTTATAATTGAGCTATGATCACATAAAGAGAATACCAAATGATGCAAAACCAAATTATAGGGCAAAATCTTACAAGTAAAAATCAACAAATTGGAATTCATTTATCAATATATATTTTTCTTCCATTTGGCCTTATCCCAAATTTTCACATTTATTATTACTCCCTGTTCACGGTATCCTAGAACCTGCATGCTTGGTTTCTCTCCAAATGATTTGTGAACCATTTACTCCCCTTCACCATCTAGGGTTGTTCTCTCATAAGACTTAATGGTCTTTTGCCATAGGGTGTGCATCCCCCAAAGGACTACATCTTCCATTAGATGTAGTGCAATGCTCCATAATCAGATTTGATACCAATCTCAAGACCGAAACATCTTCTGTTGAGTCTTTTATTACAAAATGACCAATTGTGTTCATAATTCCATCTGTCTATTATAAGGACATGCTCAAAAGCAACGTTATCTATGTGAACATTTGCAACTTTTGATGAGTGATGGAAAAAGAACACAAATTTTCATTTCACTTATCTTCAAATAATTGAATAAAAGCATATAAATACAAGTATAATAATATGCATTAAATATCAATAAGAATCCAAAATAATACAAAATGATTACTCGGACAAGAGAATCATGGTCAAGCTAATCAGATCATAAAAATAAGGCCAGGAGTTAGATAAATTAATGGAATAACATTTTGATTAGCCAATATTAGTGAAATAAACTAAATATCAATTATGGAACAATAATTAATAAATAATCCACAAACTGCTCGTAGAACTGGCACAAGTCCCACTTACAATGATAACGGTATTTTTCATGTATCCTTTTTTTCTCTCCCTTTCTCCATTTCTTTCCCCTACATACTCTCCTTCCCCTATCTTTCTTCCTCTCATTTCTTTTATTTTCTTCTCTTTCTTCATCTTCTTCTCTCTCTCTCTCTTCTTTTTTCTCTTTCTTTTTCTTTTTCTCAAATCGGTTGCGTCAAGAACCTTATCCCTGGCACTCTTACACTATTGGATAGGTTTGGCCGGCATTTTGGCTGCCCACCTTCCTATTTTTTAAAATAAAATCTTCAAAAATAAAATTATCTGTGTATAAATATGAGCTATATTTCATTTTGAAAAAAGAACATGCATCACCCATTACTAATTTGAATTACTTGCAATAAAATATAGCAAAGACTACTTTAATTATTATTAGAGGATAATTAATCAAATATTGGTATGTTATAAATTCTAATTTTGGGAGCACTACTTAAACAATAAAATGAGTGATTAACTATCTGCGTATTACAAGCACCGTCAAGAAAAATTTGCCACCTCAACAAGCAACCACGGGAGAAAAAGTGTTCATTCCTGCATGAGTACCGTGAAAGGCAAGAGTGCTCACACTCCGGTAAAAGTGCTTGCAACCAATGCGAGCATCTTGAGAGACAAAGTGACCGCACCGTGGGCTTTTAATTCCTACCAGCGCTTTTAAGTGGGGCTTTTAATTCCTTAATTTTAAGAAATATCAAGTTGGCCCATCCGTTAAAATACCTAGTAAACCCTTGTTAATGCAATATTAGCAGCAATGACAGTTCGCCACATGTCATTCGTGGGACCATATTTGTGCTACGTGTAAAAAAATTAGAAAAAGTTTTTTAAAATTAGAAAAAAGAGAAAAATCAGTTTAATATAAAAAGAAATGAGAGAAAGCTTAAAGAATAAGAACTTTATAAAAAGAAAATGAAACTTAAAAATATTTATATATAAAAAAAAACCATGGTTGGCAGCTAAATGATTGGCTGATATAGCTAGCCCCAATGGAACCAAGAGATGACTGCATGGCCACACAACTATTTTTTTTTTCAAACTTTTGTTTTTGTTTTAAAAATAATTTAAAAATAAATATTAGGTTCTTAGATATATTTTAAAAAGTATTTATTATATTTTTTTATTGTTTTATAAACACGATGCACATGTCACCTTTTAGAAGTCACATGTAGAGTTGTCATTGAATTGATGTGGTATCACATGTAGTCTTTAACCACGTGACATTTATATGATATAATTTGATTAGTAAGATTTAAATTTTAAAATTTATATTTTACATTAAATTATGATACGTGGATAATATATGATATAAAAAAATTTAAATAGAATTATTCATTTATTAATAAATTTTATTTAAAAAGATGAATTTAATATTTTCCAAAAGATTAAAAATATAATTAAAAATCATGGGGAGTAACATAATTATAGGAAAAATCACTTGGAATATTTTTGTATTTATATGTCCTACACGAATAACGTGGATGAACCATTTCCTTCCAAATGCTAGGCCAAGGCTAGTTCCCAAAGAAAAATCCTACAGTTTTAGTGCTCGATAAAACGAGGAAACTAAAAAAAGAATCTCACCAAGGCGAGGCAGCCATCATAAATGCGCCACGTATAACTTTCTCAAGCCACATCCACTCTCCCAAGTCCAGGGTGCTGCGTGTCCAAATAGCCCAGAGCTTTTAGCTTATTATCTAGCTCACAGACGCATATACACACACGCTACCTCCGTTCCCAATTCTTCTGAAGAAACACTCTGCCTTCGAGGTACTCCCTTCTTCTTTTTCTCCTCTCGTTCGTCAATTTTGATTGGTATCAGAAATGGGTTTTACAGTCAGATCGTTTCAGCTTCGCATCTCCGAGACAGGAGTTGGTTTTTGTTGTTTAATGGTTCAATTTTCGTAAAGTGACATTTTGGTGTGGGAAATGGACAACTATTTTTAAGACTTTGTTTTTGTCTCGGTTCAGTTTGGGTTTGGTTCTGTGGATGTTTTCCCCGTGCTACTCATATTTCAAATTTCAAGCTTTTCCTGTGGGTAAAGTGCTTCTATAGATTTCAGCATATGAGTGGCTTAGATAATGAAATTACAAATATAAGTCAATTACATACAGTAAGAAATCTACGCTGGTAAGAGAAAGATTGCGAAATGATCAAATTAATAAAAAGGGAAAAATTTACGAGTAAGATTCCAAGTTTTTCTCTCCTTTATTTATATATCTATTGGTGCTCGATTAATTTTGTGTTTCACGCGTTAATATTTTTTTGTATTTCTCTTGAAGAAAAAATAGCCCTTTCAGGATAATGGAAAATGCTAAAGAAATGCCAATGGCAATTTCAAAGTTTTATATTGTTGTCTGAAGATTTTCCATCAATCTGGGGTCAGTCATTTAAGAAATGCCAAATATTGTACATGTAAGAGCTAACTTTTAAATAAAAATAATTTCCCGCCCCATTTCCACCCTCTCCACGAAAAGAATAACCAATGGCATTCATTGGTCTTGTTCAAACTAGCGTATGATCTCTTTCTTTTGGTTGCTTATCTCTCTCTTTTTTTTTATTGAAAAGTTTGAACTTACTCAACCCCTACACTGTGGATGAACATGCTCAACCTGTCCCTTGATTCTGTATTGAATCTTGCTCTCTAATTAAAAGGAATGCTTCATTCTTTAAGCTGTTTACCACCTATTAGTATTGGATGACTTCCTTAAAGTGCCCATGTTTCTTAAGATATTAACCTAAGCTCATTCCTCTTTGCATGGTTTTTCTCGAATTCTATGTTTGTTCTCTTGCACAGCTATCAAAAAAAAAATTTTTTTGTGCTCATGGACATTCACTGGACCACTTTGTTTTAATATAAATTTATCTTACAGACTTCATGTTTATATATAGCACTTTTTTAAATCAAACCAGTGTTACAGGGATGGCAGCATCATCCGCATGTCTTGTGGGTAATGGTTTATCTACACACAGTGCAAAACGAAGTTTGAGCAAGGACTTCTATAGGAGGTTTCTTTTGTCTCCTACAAACCTACGAACCTTTGATAAGGCAAAGAAATCAGTTTTTGTTAAGGCATCTTTGGGCCAAAATGAAGAGAGAAGAGACTTTTTAAAGTTGTTGCTTGGAAATATTGGAGTCGGTGTGCCTGCTTTATTGGGGAGTGGGAATGCTAAGGCTGATGACCAAGGGGTTTCTTCCTCCAGGATGTCTTATTCTAGGTTTCTGGAGTATTTGGACAATGACAGGGTGAAAAAGGTAGATTTGTTTGAGAATGGAACCATAGCTATTGTTGAGGCTGTTTCTCCTGAACTTGGTAACCGGGTGCAACGAGTTCGTGTGCAACTTCCAGGACTCAGCCAAGAACTCCTTCAGAAGTTCAGGGAAAAGAACATTGACTTTGCAGCACATAATGCTCAAGAAGACTCAGGTTCTCTATTATTCAACTTGATTGGGAATCTGGCTTTCCCTCTAATCTTAATTGGGGGACTGTTTTTACTCTCAAGGCGTTCATCTGGAGGCATGGGTGGTCCAGGGGGACCTGGGTTCCCCCTTTCCTTTGGTCAATCTAAGGCAAAGTTCCAAATGGAACCAAACACTGGTGTGACGTTCGATGATGTTGCCGGTGTAGATGAAGCTAAGCAGGATTTCATGGAAGTGGTGGAGTTTCTGAAAAAGCCTGAGAGGTTTACTGCTATTGGGGCTCGCATTCCAAAAGGGGTTCTTCTTATTGGTCCTCCTGGAACTGGGAAGACTTTGCTAGCCAAGGCGATTGCTGGTGAAGCTGGTGTTCCATTTTTCTCCATCTCAGGCTCAGAGTTTGTTGAGATGTTTGTTGGTGTCGGTGCCTCCCGAGTCCGTGATCTTTTCAAAAAGGCCAAGGAGAATGCTCCTTGCATCGTATTTGTTGATGAAATTGATGCTGTTGGACGACAAAGAGGAACTGGAATTGGTGGAGGGAATGATGAAAGAGAACAAACTCTTAACCAGCTTTTGACGGAAATGGATGGTTTCGAAGGTAATACCGGTATCATTGTGGTTGCAGCAACTAACAGGGCAGACATTCTTGACTCTGCGTTACTTAGGCCTGGACGGTTCGACAGACAGGTGCGGGTTTTTCATCAAATGATTCTTGCTCTTATTAGTATGTAAATTACTCAGATTGTGTTTCTTTGACAGGTAACTGTTGATGTTCCGGATATACGTGGAAGAACAGAGATCTTAAAGGTTCATGGTAGCAACAAAAAGTTTGATTCAGATGTTTCTCTTGAAGTTATAGCCATGAGAACGCCTGGTTTTAGTGGAGCAGATCTTGCAAACCTCTTAAATGAGGCAGCTATATTGGCTGGTAGGCGTGGGAGGACCGCAATTTCATCAAAAGAGATCGATGATTCAATTGATAGGATTGTAGCTGGAATGGAAGGAACAGTAATGACAGATGGGAAAAGCAAAAGTCTGGTGGCATATCATGAAGTCGGGCATGCCATTTGTGGGTAAGTGTGGTAATGGCTTTTGCGTATTTTAGATATTTGCAATCGAACAATTTGTGGAAGGTCATGTTCAAATGTTAACATTATTTTATCTATTCACTATTCCGATGTACATTATTCCCCTTAAGTTATTAGCACGTTATATTGGGAGCTGTTTGGGCATTTTGTTTTTAATGATGTGGAGCCTCACCCCCTTACCACCCTTGGGGAGTAAACCGCACAGACACAATTCTACCCACTAAGTACCTTGTCTCAAGTAACTTATCCAAAAAAACAAATACCTTGTATCAAGTAATGTAGGGGAAGTTCTGGTGCAGACTTGAACACAGTGTCTGAGACTACAGCTCATCCCAAGCTCGCCCTTTGACCACAAAGTCTCATTAATGTGCATCAAGAATTTCATTTCTCATAACCTACAATAAAGAATAATATCGTTTCTAATTGTTATTTTAAAGACTGCTTTGATACCAAAATTTGATTTGATTACACGAAAGATCATTTGTTTATTCCTTATATATGTCTCTCAATAGTCTAGTGTGCATGTGTATGTAGACATTTATATATTTTAAGAAACTTTGGCTGCATTTCCCTACTTTGACAGCTAATGTGTAGTGCATGTTGTTACATTTACTATGGATATATGTTATATTAAGTGCAATATTGAATTTCCCTATAGTCTAGTGCATGTTGAATATTCAATAACAAATAGTGCATGTTGTTAAATTCCCTATAGTCTAGTGCATGTCCACCCCTGAAGGTGATTCAGTCGCAGTGCAACCTAATGTGGGCATTGATGAGAATGTAGGAATTTGAATGGGGGAGATTGTGATACTACACTAGACTAGATTTAATTATGGAAGTGGAACCGAACTTTCCAAGTCGTTACAGGAAACACCAATGTTGTCTAGTCTTTATTGAGTACCTCGCTGATGTGAGTAGCGCATTGCTGGTTTGTTACAGTTAATCAGGCAGCTAGGATAGGCAAACAGATCATTGATTCCCAATACTTCCAACAAGTAGAGCAGCTATTTATCATTTGTTCCAAAATGGAAATAAGTTCCATTATATCCTGTCTAGGGGAAGAAGAGGTCTGTATCCTCCAAGAAATCTGGATCATGCAGTAATTCCCAAGCTCTTAGTTTGCCTACTCAGAAATACCATTTTAGACTGAGGCCTCATTCTGCTTGTGGCATATACATGCTCACCCTGCTTCTTTGTTGTTTGCACAGTACTGTTGTGGTTCAGTAGATTATGGCTATCCCAGCTGGACCCCCCCCCCCCAACCCAGCCGACTGCCTCTCTCCCTACCTCCTCGCATGCGTCAACACTTGCTTGGACCCACACACTCTCACACGAGTGGGCATTTCTAGAATGTGTGACAGATGCAGACCATTTGAATTGGAGTACGCACTTTCAATCCAGTGCTCACTGCAGAATTAATCACATATGCCAGTTTTTTTTTTTTTCCTTGCATTGGGTGTCCCAAACAAAGTCCCCGACTAATCTTACGGGTGCACAGGTCCTCGGCAAGACGTTTCCTATAGTTACATTTTGAGTAATTTAAGGGAAAATTTTCCCAAATCCGATGGTCTCTAGAAATTGTTTGCACTCAAGGTTCGGACCTTCAACCTGGAGGGAGCGTAGCACCAAGACAAGGCTTTTACCACCTGAGGCAACCCTTAGGGGTTATATATGCCAGCATCTTTTGTCAGAAGAGTTCTTAATAAATATGTCAAAAGGTTAAAACCGTGTTATTATTAAATATTTAAAGCATGGTTCATGATCCATGGACCAAATTGCATCTGGTGCCCCTAAAAAGAATGATTAGAGGTTAATTATTAAAGACAAAAAATAAAATTAAGCAAGAAAAAGAGGTAAATATGGGTTCAGTCCCATTAGGGCGCATGAGTATATACACTTACGCAGTGGTACTTACATTTTTGTATTGATACTGGTTTTATTTGTGATAAGGGCTATTTTATTAATGTGAAATGAAGAATAATGATTTAAATGCCGAATCTTTATTTTTGCTTTTGAATTGTAATATGATTGAATTTCTAAAATCTAAATTCAGTTCTTGATAATTGGATTTGGAGTTGAACCGTTGAATTAGAACGGCATGATTATTATTGAATCTTGAATCTCCAAAGCCTGTGGACTGTCCCATCATTCCCACATATCTTATTGTTCGCTATTACTTTCTCTCCCATTCATAGCTATTGTTGGTCTCTTTACTGCCACCCCCAAGTAATTTCTGATTTCATTTAATTTTTTTTTTCTTTTGTCAAGGACTTTGACTCCAGGGCACGATCCTGTTCAAAAAGTGACCCTAGTTCCACGTGGTCAAGCACGGGGTCTTACCTGGTTTATTCCAGCAGATGACCCTACCCTGATCTCCAAGCAGCAGCTGTTTGCACGAATTGTTGGTGGACTTGGTGGCAGAGCTGCAGAAGAAGTGATCTTTGGTGAGCCAGAGGTGACAACAGGTGCAGCTGGTGATTTGCAGCAGATTACTGGTTTGGCGAAACAGGTAATTCAGCATTTACATATGCTCCAAGCATTGTGCAATACCAAATTACTGTTAGCTTTGATCTTTTATTTCTTTTGTGGTTTTGTTGGGTTGGGGGGAGGGAGTTGGTAGGCGAGGCCATTGGATGCATGTTTCAAGTATGAATTTAGAGTACAAATTCTTAGTTCTTAGGCTATTTTGTTTTCTTTAAAATAGGGTCCACTTGGTGTATGTTAGAATTGGCTGATGATCAGAATTACATAATGTTGCTTGGTTCTTAGTTTAGGCGTGGTTTCCTGCTCCACTTTTGGCAATGTCTAAGGCCATTCCTACTTAGATTTTGTGTCCAACCATCAGGTCTCAAAAGTAACCTTAGTTTCCTTGTTTTTTCCCATAAAAAGTTAATGGAGGGATTTGATTGATCTGTTTGCAGATGGTAACCACATTCGGAATGTCCGAAATTGGCCCATGGTCGCTTATGGACGCAGCTCAGAGTGGTGATGTCATAATGAGAATGATGGCCAGGAACTCAATGTCCGAAAAGCTTGCTGAAGACATTGATGCTGCCATAAAGACGATATCAGACAAAGCGTATGAAATTGCATTGAGACACATAAAGAACAACCGTGAGGCCATTGACAAGATAGTGGAAGTCCTCCTTGAGAAGGAAACAATGAGTGGAGATGAATTCCGGGCAATTCTCTCGGAGTTTGTTGAAATTCCAGCCGAGAATCGGGTCCCTTCTTCTTCACCCACACCAGTCACTGTTTAAATTGCATGATCATACCAATTGTCAATGACTCTTAATCATACTCCTTGTAGTGGTTACATGTATTATATTATAATCGAAGTCGAAAGAATAGTTCAAATTATTTGTAATCTTTGCTTTTAGATCAGAAGAGAAGCACTCTTAACCTGAATTCACGGTTACAATATACATATCTTCTCACACACACGCATATATTATATACCGTTTGGGTGTATGTACACATATAGGAGGATCTATAACACCCATCGGCAGTCTTAATGAGTAAAACAGAGGCGTATAATTAACCCCATGGCCTAAAAAATATCTTTTAAGGCCAATGTCTCTTACCTTTATGTCTTATGTTTTCAACTTTTTTTTTTTTTTGAAAATAGAGATCTCGTTCCATTCATTAAACGGACATACAAGATTGACTTAAACAAGCCAATTACAAACATTAATAGCTTCCCAACACACATCTGTGGCTGACATGGTCTAGTCCGGCACATCTCTTCAGACCTAAGTCTAAGAGAGTGCATATCCCTGTCCAAGACAGAGGAAACAGTAACCCACTAAACAAAACTCCATACCCGACTAAACGGGATATGGAGGGGAAATACCCCGCCAACTCCGCCTACGCGGAGGGGGGAGAAACTCCATTCCGGACCTAGTCCGAATGGGAAACAGTAAGGGATATAAATAACTAGAAAATAAAACAAGATAAAAGAAAATTACATTGTGAAAACACTGTAAAGCGGAAAACCAGTGCACAAAAACAACAGGTGGAGAGAAACCGATGGTCGAGCTTTGAAGATCCAGAGACGCCTGCTCGGGAACTGCCGCGCGTTTCCGCTTCAGAGGGTTCCTTGGTGGCGCGTGAGGCCCACTCGCCGACGAGCTCCGAAAATTTCGACCCGCGCGTGCGGGCTACGCGCCGCTCCGGAGGAGGCCGCATTCGGAGGTTAAGCAGATCGGCGATAGGTAAAGCTCCTGGAGGGGCGCGTGTAGGAAGCTGATGACCGGAGAAGCTCGAATCGGCTACCCTCCCTTATTCGCCGAAATCTGAAAAAAACCAAAAAAACCCAAAATAAACCACCGGAGACGAAGGGCCGGCGGGGAGAGGGAGGAGAGGAAGAGGAAGAAGGAGCCGAAGCTCCCCTTCCCCCCAACTGGATTCCGACGAGAGGGTTTTTAGAGAGAGAGGGTCTGGGTAAGAGAGAGGATTTTTTTGAAGCTCGTGTAATCCACCACTCAAGAGGGAAAACATATATGTCTTATGTTTTCAACTAATATTTATTTTATAAATCTTCAATTCTACCACATACATACATACATATATATATATATATATATATATATGGCTAATCTCAAAATGGTACACTGGAATGTACTTAGTTGAAATTCAGGCTGTGTTTGGATGTTGAACTGAATTGAGTTGAGTTGAGATGATAAAATATTTTTAGAATATTATTTTTTAGTATTATTATTATTTTGAAATTTGAAAAAATTAAATTGTTTATTATATTTTGTATTAAGATTTGAAAAGGTTGTAATGATGAGTTGAGAAAGAAGGAACAGCATTTGTTTGTAACTCAAGCTAGCCCACTCTCTCACATGGACGCATGTCCAAGTTCTATAGTCAAATTTTCATGCGTAGCCCATTTTTCTTCCTTCTAGTTCTTCTTCTTCCTTTATTTTTATTTTTATTTTTATTTTTTTATTATTTTTTTAATTTTCTGCTCCATTTCTTTCCATAGCCGAAACCTAAACAAAACACCTGTTGAGCATCTCAAGTGAAATCTCACCAAAATTACACCAAAACTCATCATACAACACACACACACATATATAAATAAATATATATATATATATATAAACCTATAAACAATCCCATAGCCTAAAAACCATAACATTAGTATTTTTGCTCAAGCTTTGAGGGCCTAAGTTTTGTAAGTTTCTATACCTCTAGACTTATGTAATTTCATTGATTATAAATGAATGTGTGTGATTAAATGTTGAAAGTTTTGGTATTTTGTGGGGGAACTTCAGTTTTGGTATATAAATTAGGGTTGTTAGGGTGAACACAAAAAATACAACCGAATGTTTTATACCATTCTTTAAGCAAATTGGCAATCTATTAAAACTAAACTTTAAAAAAATCAAGCAACCTACAAGCAAGACACCAAGATGTTTACTTAGAAAACCCTCCATTACAAAGAGGAAAACTACGAGACATGGTCTAATTAAAACTTCTACTATTAACAATGAGTTTACAAATTGTCTTCACTAGAGTAATCTCTAGAGGCTACCGGTCAATGTTTTGAATTCCGTTTCGGTGAGATACTGAAAGGAAATATTTTGCTACTGATATGTTTTGGTGTACCGTTTCGAGATAGTCATTATTTTAAATTTTTTTTGAGGAAAAAAAATACATTGGCAAGATTAATATCAATCAAGACACTGGCATCCAACGGATTTGAATCAAACTGGAAAAAAAAAAAGGCCAATATGAAACAATGCTCAAGCTCATAGTCTGAGCTTTTAATAACATCAAAACAATGCTCAAGCTCATAGTTTGAGCTTTTAACATGGCCGTTTGAATCATTTCTCTTTTTTTCGTAGTAGCATCCTCCAAATCCCTCAAAATTTTTCTTCCCCAGCAACCATGGATGACATGAGGAAGCCACAGTGGCGGATCTACATTTACCCCTCTACATTTACCTTAGGGGGGCCAAGGCCACTCCAAATTTTTTTGGAAAATCAAAATATATCCTAGTTTTTATTCATAAGTTTATAAATTTAGAAAATGACCTCCTAAAAAAATTTATAATCCTCATACGCTATGCAATATTTTATAAAATTCCAATATATCTAGAAATGTCTCTCCAATTTTTTTAGAATTTGTATAATTTGTATATATTATTTATTTTCAAAAATGTGATCTCACCAAAATTAAATTAAACCTAAGTTTAGGAGAAATAATAATATGGATTTCAAAGTTTTTTGTTATACAATATTAGACTTCTAAATATGGAATCCAAAGTGAAAATACAAGAAAAATCATTTAAGATTGGTGATCTATATGGAAAATCGTTAAGAGGTTTTATCCTCTAGACTCATTAAGTAGGAAAAAACTTATTTAAGGTCTCGATTAAAATATTATATACTTAATGTGACACAAAAATATCTAGAATTTATATTAAACTTAATAAACTAGCTTACATAGTAGAATAAAAGATGACATTATAAAAGATTATTTGATAGTTTCTATAAAGCAATTAAATTCTAAATATTTCATTAGAAAAATAATAATGGATGAATATTATTTTATGAAACATTATCGTTAAAAATCTGAAACCTATATTAAGACGTTGTGTTTTAAAATTTTATTTCTACGCGTATATTGCAAATTATCTAGATCTAATTTTATATACAATTATGTTTTTATGATTTTTTATGTTACACTAGAAAATTTGGCCCTCTCAGAAAAATTGCTGGATCCACCACTGAAAAGTCGTAGAGATATCTGCGCAGCTAAAGAACCAAAATGGGTGGGTATAAATGCTCATACTATTTCCACTATCCTTCCTCCCATCTTAGATTCCCGCAACTACACAAATGGTCACCATGCATTTTAAAAAGTCACTTTGCATGTACTGCGAAGAAAGGACAACTGCAAATATAGCCTTGAAGTGAAAATCCAGCCATGAGTTCATGACTGCCTATGAGAGGATTGGACCACACCTTTCACGTTTATCCCTTCATTTCAAATAAAGCCATGGATTCATGAATTCTACTTTTTCAACAAAATGGGAAAATGAGAATTCATGAATTCATGTTTGGGAAGTGAATTCATCTCCTCAACTTTTTCATGAATTCATGTTTGGGAAGTGAGATGAGGTGCATCTCATCTCCTCAACTTATATCTTCTTCTTTTTTTTTTTTTTTTTTCTCTAAACTATCCAAATTTATTAATAAAACCCTCACTTATAATCAAGGACCTTAAAAAACAACGAAGAACCCAAACCCAGAAAAAACTCTAAACAAGCCTATGAACAGAACGAAAGCAAGAAGTCCGATAAAACCAAATCAAAATTAACTTCTTAACGAAGGCAAGCCAGAAGCATCTAATCGTAACAAGCCTCTAAGAACCTGAGACAAAAATCAATACTAATGTAGTTCGAGGTGACACCATTAGCACCATCATTAGCCAACCAATCCGCCATTTTGTTACCATGAGCAAAAAAATTTCCGCACCTTCGCCTACTTTGAGAGTGACATATTGCCCGCCCATACTAGCCAAACTAACCTCTAGAATATTATCCCAATAGATCCAAAAATTTTCCCCCTCAACAAATCAATTTTTTAATCTACTTTTTGAAGTCCCAACACCTCTAAAGTTCCAAAAAAAATGAGAACAATCATTGGGAGGGATTAGATAAACGAGCAAGCACCGAGAAGAGCTTCTCATTTTAACAAAACTTTTCTTCTTATATTTTCTTTTACCTTCTTTGATTTCAGATTCTATCATGTATTCTTTATCTTGAGGGAAAACTTCAGGATGAAAATCTGGTTCCAGTTCAGAAACAGTGTCCTCAACAAAAGGTAACTCCTCATCTGGTTCTTCATCTGAAGCCATGGCATCCATCTCACTCTCCTGATCTACAATCGGGAGAATAGGCATAACCTCCCTCTCAATTGATGCACAGGCAGCAGAAACCAAAAGCACGATCCCAGGAGGTTGATCTGGCATTAAGTTATCTGCTATGACAGAAGGCACAACAGTATCTGAAACAACAGCCTCCTCACTAGGTCCCGATATCCCTGCAATATCCAAGATCACAACATCACTGGCTCCCCTTCAACATGAACTACCTGCATCATAAGCACGTTAGGTCCCTCATCTTTCTGTGAAATAACCCTCGTTGGATCAATGACAGCAACATGCCGAAATGCACTTGGTACCACAACATCACTCGGTACCATGGTATCAATCGAAATCTCAACTCCACTCAGGCCCGTCTCAGGAGCCGTGTCAGGAACCAGCTCAATAGCCTTCTTAGGAACTACTTCCTCAACTTATATCAAAACTTCTCATAATTTTCTTTTCAAAACTTCTCTTATTTTTTTTTTCAAATATCACTTAAATACAAAACACTTTTCAATTTCATATCTTCAACTTTTTCATATAATTATTACATAATCATTGCAACTTTTTTAAATTTCTAAATAATACAACTTTTTCAAATTTTAAAATAAAAATAAGATTAAAAAGTTATATTCAAACTATTTTTTAACTTGAAAATTTTTTTGTTCAACTTTTTCTCTCTCATTTCTCAAAACTCAATAAAACATCTTAACTCAAACTATTTTACTACTATTTACAAAAAACAAATATCACTACTATTCACAAAATTCTCATCTAATCTTATTATCAAAACATATATATTTGGTGAAACTTTGAAAAATAAGTGGACAAAACAAAGAACAGAAGAAATAAAGATCAAAGAAGTATGAACTTTAGGATTTGCAAAAGCTTAAAGCTTCCATTAGTTCCATTTGTCATTTGCATTTTAGATCTGGCCGAAAATTGATTTTCTTGGAAAAACAAATATTTACGGCGTGGAGTAGGCCCTGAGTAAGATTTAATCTCTTATTAGCATTGAGTAATATTTGTGGTGTTGCCAACTGGTTGACACTCCTGCCACTATGGATCCTCGCCGAACTCTTTACCAAGGAACAAGGGAGCCACAACTTGGTATCAGAGCTTTTCACAGCTTTGGCTAAATCCATAATATCATCTAGGAACAATACCAAAGTATAATAGGATTTTATCCTTATTATTATAAGCTTGATCTGTAGTAAGTAGGCAAGAGTTAAGCTAGAAAGTAATAGATTTGAGTTGTGGCAAAATTTTATTATGGTGCGAACGAGAGTTTGTCAAAATGGATGACCCATGGGTGATCGTGAGGGAGATCAATTTCATGGTGAAGGGGAGAATGAAGTAGCACGAGCTATTAACCGTATCATGGATGTATTATAGTAGCGACAATAGTTTTTCCAATGTCATAAGCAACTACAACAGGTCAACCACCCACATGATGAGCAGCGAGGGTGTACATATGAACCATTTTTGGCTTATCCATACCTAGAATTCTTTGAAAATGAAAGATGGATAAAGGCTGAAAGGTGGGTCATGGAGACTGAAAGAACTTTTGAAGTGTGCGGTTGCACGAAGGGTCAAAAGGTGTTATATGGGAGCTATCTGCTCCAAGGGGAAGTGGCAATTTGTTGGAGTGTCAAGAGACAATTGCTTATTATGGACTCATGGAAGCCATTAATTGAGAGAGGTTTAAGAAAAAGTTTGACGATCGATACTTCCCTACCATTATGAGATAGTAGAAATCAAAGTATTTCGCTGATCTGATCCAGGGTAGCATGCGATCAAGCAGTTGCTAAGTTCATGGTGTTGGGAATGTTTGTTTCCTCATCTCATCTCTATAGAGGAGATGTTGTTGAACAATTTCAAAATGGATTACAGTTGCGTATATGGACACAAGTGGCCTGTCATTAGATACAACATTTTCAAAGATTAGTGAACGTGGCCTCAATCGCAGAGCGCATACATTGTAATTTAGTGGCCATTTCGTCAGGCCAAAAGTAGAGAACGTTTAAGGGAGAAGGAAGTAGTTTTGGGTTTGGGTTGCCCCAGAAGTTTGTAACAAGGATAGGGGTACTCCCACAAACTACTCCCATAGTACATTTAGAAGGCAGAGCACCAATGTGTGGTAAATGCCATAGGCCTCACGAGGGAGAGTGTCATCAGGCTTCACTCTCATGATATAGGTGTAGATAGGCATGACATTATACCAAAACTTCCCTCAGGTGATTCAAGGACAAAGAATTGGCCCCATTGGATGACGAGTGGCTACAGGTAGACTGTGAAAGCAAGGGTGTATGCTTTAACTCCATGAGAGGTTGACGAGGACGCTTCAGAGACCCAGGAGGAGGGCGTCATCATAGGTATGGAACCCCAACCTTAGTCTAGCTGAATAGTAATTTAAGAGATTTAGTTGTAAGGGTCAACTTGGTTCGATTGTTTCAGGGCAACTTAGGATGTTCGAGTACTATGCGAGTACTTTATTTTATTTGGGTGCATCCCAGTCATTCATGTCAAATACTTTTTCTAGGATAAGTGGCCTTTGGATTGAGCCAATAAAACAAAGAGTCTTTGTAGCACTACTAACCAGGGAGATAATATAGCTACGAGTTGTCCACTAGAAATAGGCAGAGTCGCGGAGTCGTTACAGAGGCAAACTTGATAGTGTTTAATTTACTTGGTTTGATATTATCCTTGGAATGGATTGGTTGTTTTGACTTTATGTGAATATAAATTACTAACGATGAATGGTACTATTTCAAGTGCTTGGAGAGGAAGGCAAGGTATTCCAAGGTAGTAAATTACAGTCAAGGCCAAGAATAATTACATCATTACAAGCCAAAAAGGACTTGAAGAGTAAAGCTGAAGCTTACCTAGTACATATAGTACTTAACTTGAGGGAACCTAGGAAGAACGAGGAATACCAACAGTAGATGAGTTTCCATAAGTGTTCGAAGAATAGCTAGGATTAACCGCTCCTGGGGAAGTAAAGTTTTCAGTCGAGTTGGAACCTTGAACAACTCTAGTACTTAAGGCACCTTATAGAATAGCCCCATCAGAGTTAAAGGAGTTAAAGAGTCAATTACCAAAGTTGTTGGCAAAGGGACTTATTAGGCTAAGTTCATCGCCTTGAGGAGCACAGGTATTATTCGTTAAAAAGAAAGATGAGACACTTGGGATGTGCAATGATTATCAAGAACCGAACAAGGTAACAATAAAGAATAGATATCCCTTGCCCAGGATAGATGAATTGTTCAACCAGTTGCAGAGAGCCTCGATATTTTCTTATTGATCTTAGGTTCGGCTATCACCAATTGATAATTAAGGAAGGTGATATATCCAAAATTGCATGTAGAATGAGATATGGGCACCTCGAATTCACGGTGATGCCGTTAGGTTTAGCGAACACCCCAATAACATTCTTGGATATCATGAGTAGGGTGTTCAGACTATTTTTTGATATATTTGTAGTTGTGTTCTAGATGATATCCTAGTATATTCCAAGGGTGTCAAACATCATAAGAGCCACCTGAGGTTGGTATCATGAGTAGGGTGTTCAGACTATTTTTTTGATATATTTGTAGTTGTGTTCTAAATGATATCCTAGTATATTCCAAGGGGGTCGAACATCATAAGAGCCACCTAAGGTTGGTATTGGGGAAAGTGAAGGAGGATCAGATGTTTTCCAAACTCAACAAGTGTGTTAGTTTTGGTTAGAGGAAGTCAAGTTCCTCGATCACATGATATCCAAGAGAGAAGTCGCAGTGGATTCTAGTAAGATTGAGGCAGTCGTGGATTGGTAGCGTCAAACAATGGTACATGAAGTAATGAGTTTCTTGGAACTAGCAAGCTATTATAGGGGATTCATGCAAGGATTCTACAAATTATCAAGTTCGCTTACGGTGTTGACAAGGAAGAACGCAAGTTCATTTGGACTAAGTTATGCAAGCAAAGCTCTGAGGAACTGAAGTGAAGGTTGACCACAACCCCTATATTGGCATTGCCAGAACCCCACAAGCCATTTTTGGTATTAAGTGATGCATCAAAATATGGACTAGGGTGTGTTTTGATGCAAGAAGGAAGGATAGTGACTTACACATCTAGGCAACTAAAGGATCATGAGAAGAATTACCCCACCCATGATATGGAACTAGCAGCAGTGGTGTTCACTTTAAAGATTTGGCGACATTACATTTATGGGAGAACTTGTGAAATGTACACGGACCACAAGAGTTTGAGACATCTATTTACCTAGAGTGTTTCATGTTTTCTTGTTGAGAAAAAGTTTTGGAAACCAACAACCCCACATAATTAGTCCAAGTCTAGTTCCATTGTAGCCAAATCTCACCTACGAGGAAAGACCCATACAAATCATAGACTGGAAGGAGAAGAAGTTATGGTCCAAAACCTTACCCTTGGTAAAGGTGCAATGGGGAAGTCCAAGAAATGAGGAGTTTACATGGGAGCGTGAGCAGGTCATGCAAGAGAACTTTTCCTATTTATTCAAGTTGCAGTAACTGACCTGCTTATGCCTTAAGGTAGGGTGGAGAGAAGCAGACAATCCAAGAACATGATGGGCGAGATGAGGGCAGAGGAGATGCACGCCTTGTCCCCACCAGTCTCTACCATCCTTCAAGGCAAGGCTAAAAGATGACGGAGCAAGTCAAGTTCATACAGGCAAGGTTGTCTACTACCCAAAATACACAGAAGAGTTACGCTAATACTAGGAGGAGAGAATTAGCTTTGGAGGAAGGCAATTGGGTGTGCCTGAAGGTATTCCCAATGAAAGGTGTTGAGAGATTTGGGCTAAAAGGGAAGCTAAGCCCAAGAAGTATTAGACCCTATCAAGTGATGGAAAGGGTTGACCCAGTAGTGTATCAAGTTTGGTTGCAAATACGAAGTTCATGTTCACGTCTCATTACTTAGAAGAAGTTTTGGAAACTAGAAGGCTCGAGTAATTGAACCAAATTTGGTTCAACTACAACCAAATATTAAGTGCGAAGAAAGGCTCGTACAAATCATGGACATAAAAGAGAAAAGACCGAGGGCATGGTGAAGCGGGGAAATGCAGGAAACAATGTGTTTACATGGAAAAGTGAGCGGATCATGCGAGAGTAGTTCCCATATATATTCGAGCTCAATTATGAGTTGTAACACACGAGTAAGGAGCCTTATAGACAAAGCATGCGAAAAAGTACGTCTATAAAATGACTATCATTCTCCTCATACTTCAATTCAAAACTACAAGCCTTAGGGAAAACAAAATAGTGCTGGAAATGATGAAGAAGAAGACAAAGGAGACATGAGGAGTCATCTCATGTCTCAACCTCAAATGATGAAGGTTAGACTGCTGATGCAATTGAGGGAAAGTTCTATTTGCATTCAGAAGCTACTAGAGTCATTGATGGGTCCCCCTATCAAAACTCACCTCCCTTGAAAGGACCAGATCACAAGGGAGAGTCCTCATTGAATTTCAAGGATGAAATTATTTTATATAGAGGGGAGGATGTAAGGGTCCTACCTAACACGAAAGGGGACATACCATTCATGGAGTTGAAGGAAAGGACTCCAATTGTCCTAGGAATCAACAGTAGGAGACACAGAGTGCGGCTAGTCCAACATCTAGATGAGCAGACACCACGTGAGAATCCAGCTAATATGTCCTAAAGAGAGGTAGAGATGAGCAACTTGGCAATGGCAGACGAGCTAGAAAAATTGTCTCCCGTGAGGATGAGAATGAGGAGCTGGAGGGACTGATAAGCTTGGGTGAGTTGCACACGAACTACCCAAGGTGAGAAAGGATTACTCGCTAAAGAAGAACTATGGACAACTACTGACGTAACCCTTCATGGGAACTTTCCAGGATAACACTGAAGACTTCAGAAATGTGTGAGTACCATTCAGAAGGGTCACTTTAGGAATGGATCTGCAATTAAAGTTGAAGGCATGAAGAGTCTTGTCAATTGGACGTAAAAGTATGGCCTAAAACCATGTGGAGAACCCTTGTTCAAAGAGGGATGGAGGAGTTGGCGGACCGTATGGGTGTGCTGATCATACCCTGGTCACTTGTCTTTATCATCCTACATTATGACCAGACAAAGATGAAACACTCCTACCCAAGCATATCTACAGTTGGATTCCCTTAAATCTGACTCCGACTTCGATTTGTGTAGGCTCTGATCCGACTCTAACTCTGACTTGTTGGAGTGGAGTCAGATTTGGTCTTTCAGCTTTAGGCTTTTCTTTTTAGCTTCATATTTAGTCCATTTAGAAAAGAATTTTTTGTGGCCTTCCAATATCAAATTTTTGAAAAAAATAAAACTAAAACTAAATCATTCATTGCTAATTTACTTCTATACTAAAATTTAACTTATTTTTATACTAAATTTATACTATAGTGTATAATAACATGTTATCATACTATAGTATTACATATTATTTTTAGTGTCTAATTACATGTTATTATACCATAGTATTACATGTTATTATATTATACTAGTGTTTAACTTAGTTATAACATATTTCTATACTAGTCTTATTTCTAGCTTCTAATTACATGTTATAATGCTTTAGTAAATTTGAATTATGTGTTATTAACTTATTATACTAGACTTAGTAGTTATTTCTATAATGGTGTCTAATTTATTCCTATACAAGACTTATACTATAGTGTCTAATTACGTATTATTATATATTAGTATTATATGTTATTATACTAATGTCTAACTTATTTCTAACTTAATTATATACTAAATTTTCTAGTGTCTAATTATAGGTCTTTATGCTTTAATAAATTAGTATATATGTTATTAACTTATTATACTAGACTTATTTAAATATTAGTGTCTAACTTATTTCTATACTTAATTATATATGGTAGTAATACTATAATGTTTACATATACTAAACTGTCATTAGTCTATTTATATTATAGTATAAGTATATTATTTTTTAATAATTAGCTCATACTAGTCTATTATTGAATTTAACTATATAAGTTCTAGTTATATAACTATATAACTATACTAGAATATATGATAAATATATAGATAAATATATATTTTTATAACATATGTACAATATTGAAGTCGGATTCAGAGTTAGAGTTGGAGTTGGAGTCGGTCCAACGACACCTCCGACTTCAACTAAAAAATTAAAAGGAAATCCGACTCTGACTCCGTTTTGTCGAAGTTGGAGTGGAGCAAGAGTAGAATCGGAGCAGAGCTGGATTCAGAGTCGGATTTTTGAATTTTTTTCTAGCCTTATCTAAAGTTAGAGATACATTATAAAGGATAACTTACATTTCCACTCTATTTAAAGGATTTAGACATGGGACAATATCTCACTTTTGAGACCTTGTTCACTAAAAAGCTTAAAAAGATGACTTTTGCGGAAAGAATGGAGCAGGGAGACATCGAGAGGATTTCCAACGTAGGAAGGTAGGTTAGCTTTTAAAACAATGCTAGGTACTTTAGGGTGAATGTTGTGTGTGTGAGACATTGCATCATATCTATAATCTTATTCCTCTTTTTCTACAAGCATAAATAAATATTTCGAACACTAAGTTTCTAGCTATATTTACTCACTCATTTCTTATGCTTTCAATTTTTTTGATACTTTTAACTGCTTTCTGCTACTAATGATGATATCTTATTGGGAGCCCTAGATACCTGTGTATATTTGTGAAGTGTGTCTGTGGAGTCAGTGTCATGGGAGATTATCTTAGGGTGTTGTTTTCCAATGATCAAGAAAATTGAAAGTGTATGTTTTAACTATTGAATTTGTGAAATAAAAGTTAATAACCAAGCATGTGTTTTGTGTACTAGGGTTTAGACTTCCTAACCCTAATCAATCATGAGCCCCTTCTTCTGATTTTCATAAACATGTACACACATGTCATGAGAAACCCTAGGGCTGAATAATACCAACCCTCCATATCTTTGTGTGAAACCCTAGTAGTCGAGTATGTGTATGTGTATTGACAAGTGTGGTTTTTCTCCAATCAAACCTTAGTGATTGAAAAGTGCATGGCACTCAAGATTGTGCTTCTTCAAATGGTGACTACGTAAAACTCTTCATGAAACCTTAGTTATGGCCAAACAACATCTAAGAGGTTCCTCCTCACTTGTCTCGCCATCAAAAGACTCGGTTTTGAAGAAAAACTCTAAGGGCTAATCATACTCAAATCCGAACTTTGAGCATGGTTCATCCTTCCATGGCCAAATCTACCACTCAGTCATTTCTAAGGTGCTTCTTACAAAACACAATATCATCCTTGGTCCTTGCAAGCCGAAACCTTTCTCACCCTTCTTTGGCACTTGCGTGCGTGAGTGTGTGAAAGAAGACTATGATTTTGAACTCCTTACCATGCCAAGCTCCACCAAGAAAGTATCCTTGAATCTTCCTTCTTTGCTTGCATGAAGTGGGTGTTTGGATGAAGAGAAAATTTAAGAGCTATCTCCTAGGGTATGGACGAGATGGAGAGGATAGGAGAGAGAGAGAGAGAGAGAAAATCTAAAAAAATTTCAAATGACCTTTGATCTCCCCACAAGCATGTGTATGGGCGCTGGCTATAAATGACCTTATTTATAGGTCTTCTTCCTTCCACTCATTTTCTCTGTCTCTCATCATTATTCTACTGTAGAATCTAAAGAGTTTGCTGACTTCTTTCATGCATGGGCACTAAGTGGCATTCCTTTCTTACCCTAGCCGAAAGCCCCTTCTTCTTCCTCTCATCATTTCCCTATCTTGAAAAACTTAAAAGGGCTCTTGTGCATGGAGGACAAGTAGTGCCTCCCTTGATGTGGCCAAAACCTAATCCTTTCTCATGGTCAGATTCTTCTAGAAAACCCTAAAATCACATGCATGCTTGCCAAGTGGCTTGGCCGAAAATCACACTCCCTTCTCTTCATCATTGGATTCTTCTAGAAGCCTAAAACTATTTTGCATAAGGGACAAGTGGCGTGTGACTCTTGGAAAGCCGAACTCTCTCTTCATCTCCCTCATAATTATATTTCTAGAAACTCTAAGCACTTTATGCATGTGTGACAAATGGCAAAAATGGAAGATGGCTTCCATGAGGATGGTGTGTGCCCCTGTGATTTCGTCTAGAAATCCTAATGTCTTTTGCATGTTTACCAAGTGATGTGTCTCTTGGAAAAACTAAAACATCATTTTCCCATGCCTAATTATTGCATCTTGGAAACCCAAAGGTTTCCCTCTTGCTTGGCACCAAGTGGCGTCTTCCTCTTATTCTCAAAACTCTAATGGACTCTTTTCAAGCCCTAATTCCGATAGAGGCTAAAAATTACTAGACCTAGGGCCTTCTCTTGGGCTTTGGCGCCT
Organism: Pterocarya stenoptera; assembly: GCA_003123785.1. Lineage (NCBI taxonomy): Eukaryota > Viridiplantae > Streptophyta > Magnoliopsida > Fagales > Juglandaceae > Pterocarya > Pterocarya stenoptera. The sequence continues at coordinate 87,459 of QEOT01009465.1, forward strand.
ATTCCACTATGAAAGGATGAGATCCACTTCATTTTACATGGTTCTAATTCTAACGATCTCTTGGACTTAATTCCACTTATGTCAAAACAAAAATTAGGTCTCAATCTCAAGAATTTAGCTTGGTCTGAGATTTCATAATAATACTAGACAAAACTAAATGAAAAGAAAATTTTGCCTTTTGACTTCAACCATTTATTTGAGATGAACGAGTAAAATCTTTATTTTTTAATAATTCTGTATAGATATTAATGGTATTATATAAGGAAATTCTATGTATAAGTCAATGTGTATAAGTCAATACTTAATTCGCATAATTTGGCTAAAGCATTTCTATTTTTAAAATTTAAATCATATTTTAAAATATAAGTAATGTGGATAATATGTTCTACACACCATATTACCGTTACAATAACTCAACTCATCATATATTACCGACCACACCGCCACATCAAAACGCATAGTTTCATTAAAGTTTAAAACGCACAGCTTCTTTAAGACCATCAATTACCTCTGAAAAGTTGAAAGCACACCTAACAATTTAGACCTAAGACCCCAAATTCACGGTATTCACCCATATAATGAGTATATGTTACGCAGAGCAAGATTTAAAAAAAAAAAAAAAAAAAAAAAAAAAAAAAAAAAAAAAAAAAAAA
>QEOT01009466.1:0-18613 GCA_003123785.1 Pterocarya stenoptera
GAAATCCAATTTCTAGCCTAGATTGGCTTTTCTCTTGTAATAATCTTAATATTATACTTTTTTTACATTACTCTTCTAAGTACACATTTAATTGTGAGGTGCCATATTTCCTATAATGACATCCATAAATTTTTTCGCAATGGTTACATTTGGTTTGGGGGTTGTTGGGTCACCACCCTCTAGTTTAGTGAAATAAGCCCAAACTATTGAAGCAAGTTTCTTGCTGGGTTTAGGGGCGGGGCAAGGTGCCGTAAGGGTATGGGTAGGAGTATGAGTAGGAAGAGTAGGTGTAGGTGTTGGAGTAGGGGTACTGTCGATCTAGAAAGGAGAGCTCGCATTAGAATCTACTGGCATATCCATGAACTCAAGCAAACAAGAAATCTGAAATTATAGCAAATATAACAACATGCCAAATAATTAACATCCAAGCTATAGCATATATATTGGAAGTCGGAAGATCAAACATCAAACATAAAAAAATGAAGCTATCTCACAACAAAATCTGCCAATAATTAGGAGGAATTTACACCATCAAGGCCAAAAGCAGACTACACACAACCTAATCTACCAATTTCCTCAACTTACACAATCCACTTCTTTTGATGCTTGAAAATAAAGGTAAAAAAGCACAATGCATCACTGCTCTATTCAACTTAAATTTAGAGTTTGATGTGTAGGCTGAACCACCATGTTTGGGATCAAGTAGGTAGAAAAGTAAATAATAAAATAAAGCAACTTGTGAACTTGATTAATCACATTTTTTCAAAGAGAGATTTCATTGGTCAATTTTCAAAGAACCATTTGCATATTCTTGAAATCGACATCACATAATTTTCTAGACATCACATAACCCATCTATATGTTTCAAAATCATCATTGCACAAGATTGACACAAAAATACCAACCTCTAAGAACCTATAACATACCGAAAATGTCAACATCACAAAATTATAAACATTACAAATTTACTAACTCAAAATCTAAATTCTAAGGTTTCAAAAGGAGAGATAAAACCATTGAGAGAGCTAGTTAATTTAAGATATTTTAAATTCTAAATTAATTTAGGGTTACAATCTGAATTAATTAGGCACAAATCCGAATCATTCACACACATTACATAATGCAAACAAAAAAAAAGTAAAAAACACATGGACATGACAGATTCATCAATGATCAACGATGAAAAATTCAAACCACATGCACAATCTAAGCTCCACAGCACACAATTCACAAAATCTCATCCTCCATCTCCGGTTAAACCTCATCCTTCCTCCAATCTCCATTCCACAAAATATAAATCACAAAAAATTAAATCTGAAATTTAGGATTTCTTACATTCAGTGACAGAGATGAAGATAGAGTAACGGGCTACGGTGACGGCGATGGTGACGGAGATGCAGAGAGAGGGACTGGGTGCTACGGCGGCGGAGATAGATACTTAGAGAGAGAGAGATTCAGGAAGAAGGGCGTAGGGGGTGGGTAGATATTTTAAACCCAGGCATGAAACGACGTCGTTTCATGTCTGGGTTACTTTTTTTTTAATATATATATAATTATGTAATTTATATATATAATTGAATACGAGGGCGGGGCGAGGGTCACCCCTATCTTGCCCCCGCCCCCGACTTTGGTCCCAGATGCAAGCGGGGCCATCCGCCCCCTGCATCGGACGGGGTAATCGGCCTCGCCTCTGCTACCCACCCCTAATCAAGGCATCGTGGCAATCGCCAACGTTGTAAGTTTATTAGTTGTGATCATATTCAAGGGCATGAGCGTCTTTTCCACAACTCTTTTGCAGATAATCAAGTATATTCCTCGAATCTATTTCGAATGAGTCATCTCCTATTTCTCCGTATTCTAAATAAGATAGAGACTTACAAGCCCTACTTCGTTCAGAAAAGAGATAATGCTGGAAGACTCAAAATACGGAGAAATAGGGGATGACTCATCCGAAAATCTCATTTGAAATAGATTCAAAGAATATACTGGATTATCTGCAAAATAGTTGTGGAAAAGGCGCTCGTGCCCTTGAATATGATCACGCCTAATAAACTTACAACGTTGGCAATTGCCACAATGCCTCGATTAGGGGTGGGCATATGGTGTTACTGGAGATTTTATGGATGAATACATACATATTGGAGAAAGTACCGCAATGGATAACCCCAAAAAATTCCGCAAGACAATTGTAATTGTTTTTCAGATGAATATTTGCGATCTTCAACTGCTAATGACATTGCTCAATTGCTTGCGGTTGGTGAACAACAGAGATTCCCAGGAATGTTGAGAAGCATTGATTACATGTATTGTAAGTGAAAAAATTATCCCGCTGCCTGGAAAGGTATGTACTCTGGCCACATCCGTGAACCAGCTATTATTTTAGAAGCAGTTGCTTCAGATGATTTTTGGATATGCCATGCATTTTTTGGTATATCCGGTTCACATAATGATATTAATATGCTAGAAAAATCTTTCATTTTCACTGAAATTGCCCAAGGGCGTACTCCTCCAGTCAATTACATAATCAATGGCAACGACCACACTATGGGATACTACCTTGCTGATGGTATTTATCCCAAGTGGTCAACTTTTGTGAAGACAATTACATCACCCCAAGGAAATAAGAAGAAAAACTTTGCCCCAGCGTAAGTATCGGCAAGAAAAGATGTTGAGCGTGCATTCGGGGTACTTCAACAACGATTTGCAATCGTTCGTGGACCTTCCCGGTCTTTCAAAGTCAAAGAGCTAACAAATATAATGAAAGAATGTGTTATTCTGCATAGCATGATCATTGAGGACAAGTGTGATGATAGTTAAGATCTGAACATGGAATATGATCAAGTTGATGATGATATTTCAGAAATGTCATGCAATCCAATAAGCGAATTTATCAACTTCATCCAACGTCATCATGAAATTAGAGACAACTTAGCACATCATCAGCTAGAACCAGATTTAATTGAACATCAATGGTAGATTTATTCCCAACAATAGAAGAGAAGGTGCTGTTGGATTCTCTATATTTTCATTAGTAGCGACCATGTGTTTCTGTTTCTGCAATTTCCATTCCAAAAAACATGTTTTCTTCAAGAACATGATGATTGTTACTGTAATATTTTCATTATCTGTAATAGTTTAAACATTTGTACTTTCTTATTGTAATCAAGCAACATCTATCCATCTATCCAAGTTTGAAGTATTAACCCTCAACATCAGTCTCAACACTCAAGCAAATTATACTAATGTATTAAGCAAGTTATACAAATGTTTGCATACTTAATGAAAAAATAAGTTATAAAAAAAATTGAATTCAATTTTCTGATGCATTGTGCCTGGCTAATATCTCCCTTTAAAGTTGCTAGTAATATACCCATTGAGCTCCAGGTAACGTACTCACATTGAGCGACATTACTCGCTCCTCTCTCTCCAACCAGGCAATTTCCAATTTCTCCGCCTCCAACCGCAGTCTTTCGTTCTCTTATCCACTTTTAATTCCCTCCCTTTCTCGATCAAATGCTAATTTTTTGACCTTGAGTAAAAAATATTCTTTCTCTTAAAGACGTGACTCCTCCAGAAGAGTATACTTACGCTTGCTCAGCTCCAGAAGCTCATCTGATTGCCTGTCTTGCAACTTACGTTTTCCTTTCTCAGCTTTTCTTTCCATTGGGCTATCCAATTTGATGACATCATTATTCACCAGATTCTCGGCCTCTGTACCACCAACTGAATCCATAGGTGAATCAGGTGCAGCTGTTGAGGTATGCGAATAAGTCGAGGACATTGTCGACCTTCGCTTCATCCCGTCCTTTGTGCAATGCTGAATCCATTTCGGTTAGTCCTTCAACAGTTGCTAACAATGCTCGAACTGAAATGATGTTTTCTCAAGCGATTGGTATATGACTTTCGCTTTGTCAAACTTCCAATTCAAGCATAAAATCAAATAATTAACCATCCATTAAAGATAAAGGAAATAACATAATTAAGTGCAACAATAATATAAAATTGAATGCTTATACATTGCCTTGCTCAGTTATGCCACTTTAATTCAACCCTTCAACTTGAGCGAGTTTAGCACAAAATTTGTTAGTCGCCTTTTGAATGGCAGACCACCGATGTATTAAGGACCCAACACTCCGCTCATTTGTAATTTTTTTATACTCATTGAAGTATTGACTAACTTTTTCTCAAAATTGGACGTGTTTTTGGTCCGTTCCCTAGATGGATCAATGCTACTATTCAGCCATGCGAAGACAAGTAACTTGTCTTCTTCAGGGCTGAAGTTTGCACCCCTAATTGATTTTCTTTGAGATGGAGGCTCTACTTGGGGTGGGGGTGGAGAGTCATCCAAAGTCACAGGGGATTGTTCACTTTGACCACCATAAATGTGGTCAATTTCAGGCTCCTGAGTCAGAAGATTAGTGAAGAACATATTTCTATGGTCTTGTGAATCAATCTCTAAAAAATTTTCAACACAGAAGAATTGGTACACATGTTAGACAATTAAGAATAATATTTGCAAGTCATTTTGGTAGCCAGCTCAGGAATCATATGATAACATATGACCACCCTCCCTCACGTGGCTGCAATAACCGGTTGTCATTATGTATTGGCCATCCGAGTTACCATGCCATGGAAGTGTGTGCCAAATGTCTTCACGAGGATTTCTCATCATCACAGCCGAGGGGTTAGGGAACTCAAATCCAATAGTAAATAATTTGCAAAGTAGAAAATAAGAGCGTTCACATATGCTTCCCTGAACACTTGTGTGTTTTAAATGTGGCTCAGAATGGTTTACAAAATTTACATCATGTGTGAGACAGGAGCTCAACTAAGATAATGGTTGCAAAACCACAAAATCCCGATTGCTTTTTGTGAAAACGATCATAAAATAGTTGGTGGTCATCTAGATTCAGAACCCTGCCATATCTATGGAGCCCCATTAAAAACACTTGTCTCATAGCCCCTTCCCATGGAGTCCTACATCCTATCATCACAGTCTTACACTAGACATATAACCCCAGATAATAGGCCTAAATCAGTACTAAACAGTAAATGAATGCATACGAAGACATTGGGTAGAATTCAATATAACAACAGCTTATTTAGTTCAAACTAGGTAATTGAAACCAACAATAAGTCGGTCCATGGTAACAAGACAAGAGATACCACCACTACAAATAATAATGATAATTAATAATTACTAAGATAATTAATGATACCACAAACAAACTGATGCACAAACTGATAATAGTCCATGCCCAAAGAAGTAAGTCTAGCTTACAAATGTTATGATAATTAATAATGATGCACCAACTAAATAGTTGTGAAACGAACCATGAATATCAACTTAAACACATTATAATTTATTTGAACTATTTCCAATACTGATCAAAAGAAAATTAATCGACTAAGCAAATAAAAAAACCATCTTTCTAATTCCACTCGGAAGATTTAAATAAGTAAAATTAGAATCATTCAATCAGTTTAGTAGGAAGGCTATGTATAGGTTAACATAGATTGAAAAATAATAGATCTTATGGAGATCAGAAGAATATGCATAATGATACCAACAACATACTGCAAGCATAGCTTGTCAAGTATGGAAAGCAATATATATTAGCACAGGTCCATGCCCAACCAAATCAAATATGAGATTCCTTAAGCCAACATAGAAACAACAAAGCAGTGAAAAATAAATGCCCAAAAATTCATTACTTTATTGAAATTGCTCATAGCAGCTCAAAAACAAATGGGACTTCCAAACTCAGCATAGCTCTAAACATAAAGAACTAAGAGTTGGTTTTCGAAATTGCTCATTAGTAGCTCAAGAACAAACAATTTCCTCAAACATCACCTCTCAGAAAAATGTCTCAGACTACCAAATCAAATATGGGATTCCTTAAGCCAACATAAAAACAACAAAGCATGAATAATAAAATGCCCAAAAATCTATTAATTTATTGAAATTAATCACAGCAGCTCAAGAACAAAGAAAAATTCCAAACTCAAGAACTAAAAATTGGTTTTTGAAATTGCTCACAGCAGCTTAAGAACAAACAATTTCCTCAAACATCACCTAGAACAAAAATGTCTCAGACCACCAAATCAAATATGGGATTCCTCAAGTCAACATAGAAACCCTAGAGCAGTAAATTAAAAAATGCTCTAACAATAAACAATTAAATCAATGCCAACCACACTAATGAAAAAGAAAAGCAGATCGAGATGCATAATTCCAAGAAGTCGAAAAGGTAACACAGAGCATCAAATATGGCACATTTTGAGGACAGATCCAATCAAAATGCCAAACCCAGAAAAGCACTGTCATAAGGACATGGGATCGCAAATATATTTCAGTGGCCAAAGTTAGATCCAAAGGTAAGGAAAAAATTATACTGCCCACAATATGCATTAGATTCAGCCATGGGAGATGCATTATGTGTAAAATCGTGCACTGGGGAAGATAGAGTCCAGCCATGGGAGGGATGCTTCAGTGAGTAAAATCGTGTGAGAGATGAGTTTAATTTATATATACTTGGGCTGATAAAGAGAAACCACCATCAATGGTGGCAGCAGGTGCGACAGAAGGCAAAGACGAAGAGGGCAATCGAGAGTGGAGAGAGAGGAACACGCGGGACCAACAACCCAAAAGGGATGTATAGTTGTTCCCCATATTTGGGGAACACTGTCACTCCCCTAAAATCAAATTGTAAAATAGGAAATAGAATGGGAAGGAATTTTTCATCCCATCCCTAAATTTTTTCCATAAATTTGGGGATAACAGTGGTTTAGTCTACTAGATAGGAATGCTCTTAACTAGTTTGGATAGTAAAACTATCTCATCCCATCTAATCTAATCTTATTATTACAAATTTTTAAAATTTTCATACAAAATATAATAAACAATTCAACTTTTTAAATCTCTAAACAATAATAATATTAAAAAATAATATTCTAACAATATTTTATTCAATTCATTTAAAATCATCTCATCTCATCTCACTATCCAAACAAGTCATAAATTCTAAATAGATAAAATATGTATAAATTTTTGTAAAAAATTAAATTTCATTTAAAAAAATGTAAAAAACTTATTTTTTATTAATAAAATTTATTTTTTTTATAAAGAACTTACCAAATTTATCTATTTAAAATTTATAATGTGTAAACTATACTTTTCAAGATAGATAATAAACATACATAACTTTACACAACACATTACACAATTAGGTTTTAAAATGAAGGGTAGTTTAGTAGAATACTTTATAAAAGTAATATCACTATACAAAAATACCCTCACTTTAAAACATATATTGTGAAATTGTTGTATGGGTATCATTGCTCTAGTTTTCAATTACTGTTTTATTTTTTAGAAAGTCTATTTGCAACCAGCTAGGGGAACCGCAAGGAAACCGCGTCCCAAGTGGCAAAATAAAAACGATGACGTTTCTATCTTTCTCTGTCTTCCTTTTTTTTTTTTTTTTTTTCTCATTTGTAAGTCCTAATCCAGCATTAGCAGGGAAGGAAGAGCTCGATCCACTGGACCCAGGTCATGCTCTGCAGCTTCAATGTCCATTTGGAAAAAACTGCACTTGGATATGAAGTAGAAGACGAAGACGACAACGACGTGCTGGGGTGCTGCAACATAATGATCTTCACGAACTGGGTCGACGTCAGCACCGAGTAGCCCGACTCCGCAAGTTTGGGTGAGCTGGGCGATGCATACGTTATCTCCATGTGCACCGCCAACGCATCTGGTCATTTAACTATTAGGTGATTCAGGCCGGTGCACCTTTTGGGTGGCCCAGGATGGTCCACTTCCATGATCATGAAAAAGAGAAAATCATTTTAAATAAATAAATAAAACCACGAGAATTTTCTCCCCAAGAATTTGAGTTTCTTCCAGGATAGGAGCAAAATTGCAGTTTTTCTTTCAAACCATTGTTCTCTTCCAGGCCTTTTAAAGGCTCTAAAACGGGGAAGAGAAAGTGAGAAGGTGATGGGAGCAAAATTGCAGAACACAATGGGGAGAAAATTTAAAAGGTAATGCGATTGTAAAAGGTGCCCCGCCCTCGTTCTCGTTGAACTCNTTTTTTTTTTTTTTTTTTAAGAATGGAGTTTTAGGTTGCTTTAGGATAGCGAGGTGATCTCATATATTCTGTGAATAGTAGTAAAAAAGTAATAATAGAATATTAAATAGTTGTAAATAGTAATAAAAAGTTTGTGAAAAGTAATAATAAAATAATAAATAATAGTGAAGTATTTTGAGAATACTCTACTACCCTAACTAACCCTTATTATTAACGTTTTGCCGAGACTTCTGTCTAACGGTTATAAGAACGAGCCTATGACCCGCGCAACGCACGGATTGTTGTGTATGGGGGAGATAGATTTAGAGATAGATCAGGTTTTATATTGGAGAAATTCGAAATAGTTTATAAGGCAGTTTATTTGACAAAACAATATAAATGTTGAAATAATGCCTTTGAGTGGAGACTTGAATCGGCTTATATCTTTATATGTAAAAAAAGAAATGAAACTTAAAACTTACAATAGTTCATAATGAAATATTTCTTTTAAAATGATTACCGCTCCATAATGAAACATTTTTTTTAAAAGGATTACCATTCCATAAACATAACATTTCAAGTTTAATGAGTAGAATGCTTACTTTTATGGGTAGAATGCCACATTGGAGTAATATGACTCTGCTTAAAATACAAAAAAATATAAATGTTGAATTAATGCTTTTGGATTGAGTCTTGAATCGGTGTATATCTTTATACGCAAGAAAAGAAATGAAATTTAAAAAGTTACAATGGTTCATAATGAAACATTGCTTTTAAAAGGTTTACCACTTCATAAACATAATACTTCAAATTTAATAGGTAGAATGCCTAATTTTAGGAAAATTCTTATTGCAGTGCTCGAATGGAGATTGCACTGCAAACTTAATGAAACACTGCATTTCATTAGAGGGAAATTGAAATCTACAACCCATGATGAAATAGCCCCCCTCCCAGATGAAATTGAAATGCCCCCACGAGCACAACTCTGAAATCGCCCCCTGTGGGAGCTGTGCTTTGTGTCAATGGTGTACAATGGAATGGGGCTAAATACACAAAACAGAGGAACAAAATCCCATTTCGTAGCGCATGGTGGTAATGATAGGGAAGTTGACTTCGACGGCTTTGTTGGTAAAAGATGATATTGAACTCGTTTAACACATGTTGGGCCACTTCAATAACAGAAGCTCCTGCGAATCTTCACCTTCGGCCTTGTGGAAACTTACGACTCTCCCACTCTTAATCTCTTCTCCACAGATAAATGTGACTTCGTTGATGATGTAAGTAGTTGTTCCGTTGATGGTGGAGGAGATTGGGTTGTGGGGTGCGCGACAAAGAAAACAATAATCTACAATTTGTTTTGGCTTTAGATTGTAGAAGAAAGAGGGGGTAATGTAATCAATTCAAGCTTAAAAATGAGAACAATTTGGTTATTTAATACATTAGGACTGCAATACAGTCATAGCATTACTCTTACTTTTATGAGTAGAACGCTACTTTGAAATTATATGACTTCATTTTTATATGAGCAATGCTATGTATAGTTCTCATTTAGGAATTGCATTGTAAGTCTAATTAATTTTGTCTTTAATTTTTTTCAAAATTACAATAATATCTTTATCAAAATGGCTATTTTTTCTCTTTTTTTTATATATAATAATAGATGTGAGACAATATACAGTCAGATATATTTTATGATAAAAAGGCGGGAAAAAAATATTTTATGATAAAAAGGTTGAAAAATAATTGAAGACGTCGACAGCAGGATTCGAACCTGCGCAGGCATAGCCCAACAGATTTCGAGTCTGTCTCCTTAACCACTCGGACATATCGACGCTCTGCCATATGGCTTGAAGATTAGTACACAGGTTTTAAATACGTCGAAACGGTTGAGTTTTTTAATCAAATTTATCTTCCCTCTCATTTCGTCTTCGTTTTTCCCGCTATCACGAAAATTCTGTGCCCTAATTTCTGAATCTTATTTTTTGAAAAAGATAGTCTGAAACCCTAGACTACCATAGAAACCGATCCGGTGCGGGAACGACCTCTCGAGAAAATGGTCGATTCCTCTAGAAACATCGACGTGGAGCAGCTGATCTCCTACAGCGACGACCTCGTGCGCGTCTTGAAGGACAAGAGAGACCTCAGCAACATCTCTCAGTGTCTGGAACACTCCAAGGCCCTCCGCTCTTCCTGCGACGCCGATTTCCTCGAGGCCCAATCCTTACTTCAAGGTTCGTCTCTCACTTATTTCAGACATTAAAATCAACATCTTTATTTTTGTCTCATAAACAAATTTGCTTCGCCACTAGTTTTGATTAAGTGCTTTAGATCTTTTTGTCTTTGTAGTTGATGGTTTATATTTTGTTTCCGCTTCTGAAGACCTTTAATTTGAATTTATTTACGTATCATATCTATAATTATGGTAACATTTAAGCCACAAATGTCGATTTTTATAGTTTCCTGAAACAAGCGTTTATGGTCATCTGTGGTTTGCGTGACCCTGTGCTTGAGCTTGAGTCCTGGGTCGGATGAATGCATCTAGTTCAAATTAGAAGTATCCTGTCTTGGTAGTTTAATTCGTGCAAACTGTTGAAAAAGAAATACTTTTTGAATATTTGAACCAGCGCCTGAACCCATTTTGTCTTGCAGTTTTAGAAAAGAGAGCGTGGCTGTCAAGAGCGATGGGACGGAGACAATGTGCTGCTTACTTCTTATGATGATGTTTATATTGTGTGCCCTTTCAGTGGTAGTGAGTCGTGGGTGAATATTAGAGCAGTATAGATACGATATAAGTAGTTAAAGGAGGATGGGTTTAAGGGAGTACGGAGATTTAAAATCCCTATCTTTGGCAAGGTTGGACCTACCTGGTGCGCTACATGTCCTAGTTAAGATTCTCGTGATTGTGATCTTAGATCAAGAATCAGGGTAATAATATGTGTCGCAGTGTATAGTGATTGTAGATGACCATAATTATGGAAAGGTAATTATTTGTGATTGTATATACACATATTTGAAGCACACTTGGGGTTTATGTTAAAACTTTAAAAGAGAAACTCACAAACTGCACCATCTTAAGATCTAGGAGAAAATCTCTCTGGCTTTTTTTCTAAATTTGTGGACATGTTTTCTTTCATCCCTTGAGATGGAACAAAATTATTCTTTGAAGCTCACTTTCATAGTAAACTCATCTGAATTAATGTTTCTTCAAGGAACAGAATCTTAGTGAAGATCTGCTACTATGCCCTTTTCCACAATGTTTTGTGATTGGTTGTTTAGGCATGCGCCCTGTGGGTCTTGAACTTATGGCCACATTCTCTGTCCCATTTTATGTTATATTCTTGTTAAAATTTTCATGCTAACGTAGAAAGCTTGTCAAGACTTTTGATCATTCAGAATGGGGATAGTTTTTTGAGTATCCTACTTTAGATTTGAGAATAGTGATAAAATTCCCTCATGCAAATTTGACACCAAAGCCAGAATTTCTACTGTGGTTGTGCGAATTGGAAACATTAATCAACTGTTCAAATTGGGCTTGAATTATTTTAATTTTGATATTGAAGCCTTAGAAAGATATAGCTGAGGCAAAGATGTTTGCATGTTTTTCTTTAGTTATGAGCTTAAGATATATAAGTTGAAAATGTACTTCTTTTTATATAACTGATTAACATTTAAAGTTTAGTCAATGCCATATCTGAGAGTTTAGGTTTGCAATCACATTCTATCGCCAACAGAAAGGGTTTTAGTTGCTTTACGCTCGCCTTGTATATTTTGAGGCTATAGCGTGCACTTGACGTGTTCTTATATGATACAGATTATCAGAAAAAGATAGATGTATGCAAGAAGAGAACAGAGGAGGCTAAAACTGAGGTTGCTGCAGATTCTGAAATCAACCTTCTTCAGAAAGAATTGGACGAGGAAATTGAGAAAGAACATTTTTTTATGGATGAACTTAGATAAGTATAGTGTCAATTTTAAGCATGAACTCTTTTCGATCCTTGGTTTTATTCAATGGCATTGATTATTGATTCTCTCTCTTACATAGAACACAATTATCTCAAACGAGATTAATGATTTGGAACTCCAACGGGTTTCTGTTCAAGAACGAAGGCAAATTTTGAAGAAACTTGAGCAGGATGAGCTGAGGGCACAGTAAGTATATGTTTTCTCATTTTATAGCACAGAAGGTAAATGGTAATAATCTAGCTAAAAATACAACTAAAGTGATCAGTGCTTGAGTGCCTATTAATTTATTTATTGCTTTAGGTTCATGTGTTGAAAAAGCATTTGTGTTCTTCTATGAGTGTACTATTTATAGGCCGTTGCGGCTACAACTTTTCTATCTTTAATAATTTATTTACACCTGATCTTTATATATAAATTAGTCTCATAGAAGAAGTCAGGATATTAGCCAAACTGCTACAAGATTGACAAATTGTGGAACCTTTTACAGTTTATTATGTTTGTGGGGGACCATTATCGTCTCCATACATGTTTAATCATGCCTGAGTTTGTCAGGCTTAGATGTATGATTAAACATGCATGGAGATTCATTTTTGTTCTTATAAGATGAATATTTGAGGGTTGTAGGACATTGTTCATGAGATTGTCAGGAATCTTTTGCTGCAGTGTTTACTGACCTCTCTCTCTCTCTCTCTCTCTCTCACGAAAATAGTTCTGAATCTTTTGCAGCAGTGTAGGATGTTGTGTACGTGTGTCTGTGTGAGGAAGAGCAGAATAACAGTTAAACTTCTATAAATCCAAAAGCCAACGTCTATGTTATCTTGCAGGAGGATGCTTTCATTGTATGCTTCTGTCACCAATATCATACCAAACTTGGATGACGAGTCCAGATTCTCAGGGCGTATCCTTCTGCTGTTGTTTAGCATATTTGATATGTTTTCTTTTGCATTGCTATTTTCAGATTCAAGGTGTCCAAATATTATCGCAACTCTGTTCTCCTTAAGCCTTGTTAATTGCAGATATTGTGGATAGGGATAAAAAGGTGGTCGAGAGGTTTGAATTTGACCTAACGAAGACAGATTGCCTTGATGCATGTAATGCCATTTGGAAAATGATAAGTTCATCGTAGATAATGAACAATTTTCCATTCAGATGGCATGTGTAATATAGTGTGCTAATTCTCTTAGCCCCCCCTTTTTTTTTGTCTGGCGTTTCTAGAAACTTCTCATTTTTGCATATTCCAAGCTGTAATCTTTAGTATGTGTTTACGATAAGTTATTGTGAAGCACAATTTTCTATATTTATTTCTACGAGTTGGGTTGGTGCCTGCAGCCAGCAAGAGGTACGTACTCTAGTTTCATTATTCATTTGTATTTTTATTCAAGAAACAAAAATGTGATTTTCTAGCATATGATTATTTACATTTGCAACAAAATGACATGAAATCAGGCTTGATGTTATAATAAAATAGTAATAGTTATTGGATCTATATTATCACCTACTATTTAACCCTAGTGTTCTCATTTCCTATTACTGCAATTTCATGAGGTCATGTATTGCAGTATCATTTCCCCTCATTAGCATCCTTTTCCCGAAAACACTTGATGATGGAACCAATGCCCAGAAATGCATACTCGAAACAACCAGAATGAAAAAGTTTCAACTTCAGCAAATGCGAAAGAAGAGACTTCCTCTATGATTTTTGTTTTATTCCATCCATTGATTAAATTTAATCTGTGTACATCAGCAGGATGCTTTTTATGACTTGACGTTCACCTAACCTTTTCATTATCCCTTGTGTATCTGTTTACGAGTCCTGCCAGACTCGTAAGTCTTTGCTATCAGTTGTAACCTGTCATTTACTCATATTATAGTATCAAAGATTTGGGAATCGATTATTAAAATTGATGGATTTTTTTCTATTTTTGTAGGAATTTAAATTAATCTCATTGGCAGTTGTTAAATGAAAAATATTATAAATTACTAATTTAACATATTTTGAGCTATTATATTATAAATAGAACTTTTGACAAAGCGTCAATGTTAGCACATTGATATCTGAAGTTTGATCGAGCACTCTTAGTACTATCCTTTTTGCATGTTTGTGCCGAGAAATCTTATAAATTTTACTCAAGTGGAGAGGGATCAATAATTATCAAACATTATTGTTTTTTAGTGAACACAATGTAGATCATTCTGAAGCTTCCATTCACATGCAAGGTACGAAATCATGAAGTTTTTAGTTGCCTAGGATATTGGTTTGGTTAGGGTCTAGTCTTATAGTTTCACATGTATTGCGAATTTCATTGATTACATATATGCCTTGTAATCTAGTTGATCTGAGTTACAAGTGATTTGCAGACCTCTGGTGCACCATTGCCTTTGTATGCCTTGCAGACGTAGGCTGCAAAATTTTGGTACTCCTGCATTAAGAATAGCAGCCATATATTGATGAGAGAGAGAGAGAGAGAGAGAGAGAGAGAGAAGGGGGGATGTTTAATAGATTAATTAGGGACTAACCTCTTGGAGTGGATGATTATTCACCACCACCCATGGCACAAATTTATGGGGGGGATTTAGACGGGCAGTTTCATCAGCATACTTCTGCGCAAGCTGCATATCAATTTCCTTTTAGACCTCACCATCTAAAGTATGAGTTTTGCAACACAACCTCCACCANTTATTCACCACCACCCATGGCACAAATTTATGGGGGGGATTTAGACGGGCAGTTTCATCAGCATACTTCTGCGCAAGCTGCATATCAATTTCCTTTTAGACCTCACTATCTAAAGTATGAGTTTTGCAACACAACCTCCACCCTATTCCACATATCACATTTTTTTAAAATTAAAATTTTTTGTTTGAAGTTTATTCTTTTTAAACTATTTTAAATTTTCTATTCATTATTCATATAATAAATATTTGATAAAAGGAAAAAAAAAATGTGGTGTGTAGAGGTTGTGTGAATAGTAGGAAGTTGTGGAGATTTTTTTGTTAAAGTATAGGAGAAAGCAGCATGTATCCTTCCCTAGTTTACATTAACTAAATAGCCAAACACAAAATTAAAGAAATTTAAAAGTAGAATACTGAATGGCTTTTAGGATTAACAAATCAGTTAGGAAGTAAAAAAGCTAGGACAATTAGTAACTGACCTTTGTTCCATTTCCACTAACATAGCAATCCAAAACAGGTTTCTTGGGCAACCCCAGAGAGGTGAAACAACTTTGCCAGTCTTTTTGCCTTCCTTCAATGGCTAGAAATTCAAAGCAGTATATCAAAGCGTAATGCTTGTTCTGCAATGGAGAATTAGCAATTGAAAGAGAGCTTCAAAGCCACAATATGCAATAAGTCATGTTAGAGGAAAGTTCTTTGAGAGACAATGCTGATGACTTCTGATTGGTATCTGATTTAGTTATGAACTAATAAGTAATATGGAATAGAAAGCAGCCGTACCACATTTTGCAAGACATCAATGGCACAGGCTTCCAAAGTATTGAGTATGCATTCATCAGGGCCATGCTACAAAATATTGTCAAAATTCAAATCCAAAATGAGAAACAATCATATCTAAAGATTAAACAGGGTTTTATTGCATGTAATGTCAAAACATTTTCATTGATAGAGGTGACATGCCACAATAACTATGCCGATGGCAATAAATTATATGGTGGCAGAACATTGGGAATGGAGTAGCTGAGCAGCAAAGTATACATTCCAAACGTCATGAGGACAAAGGGGGAGGGCCCATATATTGCTAATGAGTAAAGTGTGAACTTCACTGTAATGTCATGGGACTGAACCTAATGGCCCCATTTTTTTTTTATTTGCTTTTATTTACTGCTATGTAATGTTTGTTTTGAAATATTTATTGGGATCCTCCGCCCCCTTTTATTGTATTTTTTTTTTCTTTTAATTTCATTAATCTTCTTTGACCATAGAAAGAGTAAAGTATGGATCTATTTTATCATCGACCAGCACAATCCCTGTTTGGTTGCAGAGAAAACCATTCAACTGATCATAACACACGTCTTAAGAGATCAAAACTCTTATTTTTTTCCTATTTTCCAGCAGCTTTTTCCGCAACTAATAATGTAAACCTCATACTTCTGAGCAGAAGGAAAAATAACAACGTCTCTGAGAGAAATCCCGGAGTAAACAAGTTCTAAAACAGCTATTCTCATATGAAATCTAATAAAAACCAAAATGGGGATGAGAATATGTAACCTGACAAACAATGCCATTGCTAGATTGATTGATGTAAGAGTTGCCCCAGGGAACTAGCCTGAGATTGACGATGTTGATGAGGTCCTCGTAGAAGACTCCCGTGAGGTTTTTCACTATGAAAGTTGCGCAAAATGGACACAAAGTATCATAGTAGAGAGAAAGATTAACCTTCTGTGAATCAGTTGCAGAGACCTTGAGAGAATCATCAGTTGAGTAAGCAGGAATGGCGTGAAAAGAAGATAGGAGCAAGGACCAGAAGAAAACTATTACACATGTGAAGAGAAAATTGGGAGCAGTCATTTTGTTTCAGAGCGGATACAGTAGTACTAGTACTGGAGGCTTGTCTTGGAGGTTGTGCATGTATTTATAGTTCGAACAAGCTCTGCTTTTCAAAGTATCATAAGGAATTATTTATATTTTAAATGATTTAAGCCACGAACTACTTGGGTCATGGATGAACTCTTTCAATGTGGTCCAAAGGAAGATTCCTCTGTACATAACTGCTGAAAAGGATCAAATGGCATGTAGGTTGTTTTCCATGAGATCAACACTTTCACGAGAGAATTACCATTTTAAGATGCAATACAGCTTTCTCTGCAATGTTTCAACCACAATAGGAGAATTCCAGGCGGCTTGGATGTAGACTTCAATTAGTATCAGACAAGAATTAAAACATATAATTACATGTCGGATCAAAGTTACCTATGAATGTTATGCTTTTGTTAATTGATGTGTGCAATAAAAATGCTTGTTAAACATGTCATGTCTTGGATTAACGTGATGACTACAAGATTTCATTATAGCAAAGCACTTATGTGGTATAATTGCCCGTTTGGATACGGAGGTGATATCATTTCATCTCACTACTATTCACAAACCATCTCATCTCATTTCACTATCAAAAAAATAAAAAAAATTAAAAATTAAAATTTTACAAATTAAATATTATCATGTAAGTAATTTGAATGATAAGTTTTAAACACCGAGTTTACAAATAAAATAAATGAATCCAATGGGCAATGGGTCATTTAAATGTTCCACCATCCCTTCCCTTCTTTCCCACCATAGTTTTTAAACCACTCATGGGGAGTGGTCCATCCTAATGGACTCAAATCTCTTTCCTCATTATTGAATTTCTAAATTTCCAAAGGAAAAATAATGGGAAAAAAAGCAAAGCAAATGACCCTTTTCGTGGTTTTTCATTTTCTGCTCCAAATGGATCCAAGTTCGTTGAGAAAGCCACTTGGGTACTTTTGGATTGTCAATACCATCCAAACAAGAGAGACACTGCAATTTGCATCAACTATAATAAGACTGTAAATATGTTGACATTACATGTATACTGGCAGGTTTGAACAGGATTCTAGAAAGGAAAATACTTTAACCACAAATGATATAAAAGTTAAAAAGGCAGTGGTTCTACCAACACAACACTTAGAAAGGGGTGAATAGGTGTAGATCGATTTTTATGGTTTAATAAAAATATTGACAAGCAAGCAAATAAACAAAGAAACCAATCACACAGATAATCAACACAGAGATTTGTTCACGGAGTGGAAACTCATTTGAAGAATCTCTTCAAAATCTAAAACCACTCTGGGTGTAAGATACCACCTCAAATCCACTATAGAAACTTTAGTTGTTACAACCAATTTAGTGACACTTACAAAACCTTTGAAGTTCCTAAACTTGATCTGCAACACCACGAGTGACCCACTCGCTCTCTACACGCATGTAGTGCCGGAACTCCGACCTTTCTATAGCATCCCTCGAGAACCTCTCGATTTTTGCATCAACAGCAACTCCGGAAACCTTCCGGCCAATAAAACATGTCCACTTCGATGGACTTGTAAAGATTTGATCTTGAGTGTGGTGTGGTGGAGATGTGATTGTCCAAGAGAGATTCACAATGTGGGAAGAAGTATCTCTCAATGGCTCTAGGAAGCAACTAGGGTTTTTGCTCTGTTTTCTCCACCCAAAGAATAGAACATAATGTTCTATTTATAGTCTCAGAGGTCCACTGCGCTTAAAATACTGAGATTTGAGTTTCTGGAACATTGGCTCGAGCGAAGGATCGAGTGAGACTCGAGCGCAGGTTAACTTTCAGAATTTCGCTTGAGCGGCACATCGAGCGGCCATCGAACGGTGGACTCTGCCTGAGTTCGCTCGAGCGCCAGTAACGTTCGCACGAGCTGTGTTGAGCACACTTCAATTATTTCCATGTGACAATGCATCAACACTAGTTACAACATAATTTTACATAAGTTTTCACACGAATATGCCAATCAACTAATTTTCCCTCAACAATCTCCCATTTTGGCATTTTTGTGACAAAACCTCTAACCTATTACATAGGA
>QEOT01009466.1:25393-66693 GCA_003123785.1 Pterocarya stenoptera
TAGTGCTGGAATTCCGACCTTTCTATAGCATCCCTCGAGAACCTCTCGATCTTTGTATCAACAGCAACTTCGGAAACCTTCCGGCCAATAAAACACGTCTACTTCGATGGACTTGTAAAGATTTGATCTTGAGTGTGGTGTGGTGGAGATGTGATTGTCTAAGAGAGATTCATAATGTGGGGATAAATATCTCTCAATGGCTCTTGGAAGCAACTAGGATTTTTGCTCTGTTTTCTCCACCCAAAGAATAGAACATAATGTTCTATTTATAGTCTCAGAGGTCCACGGCGCTTAAAATACTGAGATTTGAGTTTCTGGAACATTGGCTCGAGTGAAGGATCGAGCGAGACTCGAGCGCAGGTTAACTTTCAGAACTTCGCTCGAGAGGTGGACTCTGCCTGAGTTCGCTCGAGCACCAGTAAGGTCCGCTCGAGCCGTGTTGAGCACACTTCAATTATTTCCATGTGACAATGCATCAACACTAGTTACAACACAATTTTATATAGGTTTTCACACGAATATACCAATCAACTAATTTTTCCTCAACAAAAGTAAACCTATAAATTAATGTGACTAGATATAGTACGTCAAATTGTAAAGTTATTTTTATTATAAAGTAGATCTAAAGAATTTCATGAAACTATATCAATTTGTAGTTTTACTTTGTGTAATTTTTTTTTTTGTATCCATAGCAGTTCTCTTGTCAAAATAACATCATTTAAAAAATATATATATAATATATATACTCATTTCAATAAATAGTTACGCTAAATAGTTGTAAAACTATTGTGTGCATCATTGTTAGCTAGGAATTATACCGAGATTCTTGCAGCCCACTCGTACCTGGTCACATCCCATCAAAATCCTTTTGCTCCCTTTTTCTAGAAGACAATTGACAACCCACAAGTTTTTTTCATCATTGTAAAGAAGGAAAATAAATAGTTTTTTCTCATTCTATACGGGTCCCGGAATCATACCAAATACCAAATTGAAACAGAACTGTAAAATGTGAATTTTGAAGGGATAAACCAGACTTCCAAAAAGCTAAATCATCACATCACTCATCATCATATGTTGCCAATTTGTCATTCATATAAATAGGCCAAACCAGCATACAGATGTAAAAACTTGTCGGGCCAGATATAAATAACTTCAATCAAGAAGAGAGAGTATTACAACAGTATGAACTCAGCCAATAAATAATCATTAAAGCATTAGGTGGACCAGCCATGATAATATAAAAGTTTTGTAGTGACGTAGATTTTAATGAATCACGAATCACTCTGAAAGATCCATCTTCATCATCCCCGGTGTGTCCAAGAATCGTTTGCCGGTCTTGGGATCTCCTTTCCTGTTACTGATGATGTAAAGTTTCTTGCTTCATCTGCATAGCAAACTGGATGGAGGGAATTTGCTTTCTCAGTCGAGTCCATTTGAAACGAAAGTGATCTGCAGGCCTCAGGTCTAGGACTTCCTTCGTAAGCCTTGCAAATATAGGTCATAAAATTTCCGTAGTCCTGCCTCAAGAAAGATACTATTCAGAAAAGAACCAAAAAAAAGGTCTCGAGCAATGTACAAATTTTATATGATTTTATAGGTCTACAACTCAAAAGTAAAAGACATTGAAGATAACAAAATTAAGAGTAAAGAACAACATTTAATCTTGCAGGCCAAAGACAAAATATTGACCAACCTCTAGGAGTGGCTGATTATTCACGACAACCCATGGCACAAATCTAAGAGGTGGATTAAGCTGAGCAGTTTCCGTAGCATGTTTTTGTTCAATCTGGTGATCAAAATAAATATGGACTTGGGTAATGAAAAACAATGAAGATCAGGGCACATAGGCATTGGAGCAAACATGGTATTAGCAAGTGAAACTAACCCTGTTTCCATAGCCACTATTGTAGCAATCAATTGGTACCGTTCCCAAACCTGTCATATCAAAGCAATTGGTCCACTCATTGTGCTTGTCCTCCAAGGTGAGACGCTCAACGCAGTGTATAAATCGAAAATGCCTGACCTGCATCAGACTCAAAAACATATACAGGTCATCAAACATGTTTCATTTTCAACTATAATCATAAGCTCTTGTGCTAACTTATCAACCGTTCCAAAAGCTTGCGTTTATAAATGGAGGGCCTTACCACATCAGGATAGATGGTAATGGTGCAGGCTTCAATGGTGTTCAGCAAGCATTCATCTGGCCCATGCTGCAAAATTGGTAAAAATGGATATTAATTGAAATAAATAAAATTTTATTTTGCGGTAAGGAATTTATCTAATTACAGCACATACATTATGAACATCTTTGTTGTTTGTTTGTCTGCTTTTACTAAATCAGTTGCTTCTGTTTATTTTTAATACCTAACGGCTCGTGCAGGGGGCCCATAATACTTTAAAGGCCACCATGAATTGCCCAGTGCCCTGTCAGTATAGACGTATTAAAGTTGAAAAATGCTACGTATAATGCGTTGAAAGAAAATAAGTTTATAATGCGTTTTATTGTATTTTCCTGCATAATGTATGTTACGTGTAGCAGTGATTATATCGATTTTTCTCTTTTATGAAAATTTCTAGTAATTATATCCACAACTTCTGAGGATTTCTCTGTAAAGATTAGAACCTACAATTTGGTACCCACCATTTTGTTAACACAAAGTGATCAAAGACATATCAATTAACTACAAATAAACGGATTTATTACGCATGTTAATAGAACATATGATAATTGTTTGGTGGTTTTACTTGCACTCGTTTAATTGGGTTTCTAAATTAGCTGCTGCTTGTGCTTTCTTCCCACTATTAAGATTTAAGTGTTTTTTTCATCAATCACCGGAGAATAATTGAAATGTAATACTTCAAAACCAAATAAACAATCCCAAATGAATATATGTATATATATACACACACACAGAGGAGGAAGATGACGATAATGGAGACGGAGAAGTGACCTGGCAAACGAAGGAGCCGTCCGATTGGATCCAGGCGTTGCCCCACGGGATCATCCTGAGATTGACGACGGAGATAAGGTTGTTCTGGAAGATCTTCACCAGATAACTCACTATGAAATTCGCACAGTAAGGACAGAGAGTTTCATAGTAAAGCGAGACGGTGACTTTGTCGGAGGAACGAGAATAGGTTGGGGTAGTGAACGAAACCAAGATGTTCGTCAGAACAAGAATGGTGAGAAATCGTCGACAAGCAGCCATTTGCTCTGGGTCTCCTGTCCTTCTGTCGGACTGCGTACCGTGAAAGATTTGGTTGGGGAACTCTGCACAAATAATACCAAACGATTGGACTTCGCTTGTGCTGCAGCTGCAACTGCAACGAACGACGTTACAGTGACAAGTTCCGCAAGTCCGATGCGTTGCTCAACCTTTTATTTATTTATTCCTTCTGTGATCGACTTTCGAACTTTTTCTTTTTCAGTGACCCTTTTTCTATCTTCAACAGAACAGGAGACGAGGTGCGTCCAAAGGAGGGAGTGGCCTGTGGCCTGAGGCCTCCACATATCCAAGAGTCTGGCTTTTAAGCCGTCCAGTCAAATTTTGGTTAATTTTTATTGGCCTTTTGAATTCACGTGCCTCGTCAACTTATCTAAACTTATCTTATTTTCATTTTTATAATTTTTTTAAATTTTTACACAAAATATAATAATTATTTTTTTTTCAAATCCTAGAACAACTGTCTCAAATTTTCACACAAAATATAATAAACAATTCGACTTTTTTAAATTCTAAAATAACTTTTTCAAATTTTCATATAAAATATAATAAATTTTTAAATCTCAAAATAATAATAATATTAAAAAATATTATTCTAAAAATATTATTTTTTATTATTTACAAACCATCTCAACTCATCTATAAATCCAAACGACACCTAAAACGATCTGCATTAGATTAGTCAAAATTTTAAGACTTCACTTTTAAACTACAATAAAGTCATTCTTTTTTTTTTTTTTTTTTTTTTTAAAAAAATTTGGTCAACTATTGTTTATCTCTAAAACAATATTTTACTCTAAATTGTTTTTGTTGGCTTCACAAAATGATAAATGTGGATGTTAGGTAGAAGAAATATTGGCAAAAATTATATATGTGATTGTTGGGTGTGAGAAGGGCTGGTAAAATGTGTTGGTTGGATAATTAGGTTGAGAAAAAAAATAGTTGAACAATAATTTCAAGTAAAAATTAAATTCTTAATTAATATATAGAATGTATTTGTAAAATATAGAAAAAAAATTAAAAATTATAATTGTGTTTGTCTCAAGCAAACTAGGCCATAGTTTTTTTTTTAATTTTAAATCTTATGGCTTTTAATGATATATTTTAAATAGTTATATTTATATAATTTTTAATAATCATTAAATAATCTCAAAATATGGATTAGATAATAGTTTGATTCTATTACAAAATAGGATGCCATTAAAATTGAGTTTTATGTATCCATAATTCAAAATATATTATGCTTACATCCTGTAAAATTTTACTAGAAACACTCTGCTTAAAAAATATATAAACAAGATTACTTTAAATAAAATAAATAAAATTTACTTTTACATCAATCTTTCAATCTTATCTATTCACTTTTTAATAGCCTTCTTAAGAGGACATGAGCCAAACTCATCCAAAACGACTGAATAATAACTGTGATTGTCACGTATCCTTTACATTGCTTATTAATTACTCTTAAAAATCCTTTTATCCTGTAACTCAAAAAGTTACTGGCAAAAACCTTACTGTTCCTCAAAATATAAGCAAGTCGGTCCTGAAGCGGATGTAAACCTACCTATAAGGAAGGGCCTTTCAGCCCAATAGACGAAAGATTGAGCCTAAAGAGCCCAAAAATTCGCTCCTCCATCCCCAGAATCCACCATTACCATCCATCAACTTTCCCTAGTGACCTCTGTCTCCCCATAATGGCATCCATAATAACCCATATCGATATACTCAAAAGTTCCAACCCTTGGATATCTGGTTCAAGAAACCTCCAATCCCTATAACTCTCATCAACCTCCTCTCCATCACGAATCGATTTTACTCAAAATAACAAACCCCACAAGTCTACTTTTTTTCATTGATATGTTCTGAAAAATGTTATCTTTTATTTATTTATTTTTTGTTGGAATATGACCACATGCCAAACAAATGCATACCAAAAGATTTAATGTATGTCCATATAGCTGCTGTTTTTCTTTTTCTTTTTTGTTGTTGTTGTTGTTGTTGTGGTCTCTTTTGTGTCTAACAGGTACAAGATTAATGTCGATGCACAGGGGACGCAACACATCATTATGTCCTTTATCGACTTATCTTTAATTAAAAGGAAGGGGAGGCTCAATAGGAGCTAATGCTTTCTTAATTAGGGATTCATGTAAGTCGTGATTAGTCAACTATTGGAGGATGCTTAGGAAAAAAGTTCCAAATAAGATGTATGCCATTTATATCTAAGGATCAATACTCTATTAATTCTTTTTCTATGCGTGTCCATTTGAAATGGTATTGCTACATGTCTAGAACTGGTCATCAACCTAATGTCATGTTTGTGTGTGTACTGTGAGACAGATACCAATTGGTTAAAATTATACCTAGGTTAAGGCCATGGCCCATGGAAGGTTTTAAATATAAAACAAGCAATGTATCAAATAACATGTGGTGGGGAGTGCTGTCCTCTTGATTCATACATCAAGCTTTGGAACAAGGATGTCAAGGTAAATACTTATTTCTACTTCACGATTTCAATTAATTTTTTTGCTTGTTTGAGCTGAAAATTAGTAAGGGGTAAAACTAACGATCTTGCTCGATAATCTTGGACCAATTGAGTGCATTAATTGATAGAATTTGCTTGGTTAATTAACTTGACTGATATGACATCTTTATAGGATTATCTTTTTTGCTGAATTTGAATTGGTAAATGGTGTAAGATACTTGGTTCATAAAAATTCCCTTGGCAAGTTCAAACAAGAGTATTTGCATGTTGTAAAACCTTGATTTATAAGTGCATATGCCCATAGAATCTATATCACCCATTGGGTTTTTTTTTTTTTTTTTTTAAGCAGAGAATGTTTAGAATTTTCTACAACCTTAGCATCCAAGTTTAAAACAAGTGGGATTGGATAGTCTCTAACTTCAATATCGTAACGGAAAAAGTCCAGACTCATTCTGCTGCAAGGGAGGCCGGCAAGAAAACGGGAAGGGAGGCCGGAGAAGGATCTTCTCTGGTCCCATTCATGTGCAAATTTGTAAGGATGATCTCATAATCTTGAAGATTGTAAGACTTTACAATTTTCCCTTCCCTTCATGTGGCAAATTTGTCATGTTCTGGACAATCTTTCTGCATTGAACTACATGTTTTTCTCGCGTCAAAGTTGGAGTCATTTCACCTTGGACAGTCGGATTCTGGTACTTATGCAAGAATATGCTTTTGTTTGTATGGGAGGATGGCAAAATTAGATGTAAAAATTCGCTTTTTAGCCCAATTTTATCGTTAGTTTGGTAACTTTGGTTATTTAGCAGGTGAATTTACTGACCAATTTTCTTATTCTTTTTTCTTTTTAAAATGAATATTACCATCTTTCCTCTCTTTCGAAAAGAAAAAAAAAAAGATCGAACACTGGAAAATAAACATATTTCTAAATTGGCTAAACCGGATGTAAAACAAGATTTTCGAAACTCCAAACTCTACCTAGGAGTGTAAATTTAAACCGAAAAATCGGTCTGAACCAGACCGGACCGGACCGGTTTTATCGATTTTGAATCGATCCGGTTCGAAACCGGTTCTTATATCTCATAAACCGATCGAAACCGGTCCGGTTCCGGTTTTGAGATTTTTCGGACCGGACCAAACCGGACCGGACCGGTTGATAAAATATATATAAAAAATAATATTTTATATAAAAGTTTTATACAAAATTAAAATTGCATAAAATATTATATATATATTAATATATAAGTTTTATATATAATTTATAATTATATGTGAAATTTTTATATATATAATATAATTATATTTCATATATGAAATAATTTCATGTTATAATTTATAAATTATAATATAAAATTTTAATCTTAAATATGAACATTTGTAATTTGTTTGATTATATGTTATTAATATAATTATATATACGATAATGTTATTATAAAATAAAATTTTAATCTTAAAAATGAAAATGTAATTGATCATGTATTATATAGCTATACTAATATATAGTTATACTAATAGTCTAATATTTATACTATTAGTCTAATATTATACTAATGTCAAATTTACATTTTAAAAAAATCGAAAAATCAGACCGGACCAGACTGAAAATCGATAAAACCGGAAGTACCGGTTTAGGAGGGTAATCGGTTTTGAAAAATATAAAATCGGTCATACTGATTCGGTCTAAAATTTTATCCAAAACTAGACCAAACCGGATCGGTTACACCCCTAACTCTACCACCATTTCTACCGACATATTGCAACGAGGATGCTCTTCGTTAATATTATAATATCTTCACCAGGGTGTTACGTGTGACCTGCTAATAGGCGAAAAGGCTTTCATGAGACAGCAGCTGCAAAATACGTGTAACGAGATCTCAGCTTCTCCCTATGTACGCGACTCTCTGGACGAGGACGTTTGTCCCCCTGCCTATGCTGAATGTGATAAATATCAAGCCCAGGAGCCCAAAGGAAAATTTCTCGTACCCATAAGAGAGACTGAACCCGAGGAAGGAAATAAAAGAGAAACAAGATTACAGTAGGGAAGATCTACTAGGAGCTGAAAGCCTGGAGCATTCCATGAACCTCACTCCAAAAGGAGGCTCCAAAGTGGTAGATGATCGTGAAGAAAAAGATGATAAGAAAGAAAATGAAGCTAAAGGTGGAGAAGAAAGGGCAAGTGGATTTATAAACCATCTGCTCTCTAACTTGGTGTCTGGAGGGGAAGGTCAAGAAGAAAAAACAGGTGAAAAAGATGATGAAGAGAAGAGAGGCATCGTCAGTGAGGAGGGTGTTGATCATGATGATAAGGGAGGTGGGTTTATAAGCCATCTTATCTCTAACTTGGTCTCTTCCCATAGTCCGAAAGCAGGGAAAGATAGTAAACAAGAGGTGGAAGCTTTCGAAGGTGACAATGGGGGCTCTAAAGCAGAGGAAGATGCAGGTAGTGATAGTAATGGTGTAGGGCTCCAGAAAGGGAAGTCAAAAGAGGAGAGTGGTGGTGGAGGTATCATTAAAAACCTAATCTCCCACTTGCCTGCTCCACTAAAAGGTAAATCCTTTTAGCCATTATGCATTTACGGCAATATTAGACTGTTTTTGGTAAAATCAACCAAATAAAGCACCATTTACAATTTTCTTTTTTAATGTGACTTGATATCCAATTTCCAACATTTTTATGGGATGCTGTCAGATATGAAACTTCATAGTTCATCCGAGACTTGGGACTCGTTTTGAGTTCTCTGACTCTGTGTCATCAAGGATTTTATTATCTTAATTATGATGAAGATAATCTTATGGCAAACGGACGGAGATTACAAAGTCCAAGAATATATCTTGGCAATCCCGGGGACAACCACCCCTATACAAAGCAACTGAGCAACACAAAATCATGCTAGACCATAGAACAGATCCTCAAAGCAAAGCCAAGAGCACCCATAACCCGTGTGTTCTTAACAAACCAACAGCATTAACAAGGCCCATGTACGCATCAATAGCCGCAGAAGCAATAATCGAGCAATTCTTAACAAAGCCTGCATATTAGTAAGAACGTTCCCAGCCCCAGAAGCCAGTCAAGATACAACAGTCAACACACATTGACCTGATAACGCATCCATAACATAGGCAGTGGCTCCACTTCATCGAAGGGACATACATCCACTAAAATAGCTCCTTTATCCCTACGTGGTAAAAGAAATTAGTCCCCAAGTATCAATCAATCCATTATTCAGTGGGTTTTAAGAAAGCCTTCATGGAGCCGATTCTTACCATCACATAGTTTAGTATTTTCATTGGAACATCAGCCTTTCTTGTGGGCTTTCCAGTAAAGGATCTCAGGTTCCAATCTTTCCAAATGTAGTAGACAAATGCTGCCAACATCAGCGTTGCCATCAGGGACAGCAACGATTTACCCTCAAGTTTATTAGGGAAATTTCTTTAGATATATGTAATCTTTTCAACATGATTTAGCCTAGTTGAATGTGTTCTGTGTGCATAGATTGACATTTTGCTATTATCTTAATGACCAGATGATGTGGCTCCCACGCCGGCTGAGGCCTCCATACTAATTCACTCCATTCGTGACTAAGAAGCACATACCTGGCATTGATTTTTAGGATTGCTCATTTTGAAACACTAGACAGCCATTCGATGTATTTCATCTTTCATTTTCTTTTGTTTGTATGATACTTTTTCCCCCTCTCATTTGGAGTTGTGAAAGATCTTTTCCCTAATCTGTTGTCCATGCCATTGGAGCTTGAGTTTATTAGTTTGCTCTTATTGGAAAAGCAGTTTGGCCTACCTTTTTTTGGGGGGAATTATACTTTTAAGCATTGATGCGATTTGTGTGGAGCCTCTCACTCTCTCTTATAGTGATTATTTTAAGCATTGGTCTCAATGGTTGTAATGCATGTTAGATGGGATTGCCTGAAAATTAATCAGGTATTAAAGATCTGAGAATCTCGTACCTAGTGCACGTATAGTGGCGGGGTGTTCTTTTTCCTAATCAAGCCGCACATATTAGAAGAAAAACAAATATTTTTAACTGATATCAGTTATGGGAGATCTTTCCTGTAATAGAAAGTCAGCAGGCAAGAAGGAGTTCATAATGTAATGCTTCAGAACAAGGTGTTGGAGGGCGCTCAACTGCCCAATGTGATGCGCACATTGGATTGTCATAGAGTAGGATGGGGTTGTGCTTGCTACTGAATTGATCAGAGTTATCTCCTAGCCTATGGACGAGCTTTGATTTCGAACCTGAAAGTTCTTTTAGGATTCTATATCGGATATCATTGTCCAGGGATGTATTTTTATTTCTCCAAAGAGTGATTGGGAGGCCAAGATTTGATCTTGGCAGTTGAGATTTTGAGTTCTAGGCAAATTAAGACATTGGGATTTTCGGATAGTGGTTTTACTAAGTGTGTGGACGGTTTGCCCAGGTTGGATTTTTTACCAGACCTTCAGTAGCCTTAACAGCGTTGCACTACCAAGAATGAAATGAAAAGAAAAGAAAAGAAAAGAAAAGAAAAGGAGATAGGGATTTCTTGAAGGCATTGAAGAACAGAGATGGAAGATTTTGGTACATTGACTGAGTTAACACCATAGATCGAAATCGTAGTCCTACAATCCTACCTCAGGATCGACTGATCGGTTTTCTTGTGAGTAGGTTAAGCGATACTGTCAAGGCTGACATGATGGCAGAAGGAACCACATGGCCTTGTAGGGCGGTTGACACCAGCCAAAACTATCAGAGAGCAATGGGGAAAAAATGTCGCCTTTGTGTACTGTTTGTGATTGAAGTTGAAGAAGGGAGCCCCGAAGTATCTATTCATGCAATGAATAGAAATTTGTGGAGGATTTAACAAAACTTTCAATCTGACAAGTTTAATGTAATCAAAATTACAGATTCTGCTATTATTACAGCTGAGATCAATCCTAAGTTTTATGTATTTTGCTGTAACAAGTCTTTATTCTCTCGGATTTTTCACTCTAATCATCTTCACCTAAACAGTTACCATACAAATAAAACCACCCGAGAACTTCAGCAGTACTGAGTATACTGTAACCAAGAGCTAAAACAACACCATGGTTCTTCAAAATGCCTCTTCACCCTTACGGAGGAGCATCTGATCAAAGTGCCACACTCCTGCAAGCCACCAAACAATAATTTCACTTCAAAAAACTGAAAAGGAGGGGATTGAGGAAGAAGACACAGAAGGTGTTCTTTGAAAAATTGACCATCTTTGAAATCTGAATCATACCGTGTCCTTTACCGACCATCCTCAATTGAGCAACATACTCTGATATCTTCTTAATGGCTTCAACCTATAAAATAACCAGAAAATACGTTTTTCAAACATAAATATAAGACAGTCTTTCCATCCTTCTTTATTGTTTGTTTGTGTTTTCTTGCTTTTTAGGAAATTAAGGACAAGAGATTCTTTTAAGGCACCATTCAGACAAAAAATAATTTGCTTATTTCATCGCCAAGGCATTACAGACTATGAAGAAATGAACTCAAGGTTCACCTGCTCTGTTAAAAACTCTCTCTCAATGAATTCTGTCATTTGGGGGTCATTGTTACAATCTGCTACCTGTAGTTCGAGAAAAAAGAAGAAGAGGTTATCTCATAGGAGGAACAAGTTACAAGGGTAAACAATGCTAAAATGACCCAGAAAGGTGAATACGTATTACATTGTGCAAGCTCAGAAGCTTATCGTTCGTTAACTTCTCCAAAGCCAATGCCAATTCCATAGCTGAAACAAAAATGAGGTACCAAGTTGTTGGAATGAGTAAATTACATCAGTTGCTCGAAATATAAACCCAGATTGTCGCCTCCATGCGGTAGAAAACAAACAATTAATGAAAACATATGCAACTTTATCGAATCAAAAGAAAAGGCATATATATCTCGATCTGTGTCTGTAAACCAGAGATATTGGACTGTCAAACCATATTTCTTACACATCTATATGCATGATGATAATCGAGGACAGGTGAAGAATCTCACCATACAAAGCATCTCCTTTCTCTGCATGCTCGAATTCTGATGGGGGCGCTTCTATACAGTGTAGTAGTACTTTTCCACCGCGTATGTTCTAATTAATTACGACAGCATGCAGTACTGTTAGATCTTCCAACCAAAGACAAAACCACATTAAAAAGAAACCGTCTTTTCAAGACATTTGGGACCAACCTGGTATTCGATCAACTTTTCAGCATGCTCTCTTTCTTCTTCACTTGATTCCTTGAAAAACCTGATCATTGGCAACATATTGATTAGCCAGCCATGCATTAACTCGTATGAATACATCAATAAATCACAAGTCGGAATAGGGCTGTTTTTTACTTGGCTAGGCCCTTGAGAGCTATGTTGTCCCTGTCGAAGTACGCAAACATGGCATGGTACACATATGACACATTGTATTCCACACTGTAACACAAGGGAATTATAACAGCGTGAGAAAAAACGAGAAATCCGTATAGCTAAGAGTGCTAAGTTCTAAGAATAAAGAAAATGAGAAGGGATTTGTAGAAGCGCAAAAAGACAAGTTTCATTCAAGCTATTGTAATAAAGTAAACCACACCGTAGAAAAAACAATTCTTTATTAGTGAATTCTACTTTTTTATAAAAGAAAAAGTTTACGTGCAGTCACTTTTATCTACTCTTTGCGCAATTCATTATTGTGATTGATTGCATCACTTTTTTTTAATATAAAATAGTTATTTTAACCAATTACATCTATGAAATAGACAAAAAATACATAAAAATGATTATATATAACAAAACTCTTTATAAAAAGGGAGTATATAACTTGTCACTTATACCTAACATTACTCCAACATGATATTGCAGACCTGCCGTTAAAACTGAAGTTGATTAATATAAATATATTAACTTTTGACAATAAATTGCTCTAATAGACTAATACCCCCTGAAATCGATCCTCATTGATTCCAAAATATTAAATCATCGGTACAATTCGATTTCCCCTGTATTTTCATCGCTCTATTGAGATATAAAATAAATAATAAAATCTATCTCTTTCGATCAGTTTAAACTTTTGAAATAAGTAAAAATTTCACATGATCTCATAACAAAAGTCCTGTGTTCAAAATCCTAATTTTATACTATCATATTTAATTAAATATTCCACGTGTTGAACTACTAATTGAGGTAGAGTCTGACCTCTAATGAGTGTGGGTGTTAAGATATAAAATAAATAATAAAATCTACATTTTCCCGATGGTGATTTCACGTACACCTATATACCACACTATCTTGATATGATATTATCAATCGACAATCAGATCAATTTTTATCTTTTAGAATTATAAATTTAAGAGAAATTAAGCAGCATATTCATTATATATACGAAAGACGATGCAGAGAGATATGCAAACAGAAGATAACAAACAAAATATATATGTATATATATACGCACTTGATCTGCTCATTGATGGCCGCTTCACACCCCTTTGAATAGCCCTGGCGAGCGATGGAAACATGAGGGGACACCGGGACAACATGAGCGTCCTTCTTGAGCTCTTCAAATGGCTGAAACAACACTCCAGTGAGAGGTGCATCAACTATCTCGCTTGATGATGAAACAACGAATTTGTTACATCCTCTTTGGCTAAAGATTACAGAAGCAGTGGACGAAGAAAAAGGATAGTTCAAGGAAGATGCAGATGCTGGAGCAGTACTAGTTGTGAAAAGAAATGAGCTTCTATGTCCATGAGCATTCCCTCTCATGGAAGAGAGAGAAGAGGCTGAAACTGAAAAGGGTCTCAGAAACATTGTTAATTACGGGACGCTTGGAATGTCAGAACAGAGAAATTGATAGTTGAGAAGAATGGAAATGAAGAAGCGTTCAAGCAAGGGAGAGAGAGAGACATCATGTATATAGTGGCGGTGAAGAACTGCTTGCAGAATTCCAGATGGAATGGGCTTTTTTTGGACCGTAGGATCAATTGCAACGTGGCTAGCTGTAGTTGGAACACGTATTGGGGCGTGTGGAAAACTCGTGGGTCTTATCTAGTGCTCGGAATATTGCAAAATATCCGGTCCACGTTGCAATCTCAACTTCCCCAAAATCATTCCTTCTTTTGACCCTTTACGACTCGCTCGAGCCTCAAATGTTCATACACTCGCGTCTTGACGTTGAGAACCGAAGTAGAGAACGATGCAAAATAAATGATTTTAATTTTTATCGGAATTTTTTTATTGTTAAAAGAGATTTTAGCATTCTTATTATTTATAAAGAGTAGCATTCTTATATTTAAAATGTTCCATATTAATTGTTATTTGAAAACTCGATATATTTTTAATAAGAAATGATACTTACAGTTTGTTGATGTCGTGTTTCACCATCTGGACTGCACCACGATTCCAAACCAGTCGGGCTTGCAAATAAAGCTGATAAAGGCGCCTCGGTGGCACCTATGGTCACTCTAATGCTAAAGTTAATGCTGATCTTGATAATGAAGGACACTAAATGTAGAAGAGAATATGTAAGATGAGTTTAATCTACCTTCCGCTTGGAGGGAAGGTTATCATTTATACCTGGCTGGGGTCCTACTGCCAGGGGGTATCGTGGTGCGAAGTCATCATTCCACTATCCTAAGGCCACTTTATCAACCCATTGGGTGCAGGATGGGTCTTCTCCTTTAAAACCGGATTGTCCCCCACTATGGAAGGCCCCACTGTCCGCATCCCACGATCGTTTATTTGCCACATGCTCATTTCGTGGGATTAGGCAATTTACTGAGTCCCAAGGATTTTTTCCTGACGCCGGGCCGGGCTTGAGAACCAAATCTTCAGAGCCGACAGTTACGTCATGGGCTCGGTTGGGCTTCCCGATCCTAGATCCTTTTCATAGAAGGTCTCCCTTACAGTACTCCGTGAATTCTTATCACAGAAATGTGGTGGGAACTCAACACGCTCTCTCATACGAGCTCAACCCGTCAGTTGAGTCTTTTTAGGTTTATTTATTTGTTTGCTGGTTTCGTTTTCCTGTGCTCCGCGCCCGTCTGTTGGTCATTGTAGATTCCCAAGGTTGTATACTCGGTTTCCATTAGTTCAGATCCCTGAGGCCACTTGTCAATGTAATAAATGCGTCTCCTGAGTTCCCGTGCCAGCCTGTTCCCCCAACGGTTGATTTAACGTGCTAGCTGCTTCCCATTTCACGCCTCTAGAGCCCCTTTGGTTCGTGCTTCCCATGCGTTTGACTTGACGGTTTATCTTCGTGTCGGTCATTAATTCGGGATCTGTGTGGCATCTCACTGGCTTCGTAACTGCCAGAGTCGCTTAGTTTCCCATGCGCCTCACTGCTTCCCCTACCTCCCCCCAAACCCCTCATTCTTCCTCTATTTCTGCACTTTCCTCCTCGCGAACACCCATCTTCTTTCTCCAATCCTTGTCTTTTCGCCATCGTACTTGTCTTTCTCTTTCATAGCGTTTGTCATGGCTTCCAAAGCTCCCTCCACTCCGGCACCTCCATACATTGTGAGGAAGCGTTGGGTTTCCTCTGTTACAGGTGCCGATCTTAGGGAATTCCACTCCAAGTACAACATCGCTCCCTCCGCCATCTTGAAGATTCCCCCGCCGGTGGGGGGGGGGGGTGTGAGCATGCGGTGAATCCCGACGAGACGACGACACGTGTGGCCCTTTTTCCTATGATGTTTATTAATGACCTTTGTCTCCTGTTCTGCGGTCTCATTCGCAAAGTTCTCAATTATCTTGGGCTCGCCCTGGCGTAGCTCCATCCTAATCTGTGGTGACTTTTAGTGTTCAGCTACATTCTTTTCCGAATGGCCCTCCCTGGGACAGCTGAAGAGTATCTCGACTTGACTGCTCAGGAATTTTTGTCGGTGTACCGTGTCAATCGCGGGCCAGGAAGTATTTGCAGTTTCCAGACACGATCTCCGAGTCGGAGAATTGCTTTGCTTCGCTCGAACAGCGCCACTCGAGAGACAAGGAATGGACCTAGAAATTCTTTTTTATTTCGGGGTCGGATATAGAATATCCTGAGGAAGAAGCGGCCAACAAAGTGTATCCTATTCAGGCATCCTGGGGATTTATCCCCTCCACGAAGAGCTTGGAATTTACCCTGAATCGAAGGGAGGAGGCCCGTCAGGAGAGGGTGATGGCTTGGGTGTGGGCCCATCCCGATGAGTCAATGAATGATCAAACTTTTTTTGATAGGAACATCCGAGACTTCTTGTC
Organism: Pterocarya stenoptera; assembly: GCA_003123785.1. Taxonomy (NCBI): domain Eukaryota; kingdom Viridiplantae; phylum Streptophyta; class Magnoliopsida; order Fagales; family Juglandaceae; genus Pterocarya; species Pterocarya stenoptera. The sequence continues at coordinate 41,322 of QEOT01009466.1, forward strand.
TGCACCAGATCACTCATATGCGGTTGGTAGGAACTTCCTGGGTGAGATTCCCTCTCCACGGGGTCGGAAGCACGCTTCAAGCTCTTCTGGGGCAAGGTGAAATGACCGAAGGTGAGTCACAATCCACCTTGGGAAGAACCCAGAAGAGAGGCTGGAACCTCCTCTTTTTCTCATGGGAGTGCTGGAGAGTCAGGAAGCCGTGCTGAGCCGTCCCAGGGTCAGGATATTCATGGGCTGAAGCTGCAACAGTCCGTGCGCTCGGAGTCCCTATGACGTGGGGGACCATATTGTTTCCGAGTGGCTCAGGTTCCACCGCTGGTCCTTTTTCTTCTTCGGCGGCCCATTTTCCTACTTCAACTGGGTCCTTCCCCGATCCATTATTTCTTTCCTTTGAAGAGATGGATGCGTGCGACCTTCAGATGCATTTCTTCAGTTCTTTTGCGCATCCCCCTCCTCGTGGGCCTAGCACATTTGAACCATTTGTGTGTTTTAAAGATACTTTGGGGGAGGATCTAATACTTGATTCTCCTCAGCAGATCCCAGAAGCCTAGTGTGGGGAAGGAGGGCTAGATCTAGAAGTTGGGCGTCGGGAAGAGGTTCAGGATCCTTTCTGATGGGAACCAAGGTCCAAGGTGGACCTTGGTTCCATCACTTTCAGGGCCTTAAATGAGAGGAAGATGGAGGAGGAGAGGAAGATGGGGAAGAGCATCCTCACTTCGAATCTGACGATGGAGAATAGAGAGGAGAAGGGGAAGGAGTAGGGGGAGGTCAAGTTAGGGTCGCTGCGACCAGTTACTTAGAGGAGGTGATTAGGTTTGCCCTTCCTCATGCTAGGGTCGCTTCCCCTCCGCCTTCCTTCCCCAAGCCGAGTGGGGCTGATTATGTGGAAGGTTTCCTGGACCCTCCCTTTGTCATAGACTTAAGTGATGATGATAGATCTGAAGCTTTGTCCTCGATCGCACCAGGGCTATATGCCGAAAGTTGGAGTATGCCCCCAAATTTTCTTGGCAGTTGGCAATCGTTGGCCCTTCTACTTCCACTGGGGTTGACGGGAATCAGGCCCTGACTTCAAACCTGGAAAGGGCCCAGGCTGCCACCACTGAGCGCATTTGGTTTCCCCTTTCCTTGCTTACTTCCTTGAGTTCTTTCAGTCTCGTACTTTGGTAATCGAGGCCCGCTCCCGCTTAGACTCCTTCAACTTCTCTCGAGCAAACTCCAGCTCTGCTTCCCTGTGAACCAAGTTCCGCTCGGCTGCGGCACGGGCCTACTCGAGGCCTTGTCACTCAGTCAACCACCAATTCGTGTTTTCCTCAACCTCGCGCAGAAAGTGCCTCAGAACCTTCTTTTTCTGCTTACGCCTCGTAGCGACCTCCTGCAAAAGTTGGTGCTGCTCTTCTAAGAGTTGGTTCTGATCCCTCAAGGACACCACATCGCAGATCAGCTCTTGCACTCGGTCCTAACCTCCTTGATCTGCCAAGTCACCTGCTTCATTTTGTAGTACCCAAAGCGACCCAACGTCCTGAGCCCCCTATTAGCCTCCTCCAACTCCCCCAGCTCCTCCCCAATTGTCACAGCTAATTGGTCAGGGCCTGCAATCGAAAGAACGATAAAAAAAAATGCCAAAGTATGAGACTGAAAGGACTCAAGGAAGCAAGGAAAGGGGAAAACAAACATGGGCGAAGAGGGGGTGCAGCATCTGCATCGTGCGCTCGGTGGCGGCAGCCTAGGCCCTTTCAAGGTTTGAAGTTAGGGCCAAATTCCCGTCGACCCTAGTGGAAGTAGAGGGGCCATCGATTGCCAACTTCTAAGAAAAATTTGAGGGTGTACTCCAACTTTCGGTACACGGCCCGGGTGCGACCGGGGACAAAGCTCCAGAGCTATCATCATCACTTAACTCTATGACAAAGGGAGGATTCGGGGAACCTTCTGCATAATCAGCCCCACTCGGCCCAGGGAAGGAAGGTGGAGGGGAAGCGGCCCAAGCATGATGAAGGGCAGACCCAGTCACCTCCTCTGAGTAACTGGTCGCAGCGGCCCTAACTTCACCACCCCTACTCTTTCTCCTTCTCCTTTCTGTTCTCCAACGTTGAGTTCGAAGTGAGGATGCTCTTCCCCATCTTCCTCTTCTTCTCCATCTTCCTCTCCTCCTCCATCTTCCTCTCCATTTAAGGCCCTGGAAGGATCCTGAACCTCTTCCTGATGCCTAACTTCTGGGCTCTGCTGAGGAGAATCAAGTATTGGATCCTCCCCCAAAGTATCTTCGAAAGACACAAACAGCTAAAATGTGCTGGGCCCATGAGGAAGGGGATGCGCAAAATAACTAAAAAAGTGCGTCTGAAGGTCTGCGGCATCCACCTCCTCCGTAGAAGGAAATAGTGGATCTGGGAGCAACCCAGTTGAAGTAGGTCCATTCCTTGACTCTCGAGTAGCATTGTTTGAGTGAAGCGATTCTCCGACCTGAAGATGGTTTCTGGAAACCGCAAATGCTTCCTGACCCGCGATTGACGTGGTACACTGACAAAAATTCTCGAGCTGTGAAGTCGAGGTACTCTTCAGCTTTCCCACGGAGGGCCATCCAGAAAAGAATGCAGCTAAACACCAGAAGTCGCCACGCATTAGGGTGGAGCTGAGCCAGGGCGAGCCCAAGGTAATTGAGAACTTCGCAAATGGGATGGCAGAACGGGAGACGAAGGCCGTTAACAAACATCAGAGGAAAAAGGGCCACATGCATCATCGTACCATCGGGATTCACCGCATGCTCACCCCCCCTCGGGGGGGAATCTCCAAGACGGCAGAGGGTGGGATGTTGTACTTGGATTGGAATTCACTAAGATTGACACTGGTAACCTAGGAAACCTAATGCTTCCCCGCAAAGTATGGAGGTGCCAGAGTGGAGGGAGCTTTGGGAGCCATGACAAACGGTGTGAAAGAGAAAGACAAGCACGACGGCAAAAAGATGACGATCGGAGAAAGACGATGGGCATTCGCGAGGAGGAAAGTGCAAAAATGGAGGAAGAATGAGGGGTTTGGGGGGAGGTAGGGGAAGTAGTGAGGCGCGCGGAAAACTAAGCAAATTTGACAGTTACGAAGCCAGTGAGACGCCACGCGGATCCTGAATTAATGACTGACGCGAAGATAAACCGTCAAGTCAGACGCATGGGAAGCACGAACCAATGGGGTTCTGGAGACATGGAGAGGGAAGAGGCTGGCACATCAAATCAACAGTTGGGGGAATGAGCTGGCGCAGGAACTGAGGAGATGCATTTATTACATTGACAGGTGGCCTCAAAGATCTGAACTGATGGAAACCAAGTAGATGACCCTGGGAATCTACAATGACCAGCAGACGGGCACGGAGCAAAGGAAAACGAAACCAGCGAACAAATAAATAAACCCAAAAAGACTGAACTGACGGGTTGCACTCATATGGGAGAGCGTGTTGAATTCCCACCACATTTCTGTGATAAGAATTCGCGGGTACTGTGAGGGGAACCTTCTGTGAAAAGAATCCAGACCCAAATCATGGAGACCCCAAGCCACTCGAGGGGAGAACTGAAGTAGGCGAAGGGCCCAGACTGGAAAGCCCTACCGAGCCCATGACCGAGCTGTAGGCCCCGAAGTTTTGGTTATCAGGCTTGGCCCTGCATCAGGACATAATCCCGGGGACTCAGTAAATCGCCTAATCCCATGATATGAGCATGTGACAGATAACCAATCATGGGATGCAGGCAGTGGGGCCTTCTATAGTGGGGGACAATCAGGTTTTAAAGGAGAAGACTCATCATGCACCCAACGGGTTGATAATGCAGCCCTGGGATAATGGAATGATGACTTCGCACCACGATACCCCTTGGTAGTAGGACCCCAGCCAGGTATAAATGATAGCCTTCCCGCCAAGCGAAAGGTAGATTAAACTTATCTTACATTTTCTCTTCTTCATTTAGTGTCCTTCGTTATAAGGATCATCACTAACTTTAGCATTGGAGTGACCTCAAGTGCCACTAAGGCACCCTTATCAGCTTTATTTGCAGGCCCAGCTGGTTTGGAATGGTGCGGCCCAGATGGTGAAACAGGACATCAACAAACTACAAGTATCATTTCTTATTAAAAATATATCGAGTTTCCAAATAACAATTAATATGGAACATCTTAAATATAAGAATGCTACTTTTCATACACAGAAATGCTAGAGCCCCCGAAGAAGAGTCCCGAACTTTGCATCACGAATGACATGGAGTGACACACGTGGCTCCTTAATTACAAAAAAACCAATTTGAATTTAAAAACAAAAAACAACATAAACGTCCTCTTTCGTGGGTCTCCCGTCCTCTTTCATTTTTCTCCGTCCCTCCCAAATCAAATCTCCTCTGTAGAAGAGTATCTCATCCCATTCAGATCTCTCCCAGAAATATCATCCTCTTGTAGATCTCCTCTGCTCCTTCAATGAAATGCCATCCTCTCATATTTCCTCTGTACATTCCGTTCCATCCATTCCTCCCTCACTGAAGGCCACAACTCTACCCTCCCTCTCAAATCAGAAATGGTTTGACTCCCGTAGGCCTGGAGCTTCACCATTGAGTTGAATCGTTGCCACCGTCGCCTCCATCCCTCGAATTCGTGACTGTAACCTCACCGTTGAGCCACTGTCGCTCCATCCCAAAGCCTGAAACCCTAAGACCTCTGCCGCCTCCCCTCTGTTGGACTTCCCGAAGCCTGAGGCCAAACCCTCACCACTGAGCCTACCGTCGCCGATGGTTGTTATGTTGGTGCATATCTCCATTTACGCCATGGTTTGGGTTCCCTCACGTAAAAATCAAGGTTGTTACTCTATATCTTTCTATAATGAAATTTCTTCTTTGTTTTAATTTTTCTTGCATGAATTGAGGGTTGTTAAACTCTATGGATTTATGTTTGCTAAGATATGAATCTTGCTCTATGTGATAGCTAATCGAGCCTCGAAAATCCAGCTAAAATGCAAAGTTGATTAGAGAGGCCAAAATATTATTCGTGCATAGAGAGGCCAAAATATCCCTTTTTGTATCCCAATTTGCTTTCACTTTCCTAGATTTTGGGTTTTTTCCATTGATCAACTGTCTCTCAATCCTTCCTGAATGTTGGTGATCTTTTTTATGAGTATGAGCTGAAATAAATTCTTCTAGTCCTTTACTTGCAGCTTGAACCACCATTGTCGGGTCCTCAAAATTATTCTTAAAAATTAGAGCATTTCTTTTAATCCAAATCATTCTCATTATATATACCACCAAATCTGCCTCCTCATACTTCTACTTCCATTTTAAATTTCTTCCATGGTTCCGAGAAGTCTATCTCTAGGTTGTATTTTCAACCCATTTCGACATATTTAATATAGATTGGTTGAAATAATCTAAAGGATTGTTTTCCAATTAGCACAATTTTATATCTTAATTATAAACATAAATTATATTAATTAAGCACATTCACGTCTAAATTTATAACAAAATCAATATCTATAACTATGATTAGAATTTTAAACTAATTTCTCTTTGTATATACTTAAGTTTATGGTAAAATCCAATTAAACATGTCTAGGCAAACAAATGTTTGGATTAAAATTTAGGAAAGTATTCAACTTGTGCCATTAGCAATTTGGCATTTAGGAAATTACAGAATGTATTTGAAGTGGAGAAAAACAGTTTAGTTTTATAAAATTGGATTAAAATTTAGGAAAATATTTAACTTGAAATACATTGGCAATTTGGCATTTAGGAAGTTATAGGATGTATTTTAAATGGAGAAAAACAGTTTAATTTAGGAAAGCATGAATCATAGAACTGAATTGGTTTGGGTCTCTCGAATCATAGCATATATAAATCAAGTGGAGAAAAACTTGGGCTAGCTTTTGGTCTCTGGAATTTGGTTTGGGGCTAACTTGATTTCAATCTATACAAGACAGCCAGTTTGCAACCATGGATTCAATGCCATTGGGCGAGATTAGACATGTTGTATGTGCTATGAGTTTTATAATGCATAAAATGCCACAGCTCCTACTATAAATGTCTTCAGAATCAAATGAGTTTCTTCTACACTTGTAATCAATGCTGGCATAAACTTTATATATTGTATTAATAAACATAAAGCAGATATGAAATAGCTAATGTAAACTTTATATCTTGTATTCATGCCTTTTTTGTCCTTCGACAAAATATTACTAAGGTGTAATTGATGGGTTGATAATTCTGAAAATAGCACTGGGGGTGAAAGATTTTTATAGTTCATATGTGTTTGGTTGTCAAAATTTTGAGGTATGTTATTTATCGGTACTCTTGTTTGCTAAGCAGTTATTGGTAATCTTGGTTTGCTAATATTTGTTCTTTGATTTTGCAGGCTCGGCATTCTAGCGAGTTTTTCTATTGGTATGACTCGGAAAAACCACCGTACGGTGAAAAGAGAATCAATCGACTAAAAACCGAACTTCAAAAGACACAACAACAATTGACTACTTCAAACAACTCGACATCGACTAGAAATAGAGACTTAGAGGCATAAGAGAAAACTTGAGAGTGTCAATTTAGTTATAGTAATTTCAATGTTGTGGGTACTTTGTTTATGATTTTATTTTGAAAAATTTTGTGAAAACAATATTGTGACCAAGATGTAATTTGTTTATGATTTTGTATGAAGTTTTTTTTTTTTTTGGCTTAATTTTCAGCCTTTTAATGCAGATTAATACAAAATGTAGTTGTTTGATGACTTCTTTTTTTCTTGGATGTGAAACGCATTATCAATGCATTTATTCTAGGGTTCAAGTAAGACAAGCATAAGCATGTTTTCTTCCTCCCAAAGATATACATATAAGACGATTGCATCTGCTGACCGTTATGACATTAATAATTAATCAATAGAGGTAAGAATACTACTACTACTACCAAATAAGGCTGGCAAAGCAATTAACCAGGAGAGCAACTTTAAGTGGTGCACCAAATATATACATCCTATAATTAACAAAAAATGAACCTGATCAAGTAAAAAAATATTGTACACCCATATAATCATTTAACTTATAATCACTATAGAAAGATAAAGTTAAGCGGTGCATCAAATATATACATCCTGTAGTTTACAATAGCCACATGCCATCTCCACCAAAAAATATGTTATCTCATAAATATGTATTACAGAAAAAGCTATGGCCACAATGTCTGAAATTTACAATAGCCACATGTCATCTCCACCAAAAAATATGTTATCTCCACCAAAAAATGTATTACAAAAAAAGTCATGGCCACAATGTCTGGAATTTACAATAGTCACATGTCATCTCCACAAAAAATATGTCATCTCCACCAAATAATGTCATTTCCACAAATAAGAATTCATTGAATGAGCAGTTGGTCTAATATGAAGAGCCTTCGTTGTCAATACTTGAACATGTGTGTACTGTGAGTGACATAAAAAATATATGTTAAAAGAGTCAACATACTAAAAATACGTTATACCATAATGTAGTTTAAAATACCTGTAAGGATGGAGCAGTCAGTCCAACACCATAATAATCTATAGTATATACTTGATCAGATGTGTCCTGTGAGTGGCATAAAAGAAATGTAAAAAAAACCAACACACTAAAAAATATGTTAAACTAATAATGTAGTTTGAAGTACCTGTGAGGAATGAGCAGTTCGTCCATCACCAAAATAATCCGTAGTAGTTGAAGGAGTTGTAAAAAAAGCTGGCGCATGTGTCCAAACTTAACTTTGTTGATCCTATAGCCATTTAACCCGAACAATGATCAATACAAAATGTAATAACCATAAACAACAAAAAGAGTATCTGAGTTTAAGGAGCCTAAGTCTGTGTGCCGCTTACATTGCATTCATTTGGTAAGGGACTACTTTGTTGTGCATTGGAAGAAATATAATAATTTATATTTATAAAAATTATAAGAATCTATTAAATATTTGTTGTATACAACATTAATAAAAAGAAACCTCAACTTCGCCATGGCGCAATCTCCTTCTCGTGCTTGGTTTCTTAAGACTTTTCTCAATGGGGTGCAGTCTTCTCCTAGATGACATGTGGCTATTGTAAAGAGTGTAAAATGCAATAATATTTTTATAATTTTTACTCTTCAAGAATGAAAATTTCTCTATCTAAAAAAAAAAATATCAAAGAAAATACAAAGAGCACAAATTAAAAGAGTTGAGAGATGAAAAAATTCTATCTCAAAAAAATGCAATACTAGATGGGGGTAAATTCCAGATGCAATATTAGTTGGGGGCAATATTTTTCAAAGAGTACTTCTAACAACAATTTTCAAAGAAATAAATCAATGTTTTTTTATGTTGTTAATAAATACATGGGGAGATAACATGTGGCTACTGTAAAGAGTGTAAAATGCAATAATATTTTTATAATTTTTACTCTTCAAGAATGAAAATTTCTCTATCTCAAAAAAACATCAAAATTAATTGTTGAAAATACAAAGAGCTCAAATTAAATGAGTTGAGAGATGAAGAAATTCTATCTCAAAAAAATGCAATATTAGATGAGGGTAAATTCCAGATACAATATTAGATGGAGGCAATATTTATCAAAGGTACTTCTAACAACAATTTTCAAAGAAAGAAATCCATGCTTTTTTATGTAGTTAATAAATATGGGGGCATCCCCTCTAGTGATGGAAGCCAGAATAAGCTTACTAAAAGAGCTAGTTCAGATGCAAAAAGCAACATCTTCAAAAGTTCATTTGAAAAGAAAAGCCCTTAGCCTCACGCCATGGTGTGGTTTCGTAAGTCTTTATCTTTAATATTCTACCCAATATATTTGATAATAACTTCTTAGAGCGACCACAAGAGGGAATGAATGTTATTTACCATTCGGATTCCTAGGGAACGAGGCCGGATGGAGGGGAGCTGCAAGATGACGCTAGAAATTGAGGGCTGCTGCTGCGCGAAGTGGACGTCGGTGCCGAACGGAAGGAGAGGGATTCCGTAGTTTGGGTTTGGGGTCATCTACAATATGAGTTTCGAGGTCATCTGATTTCAAATCACTTTTTTTTAATAATATTAAATAAATTACATGACATGACACGTCAATGAGAACAAATTTTCGGGACAAATCTTCAATAATTCTAGAAGCACTCTTTTATAAATAATAAGAATGCTAAAAGCTCTTTTAACAATAAAAAATTACGATAAAAATTAAAATCATTTATTTTGCATCGTTCTCTGGTTCGGTTCTCAACGTCAAGATGCGAGTGTCTGAACGTTTGAGACTCGTGCGAGTCAGCAACGTTTAAAGAAAGGACAAAATTTGGTGAAGTGATGATTCCAACGTGGACCAGATATTTTGCAATATTCCGAGCACTAGATAAGACCCACGAGTTCTCCACACGCCGCAATACGTGTTCCAACTACAGCTATCCACGTTTCAATTGATCCTACGGTCCAAAAAAAGCCCATTCCATCTGGAATTCTTCAAGCAGTTCTTCACCGCTACTATAGTCTATATACATGATGTCTCTCTCTCTCCCTCGCTTGAACGCTTCTTCATTTCCATTCTTCTCAACAATCAATTTCTCTGTTCTGAAATTCCACGCGTCCCGAACTTAATAATGCTTCTGAGACTCTTTTCAGTTTCAGCCTCTTCTCTCTCTTTCATGAGAGGGAATGCTCATGCATATAGAAGCTCATTTCTTTTTACAACTAGTATCATTTTATAGGATTGTAATCGGTCTGATTTGATCTGATTTTAGACAAAATCTTAGACCGAACCAATATGATTAGTTTTGTATTTTTTAAAATCGATTACGCATCGTTATTCTCCTAAACCGATACATCCAGTTTTATCGATTTCCAATTCGGTCCGGTCCGATTTTTCAATTCTTTTAAAATGCAAATTTCACATTAATATAATATTAAACTAATAGTATTAATATTAAACTATTAGTATAGCTATATGTTAGTATTAGTTATAAACTATATATTAGTATAGCTATATAATACATGATCAATTACATTTTCATTTTTAATATTAAACTTTTATTTTATAATAACATTATCTTATATATAATTATATTAATAGCATATGATCAAACAAATTATAAATGTTCATATTTAAGATTAAAATTTTATGTTATAATTTATAATTTATAATATGAAATTATTTCATATATAATATATAATTATATTATATATATAAATTTCACATATAATTATAAATTATATATAAAACTTATATATTAATATATATAAAATATTATTTTATTTTATATATATATATTTTATCAACTGGTCCGGTCTGGGAAATCCCAAAACCGAAACTGGACCAGTTCTGGCCGGTTTATGAAATAAGAACCGGTTTCAAATTGGACCAGTTGAAAATCAATAAAACCGGTCCAGTTCAGTCAGGTTCGGACCAGTTTACCGATTTTCCGATTTAAATTTACATCCCTACTGCTCCAGCATCTGCATCTTCCTTGAACTATCATTTCTCTTCGTCCACTGCTTCTGTAATCTTTAGCCAAAGTGGAAGTAACAAATACGTTGTTTCTTCATCAAGCGAGATAGTTGATGCACCTCTCACTGGAGTGTTGTTTCAGCCATTTGAAGAGCTCAAGAAGGACGCTCATGTTGTCCCGGTGTCCCCCCATGTTTCCATCGCTCGGCAGGGCTATTCAGAGGAGTGTGAAGCGGCCATCAATGAGCAGATCAAGTGCGTATATATATACATATATATTTTGTGTGTTATCTTCTGTTTGAATATCTCTCTGCATCGTCTTTCGTATATATATAATGAAAAATGCTGCTTAATTTCTCTTAAATTTCTAATTCTAGAAGATAAAAATTGATCTGATTGTCGATTGATAATATCATATCAAGATGGTGTGGTATATAGGTGTACCTAAAATCACTACTTATCTTAAAATCTTAAGTTGACGAGAAGATGTAGATTTTATTATTTATTTTATATTATAACACTCACCCTCACGAGGGGGCCAACACCCCTCAATGGGTGGTCCAACACGTGAAATATTTAATTAAATAGGATAGCAAACACAGGACTTTTGCTCTGATATCATATGAAATTCTTACTTGTTCTAAAAGTTTAAACTAATTGAAAGAAGTAGATTTTATTATTTATTTTATATCTCCATAGAGTAGATGAAAATGCATGTGAAATCTATGTGTACCAATGATTTAACATTTTGAAATAAGTGAGGATCGATTTCAGGTGGTATTAGAGCAATTTATTGTCAAAAGACTAATATATTTATATTAATCAACTGTAGTTTTAATGGCAGGTCTGCAATATCTTGTTTGAGTAATGTTAGTTATAAGTCTCAAATAGACAAGGTACATACTTTCTTTTTATAAAGAGTTTTGTTATATACAGTCACTTTTACGTACTCCTTGCATATTTTATAGATGTGATTGGCCAAAGCAGTTATTTTATATTAAAAAAAAGTGATGCAGGCAATCACATTAGTAGAGTGCGCAAAGAGTACGCAAAAGTGACTACACGTAGAGTTTTTCTTTTATAAAAAGGTAGATCCCACGAATAAAGAATGATTTATTTTACGGTGTGGTTTACTCTTTTACAATAGCTTGTATGAAACTTGTCTATTTACACTTTTACAAATCATTTCTCATTTTCTTTATTCTTAGAAGTTAGTACTCTTTATCTATACGGATTTCTCGTTTTTTCTCACGCTGTTCTGATTCCCTCGTGTTACAGTGTGGAATACAATGTGTCATATGTGTACCATGCCATGTTTGCGTACTTCGACAGGGACAACATAGCTCTCAAGGGCCTCGCCAAGTAAAAAACAGCCCTATTCCGACATGTGATTTATTGATGTATTCATACGAGTTAATGCATGGCTGGCTAATTAATTTGTTGCGATGATCAGGTTTTTCCAGGAATCAAGTGAAGAAGAAAGAGAGCATGCTGAAAAGTTGATCAAATACCAGGTTGGTCCCAAATGTCTTGAAAAGATGGTTTCTTTTTAATGTGGTTTTGTCTTTGAATGGAAGATCTAACAGTACTGCATGCTGTCGTAATTAATTAGAACATACGCGGTGGAAAAGTACTACTACGCTGTATAGTAACGCCCCCTTCAGAATTCGAGCATGAAGAGATCTTCACCTGTCCTCGATCATCATCATGCATATAGATGCGTAAGGAATATGGTTTGACAGTCCAATATCTCTGGTTTACATACAGAGATCGAGATATATATTATATATGCCTTTTCTTTTGATTCAATGAAGTTGATCAATTGCCAAAAGGAAATGAAGTATGAACACGAGTGGGCAACCAACCTCTTCTGCCATTTCCGCGAGACTTCGCCCTTTTAGCTATATATGTTTTCATTAATTGTGTGTTTTTATTTCGAGCAAATGATGTAATTTACTCATTCCAACAACTTGGTACCTCGTTTTTGTTTCAGCTTTGGAATTGGCATTGGCTTTAGAGATGTTAACGAACGACAAGCTTCTGAGCTTGCACAATGTAATACGTATTCACCTTTCTGGGTCATGTTAGCATTGTTTACCCTTTTGTAACTTGTTCCTCCTATGAGATAACCTCTTTTTTTCTTTTTCTTTTTTCCTCGAACGACAGGTAGCAGGTGAACCTTGAGTTCATTTCTTCATAGTCTAATGCCTTGGCGATGAAATAAGAAAATTATTTTTTGTCTGAATGGTGCCTCAAAAGAATCTCTCGTCCTTAATTTCCTAAAAAGCAAGAAAACACAAACAAACAATAAAGAAGGATGGAAAGACGTCTTATATTTATATTTGAAAAACGTATTTTATAGGTTGAATCCATTAAGAAGATATCAGAGTATGTTGCTCAATTGAGGATGGTCGGTAAAGGACACGGTATGATTCAGATTTCAAAGATCGTCAATTCAGTGCCCTCTTTTTATCATTTTTCAAAGAACACCTTCTGTGTCTTCTTCCTCAATCCCCTTTCCAGTTTTTTGAAGTGCATTTATTGTTTGGTGGCTTGCAGGAGTGTGGCACTTTGATCAGATGCTCCTCCATAAGGGTGAAGAGGCATTTTGAAGAATCATGGTGTTGTTTTAGCTCTTGGTTACAGTCTACTCCGTATTGCTGAAGTTCTCGGGTGGTTTTATTTGTATGGTTACTGTTTAGGTGAAGATGATTTGAGTGAAAAATCCGAGAGAATAAACTTGTTACAGCAAAATACATTAAACTTCCTTGTGAAATATTAGGATTGATCTCAGCTGTAATAATAGCTAAATCTGTTATACATTAAGGTCTCATTTGGATTGAAAAATCATCTCAACTTATCTCATTTCTTTATTATAATTTTCTTAAATTTCTACACAATATACAATAAACAATTTTACTTTTTCAAATTTCATTACAATAATAGTATTACAAAATAATATTCTAACAATATTTCATTCAACTTTTATCTAAAATTATCTTATCTCATTTCATCTCATTATCCAAATGGAGCTTAAAGTTTTGTTAAATCCTTCACAAATTTTATTTTAGGGCTCTCTTCTTCAACTTCAATGACAAATTGTCCACAAAAGCGACATTTTTTCCCCATCGCTCTTTGATAGTTTTGGCTGGTGTCAACCGCCCTGCAAGGCAATGTGGTTCCTTCTGCCATGATGTCAACCTTGACAGTATCATTTAACCTACTCACAAGAAAATCGATCATTCGGTCCTTAGGTAGGATCGTAGGACTACGATTTCGATCTATGGTGTTAACTCAGTCAATGTACCAAAATATTCCATCTTTATTCTTCAATGCCTTTAAGTAATTGGCCCAGCTCTGATCACCTGAAGAATAGCCAGGGACATGAGCTCCCCCACCCTTGGAACGCCATGCACTTGAAGAAGTACTACGTGTAAGGACCCACAACATTATCTTGTATGGAATTTGTGAACTTATTAGGTGACTAAAATACTCCCTAATTTTGCAAAGCCACCAACCAGTTGCGGTGTAAGGCCAAGTCTCTAGACTCTCTGTGGGCCCCAGGTTGGGCATCAGATCCCAAGCCCATGATTTAGCCTGACGGCAACGAAGTCAAGTCTCTAGACTTGATGCGGGGTAAGGCCAAGTCCTTAGACTCGCCGACCTCCCGTCCAACAAAACTGAGTTCCTAAACTCGTTGTGGGGCCCAGGTCAAGCATTAGATCCTGAGCCCATTACTTAGCCTCACGTCAACGAAGTTGAGTCCCTAGACTTGCTGACCCTCAGTCCAACGAAGCCGAATATCTAGACTCGCTGTGGGGCGCATGCCAAGCATTAGATCCCAAGCCCATGACCTAGCCTCACGACAGTGAAGTCGAGACTCGCCAACCCCCATCCAACAAAGTCGAGTCCCTAGACTCGCTGTGGGGCCCAGGCCGGGCATTAGATCCTGAGTCCATGACTTAGCCTCACGTTTACGAAGTCGAGTCCCTAGACTCATTGTGGAGTAAGGCCAACTCCCTAGACTAGCCAACCTCCCATTCAACAAAGTCGAGTCCTTAAACTCGCCGTGGGGCCCAGGCTGGGCATCAGATCTCAAGCCCATGACTTAGCCTAGGTCTACGAAATCGACTCCCTAAACTCCCTATGGGGTAAGGCCAAGTCCCTAGACTCGCCGACCCCCCATCCAAAAAAGTCAAGTTCCTAGACTTGTCGTGGGACTCAGCCCGGTATCAAATCCCGAACCCANTGGGGTAAGGCCAAGTCCCTAGACTCACCGACCCCCCATCCAAAAAAGTCAAGTTCCTAGACTTGTCGTGGGACTCAGCTCGGCATCAAATCCCGAACCCATGACTTAGCCTCACGACAACGAAGTCGAGTCTCTAAACTCGCTGTGACCCTTTGTCCAACGAATGCGCGATAAGGTCAAGGCTCTTGACTTGCAAAAAAAAAAAAAAAAAGTTGAAGGAGAGTTGAGATTCACCGTGAAGAGAGACGAAAAGTAAGACACAAGTGGTTGGGAGAAACTTGTTTCCATTTCATTTCATCAACAAAGTATACAACTCTAATAAAAACCAAAATAGAAAACACTATACAAAGGCCCTACAAAGCAAAAAACCAAAAAAACATATCGCACTTCAAAGGAGGGGGAAGAGCACTTGTGGGATACAGAGGATACCCCAGCTTCTGAAAGTTCTTGACATAATCCTGTGCTTTGACATTCGGGACAAGGGAGGTCAAGTCTAGAGCATGCAGGTCTAGCCGGGATTCTGGAGCAGGTACTCACTCAGCCGAACAAGGCCATCCTTGTAACCATAAGAACAGGCCGCGTTTAGGATGGCGTTGGCCTTCGAGATCCGAGACCTAATCTCCCCAAAACGCTGTGCAACATTGTCCAATTGAGACTTCAGGCCGGAAATCTCAATGTCACGAGTCAGGAGGTCGATCAGCCGAGTCCCCGAGCAAGAGAGTTCACCAAAGCGTTCATTCGCCTGACACAATTGCTCCCTTAGGTGCTGGGTTGTCTGGGTAATTTTGAAGTACCCGGCCAATAGCTTTGAGCGTTGTTCCGTAACCGAGGCCCACCCCCACTCAAACTCCTTCAACTTCTCTCGAGCAGACTCCAAGTCTGCTTCCCAATGGACCAAGTTCCGCTCGGCCGCGGCACGGGCCTCCTTGAGGCCTTGTCGCTCAGTCAACCACTGATTCCTGTTTTCCTCGACCTCGCGCAGAAGGTGCCTCAGAACATTCTTTTTCTGCTTACGCCTCACAGCGACCTCTAGCAAAAGTCGGTGCTGCTCTTCCAAGAGCCAGTTCTACTCCTCCAAGAGATGGTTCTGATCCCTCAAGGACACCACATCGAGGATCAGCCCTTGCACTCGGTCTTGACCTCTTTGACCTGTCGGGCCACCTGCTTCATTTTGTAGTACCCAAAGCAACCCAATGTCCCAAGCCCCCAATAAGCCTCCTCCAACTCCCCCAGCCAGTACCTAAGAGAGCAACTGCGTCGAGTGAATGAACGCGTTGGTGAACTCTCTCGCTCGGGGACTTGGTTGAGCATCGACCTCCTGACTTGCGACATTGAGATTGTCGGCCTGAAGTCTCAATTGGACGATTTTGTGCAACGTTCTGGGGAGATCAGGTCTCGGATCTCGAAGGCCAAAGCCATCCAAGATGCGGCCTGTTCTTATGATTACAAGGAGGGCCTTGTCTGGCTACACGAGCACCTGCTCCTGAATCCCGAGCTGGACTTGCAAGCTCTAGACTTGGCCTCCCTTCTCCCAAATACCGAAGCACAGGATTATGTCAAGAACTTTGGGAAGCCAGGGTATTCTCCGTATCCCATGGGTGCTCCTTTGCCTCCTCCTTTGTAGTGACGGTTTGGGCGATATGTTTTTTGGCTTTGTAGGGCCTTTGTGTACCGCTTTCTATTTTAGTTTCCGTAAGAGTTGTATACTTTGTTGATGAAATGAAATAGAAACAAGTTTCTCCCAACCTCTTGTGTCTTACTTTTCATCTCTATTCATGGTGAATCTTTTTTTTTTGGGTTGGCGCAAGTCAAGAGACTTGACCTTATTGCGCATTCCTTGGATGGAGGGTCACAGCGAGTCTAGGGACTCGACTTCGTTGTCGTGAGGCTAGGTCATGGGCTTGGGATCTGATGCTTGGCCTGGGCCCTACTGCGAGTCTAGAGATTTGGCTTCGTTGGACGAAGGGTTGGAGAGTTTAGGGACTTGGTCTTACCCCACAGCGAGTCTAGGGACTCAACTTTATTGACATGAGGCTAAGTCTTAGGCTTGGGATTTGATGCCTGGCCTGGGCCCCATGGCGAGTCTAAGAACTTGGCCTTACCCCCATAGCAAGTCTAGAGATTCGACTTCGGTATCGTGAGTCTAAGTCATGGGCTTGAGATTTGATGCCCGGCTTGAACCCCACGGCGAGTCTAGAGACTCGATTTTGTTGGATGGGGGATTGGTGAGTCTAGAGACTTGACCTTACCCTACAGCTGGTTGGTGGCTTTGTAGAATTTTGAGATTAACACTTGGGCAGTTTTTGTTCACTGAATAAGTTCACAAATCCCAAACACCATATTGTTGCGGATCCTTACACGTAGTACTTCTTTAAGTGCTAGGCGTTTCAAGGGTGAGGGAGCTCATGTCCTTGACTGTTCCTCAGGTAATAAGAGCCGGGCCAATTACTTCAACGCATTGAAGAATAGAGATGGAACATTTTGGCACATTGGCTGAGTTAACACCATAGTTCGAAATTGTAGTCCTACGATCCTACCTTAGGATCGACAGATTAGTTTTCCTGTGAGTAGGTTAAACAATACCGTCAAGGCTGACATGATGGCAAAAGGAACCACATTGCCTTGTAGGGAGGTTGACACCAGCCAAAACTATCAGAGAGCAATGGGAAAAAAATGTCGCCTTTGTGTACTGTCTGTGATTGAAGTTGAAGAAGAGAGCCCCGAAATAAAATTTGTGAAGGATTTAACAAAACTCTAATGTATTACAGATTCTGCTATTATTACAGCTGAGATCAATCCTAATATTTCGCAAAGAAGTTTAATGTATTTTGCTGTAACAAGTCTTATTCTCTCGGATTTTTCACTCTAATCATCTTCACCTAAACAGTTACCATACAAATAAAACCACCCGAGAACTTCAGTAGTACGGAGTAGACTGTAACCAAGAGCTAAAACAACACCATGATTCTTCAAAATGCCTTTTCACCCTTATGGAGGAGCATCTGATCAAAGTGCCACACTCCTGCAAGCCACCAAACAATAAATGCACTTCAAAAAACTGAAAAGGGGATTGAGGAAGAAGACACAGAAGGTGTTCTTTGAAAAATGAAAAAAAAGGCCAGTGAATTGTCAATCTTTGAAATCTGAATCATACCGTGTCCTTTACCGACCATCCTCAATTGAGCAACATACTCTGATATCTTCTTAATGGCTTCAACCTATAAAATAACCAGGAAATACGTTTTTCAAACATTAATATAAGACGTCTTTCCATCCTTCTTTATTGTTTGTTTGTGTTTTCTTGCTTTTTAGGAAATTAAGGACAAGAGATTCTTTGAAGGCACCATTCAGACAAAAAATAATTTGCTTATTTCATTGCCAGGGCATTAAAGACTGAAGAAATGAACTCACCTGCTCTGCTAAAAACTCTCTCTCAATGAATTCTGTCATTTGGGCGTCATGGATACAATCTGCTACCTGTCGTTCGTTAAAAAAAGAAAAAAGAAAAAAAAGAAGTTATCTCTTAGGAGGAACAAGTTACAAAAGGGTAAACAATTCTAAAATGACCCAGAAAGGTGAATACGTATTACATTGTGCAAGCTCAGAAGCTTCTTGTTCGTTAACTTCTCCAAAGCCAATGCCAATTCCATAGCTGAAACAAAAACGAGGTACCAAGTTGTTGGAATGAGTAAATTACATCACTTGCTCGAAATATAAACACAGATTGAAAACATATTCAACTTTATCGAATCAAAAGAAAAGGCATATCTATCTCGATCTGTCTGTAAACCAGAGATATTGGACTGTCCAACCATATTTCTTACACATCTATATGCATGATGACGATGAGGACAGGTGAAGAATCTCACCATACAAAGCATCTCCTTTCTCTGCATGCTCGAATTCTGATGGGGGCGCTTCTAGACAGTGTAGTTTTACTTTTCCACCGCGTATGTTCTAATTAATTACGACAGCATGCAGTACTGTTAGATCTTCCAACCAAAGACAAAACCACATTAAAAAGAAACCATCTTTTCAAGACATTTGGGACCAACCTGGTATTCGATCAACTTTTCAGCATGCTCTCTTTCTTCTTCACTCAATTCCTTGAAAAACCTGATCATAGCAACAAATTAATTAGCCAGCCATGCATTAACTCGTATGAATACATCAATAAATCACAAGTCGGAATAGGGCTGTTCTTTTACTTGGCGAGGCCCTTGAGAGCTATGTTGTCCCTGTCGAAGTACTCAAACATGGCCTGGTACACATATGACAGATTGTATTCCACACTGTAACACATGGGAACTAGCACAGCGTGAGAAAAAACGAGAAATCCGTATGGATAAGAGTACTAAGTTCTAAGAATAAATAAATGCGTAAATAGACAAGTTTTATATAAACTATTGTAAAAAAGTAAAGCATACTGTAAAAATAATTATTTTTTATTAATAGTATCCAATTTTTTATTAAAAAAAAACTCTACATACAGTCACTTTTACATATTCTTTTCACACTCCACTAATATGATTGGCTGCATAATTTTTTTTAATTTAAAATAATTACTTTGGTCAATCACATCAATAATATTCAGATTTAAAATAAATAATAAAATCTACCTCATTCAATTTATTTAAAATTTTAAAACAAATGAAAATTTTACATAATAATATTATAATAGAAATCCTGAATTAAAAAGTGTGACTTTATAATCAAAGTTTAACCTCCTCGTGAAAGTAAGTGTTAATATATAAAATAAATAATAAAATTTATTTTAATTTAACCTACTCGTAAAGGTGAATGTTAATATATAAAATAAATAATAAAATTATCTCTTCTCGTCGGTTTAAAATTTTAAGACAAAGTTATAATTTCACATGCTCTGTAAACCAAACTATTTTGATATGATATTATCAATCGACAATCAGATCAATTTTTATCTTCTAGAATTAGAAATTTAAGAGAAATTAAGCAGAATTTTTCATTATATTTACGAAAGACGATGCACAGAGATATGCAAACAGAAGATAACAAACAAAATATATATGTATATATATATATATATACGCACTTGATCTGCTCATTGATGGCCGCTTCACACCCCTTTGAATAGCCCTGGCGAGCGATGGAATCATGAGGGGACACCGGGACAACATGAGCGTCCTTCTTGAGCTCTTCAAATGGCTGAAACAACACTCCAGTGAGAGGTGCATCAACTATCTCGCTTGATGATGAAACAACGAATTTGTTACTTCCTCTTTGGCGAAAGATTACAGAAGCAGTGGACGAAGAGAAAGGATAGTTCAAGGAAGATGCAGATGCTGGAGCAGTACTAGTTGTGAAAAGAAATGAGCTTCTATGTCCATGAGCATCCCCTCTCATGTAAGAGAGAGAAGAGGCTGAAACTGAAATGGTTCTCAGAAACATTGTTAATTTCGGGACGCTTGGAATTTCAGAACAGAGAAATTGATTGTTGAGAAGAATGGAAATGAAGAAGCGTTCAGCGAGGGGGGTGGGGGGAGAGGCAGAGAGATCATGGATATAGTGGTGGTGAAGAGCTGCTTGAAGAAGTCAAGATGGAATGGGCTTTTTTTTGGACCGTAGGATCAGTTGCAACGTGGATAGCTGTAGTTGGACCACGTATTGGGGCGTGTGGAGAACTCGTGGGTCTTATCTAGAGCTCGGAATATTGCAAAATATCCGGTCGACGTTGCAATCTCAACTTTCCCAAAATCCTTCCTTCTTTAACCCCTTCTGACTCGCTCGAGTCTCAATGTTCAAACACTCGCGACTTGACGTTAAGAACCGAACCAGAGAACGATGGAAAATAAATGATTTTAATTTTTATCGTAAATTTTTATTGTTAAAAGAGATTTTAGCATTCTTATTATTTATGAAAAGTAGGATTCTTCTATTTAAAATGTTCCATATTAATTGTTATTTGGAATCTCAATATAGTTTTAATAAAAAAAATGATATTTACAGTTTATTTTAAAAAAAATAAAATAAAAAAATCATCCAACTTCAACGGAAAGTTTTCATTTCCCAATCCACTGATATTTGGTTACCAGATGCTGATGTTTTAAGGCGAGTACGCCTTCTTCATGAGTCTGCGACTATAAAAGTTTGAATTGGCAATCACCATCTTCCAGCTAAGGTTGGACTACATCATTAATTTTTTGTCTTGATACCGAGTTTTCCACCGCCGTCCGTTTACTAGAAACTTTTGGTGGTGCTCATTTCCACGGACTCCTAAATCTTGGGCTTTTAATCTGTCAGCCCACCCAAAAAATAAATGAATGGGCCTCATCTGTCCAGTTTAATCCAGCCCATATTTCCCAAAAAAAGAAATTCATCTCTTCGGCATTGTCTTCTTAATTCTGCGTAGATGTGGGCTTTATTTGTTGACCTATACTATTTACAAGATGGTATTTTACTATTTAAGTAGAGTTTTTTTATTCTTTAAGTATAGACCACATCAACATCATTTAAATAATAAGATTTAATTTACAAAATTTAAATTTTAAAATTATATTATATGGTGTAAGTATTTTATTTAATATGCTCTATACAACAATTTGAGAATAAAATTTTATATATAAATATATGGCTATCGTGAGACTTATGGTAGCTAAAAAAAAAAAAGAGGATAAAAAAAGTGATTTTTTAACATCAGCAGTGTGCAGAGCGTATCAATATTTGTCTCGAGTGCAGACAATTATTGTGCATTTATGCAGACTTAGAAGTCAGAACAGAATTATAAAAAAAAAAAAGGAACAAAGCAATCCCGAAAAGGACACGATTAATCAAGATTGTGCCATTACCAATCCATAGGACATTCCATGATAATTTGTAGCTGTTTCAACACCAGTTTTGAATGACTTGCTCTTATTCTTTCTTACGGGTTCTAGATCTACTAAAATGTCATGACATTAAGCATGCATCCTATTTCTCTTGCTGCTGTACGATATTCAGATGTTGTTCGAATAAATAATATATAGGTCTGCAGGTTGTCCAAGCATATATATAATTTATATAATATATATATATATATAAATCTTGAAGTTTAGTTTGAGGAAGCCATGCATCAGCATGCAGTAAACTACTTTTGAAAAGTGAATATATAGGAATTTTCACAATCTTCCTCCTTGATCAACTAGTACTTCTCGGCCTGGTCATATATTTTCCAGATGCATAACATGGTGCAGCAGTGACTAATGATTTGGGTGCAAAAAGCAGGCAAAGATCTAGTCTGGCCGCCTGCCATGGGCGACCAGCTTGGCCGGACTAGGTGCACCCATCAGGTAGTAAAGTGAAGAAGAAGAAGAAGAAGAAGAAGAAGAAATATCAGTAGGCTAAGCTAAACCAATTACGCAAGGAATCTACACATTGCCTCATAAGTTTGATTAATTTGTCGGATATGATCAAAAGCTAAAGGGTGGTGGAGAACCCTTCATTTTTTGATTGATTTATGTGTAAGGACTCATGTAGTGCAGTTCATTGTCAACTACTTGCTGATAGGCAAAGCCTCGATCCCTTTCTACGGTTTGGAAACTTGCGCTTGCTTTTGGGGATAGCTTGTGGATGCCATGAGTCGTTCGTGACCACATGATGTCGGGGATGCGGCCCTTCTCAACCCATTTCAGATATTATTGCTTTCGTATTGAACTAAAGAGCTCAGACTGTGACAGCATTATCTTCTAAGACCGCATGCGCGTTATGGGGCTTGTGGATACCACACGGCCTTCGTTTCATTGGACACCAGGCGGCCATAGACACGACACAGTCCTCCGATTATTTAAATCCCCATTTATTCTTTACCACATTAATTAATTCCCAGTATTGTTATAAGATGGTAAACAAATCTTTGGCTGTGAATAGATCTCTTATTAATTCCATGTAATATAAGACGATTTCTTCTATATGTAAGCCAACGTATGGAGGACACGACTCTCAAATATGATTTCTCATATCATACAGAAAAGTTAGTCGTGCATGATATATTGATATCAATCGGGAGTTTAGAACTTGAGATCTTTAAGTCAATTTTGTAGATTATAATTCAGTTCAATCCCGAGATGTAGCTTCTAGAAATGTACCATCAACTGATCATGATCAAGTACAAATGGTGGAAATTGGTTGTTAATTTTGTGTTTTGCTTTTTTCACTATTTTTTGAGTTTTGCTATATACAGTCACTTTTATATATTTTGTGTACTTCATTAATGTGATTATTCAAAATAATTATTTTATATTAAACAAAAGTGAGGCAATCAATTGCATTAATGGAGTGCATAAAGAATACATAAAATTTTTACTGTTTTTAGGCCAAGTTGATTTGAGTTGAATTTAAGAACATTAAGGTTGCTGTTAAAACTCCTAGCGATTCTCTCTCTCTCTCTCTGAGTTTTTATTTTGTTTAGATTTTTGTAGTTTCTTCACTGAAAATAGCAATAAAAACAATTCAAACGCAGTGAAAGCTCCATCTATGCATGCACTGATCCCTATCTCTAAAATTCTCCCACAAATAATTCGTGCTTGGCGACAACCCATTTCTATTCAACCAGAAAGCGATTCCCGGATCGCAATTATTCATTCTCTTTTATAAACACCAACACCATTACCACTCTCTCCACACTCCATTTCGATGGCCACAGATGCCTCCCCGAACTTCCGTGGTGTGCCGCAATCCCCCGAGTTCCATACTGCAATATCGGTATCGCCGCCGACCCACGATGGCCTCGAGTTCTGGCAGTTCATGATTGCCGGTTCCATAGCCGGCTCGGTTGAGCACATGGCGATGTTTCCGGTTGATACTCTGAAAACCAGGATGCAGGCCCTTGGTGCAGGCTCTTGCGCGGTTCAACCGGTCGGAGTCCGGCAAGCACTCGGCTCTATTTTGAGGATCGAGGGCACTGCTGGGCTCTACCGCGGTATCGGAGCAATGGGGCTCGGCGCAGGACCGGCCCACGCAGTGTACTTTTCAGTGTATGAGTTCTGCAAAGAGGCTTTTTCGGGTGGGAATCCGCATAACTCGGTTGCTCACGCCGTGTCGGGGGTATTCGCGACGGTAGCGAGCGATGCCGTGATAACACCGATGGATATGGTGAAGCAGAGGTTACAGTTGAAAAGTAGTCCTTACAAAGGTGTGGCGGACTGTGTGAAGAGGGTTTTAATGGAGGAAGGGATGGGAGCCTTCTACGCATCGTATCGAACCACGGTAGTGATGAATGCGCCGTTTACGGCTGTTCATTTCTCAACTTACGAGGCTGCGAAGAGAGGTTTGATGGAGATATCTCCGGAGAATGCAGAGGATGAAAGGTTGGTGGTTCATGCCACCGCCGGAGCTGCTGCTGGAGCTTTGGCGGCGGCTTTGACAACTCCGCTTGATGTTGTGAAAACTCAGCTGCAGTGCCAGGTAACGACTTTCACTTTGACATCCATCCATCATGATTCATGCCCTTAATTGATTTCTTCAAGGTTTAAAGTTTCGTTCTGTTCGAGTTGATCAATTGTCAGCAAGAATGACATTCAACTTCAGTACAAACATATAAACTTGAAGTAACCTTAGGATCTGGGGCAACATTAATGTTGTTTACATGATATCATGTTGTTTACAGTATATTGCACCTCCCTATTCATATACTGCCACAAGATCATGTTCATTAAAAATCAGATTTTATAAACAATTTTTTTCATGTGGGAATAGCTGCAGATAATTAATCCATTTATTTACCTCCAAAAGATTTTTCATCCTTCTATAATCATTCCTTGAAACCCTAATGGCCAAGTGTTCTCTGTTACTACTTCTCAAGCGTTTCCGGTTCTCGTGTATGTGGTGTGGGGATTAGAGATCAAGGCCGATGGTTTAGTAGCTTGTGGGGTTTTCTTTCTAAGATTTTACAGGTATAGCTTGCCATTATTGCATCTCAAGGTTACTCTTGTGTTTGCACAGGGTGTCTGTGGATGTGATAGATTTTCTAGTAGTTCGATTGGGGATGTAATTCAAAGCATTGTGTCAAAGGAAGGATATCGAGGGCTCATGAGAGGATGGATTCCCAGAATGCTGTTCCATGCACCTGCTGCTGCAATCTGCTGGTCTACTTATGAAGCATCAAAAACCTTTTTCCAACGACTCGGGGGCAGCAACGTATAATATTATATACATGATGCAGATTATTGTGCTCATGTCAAGTAATTTTCAAACAGTACCAATCACGGTGGGAATACTGGTTGTACCCACATGTATTTGGCTATTTACCAATAAAAAGATTGGCTACTTCTTAAATACTATTGCCTCAATGATGCCACTGCCTGATACTGCTTCTTTGTTCTTGCATGCACAGTTTTCATGAAATGTCATCCCAGATTCCAGAGCTGGGAGAACCTAGCTAGTTGTTCTACCAATAAGCATTTTTCATTGAATCTGTGGGGGTTAATGTAACTAGAGACTATAGTTAGAAGACACAATTATCATGGAGAAAAGCTGAAATATATTAACATTTTGATTCCTAGTTTTTAAGATCTTCCTCTTCAAAAGTCCAGATCCCATATTCTCTAAAATGATTTCTAGTTATAAGTCTTTTCAAAGGCGCTTAAGGGTTCATCGGGCACCAGTGGTCTAGTGGTAGAATAGTACCCTGCCACGGTACAGACCCGGGTTCGATTCCCGGCTGGTGCATGTTTA
>QEOT01009467.1:0-10458 GCA_003123785.1 Pterocarya stenoptera
GGGAGGGCAGGGCTCGAGGTGTGACAAAGAATATCACTGAATATTATTATTATTATTATTCTCTCACAGTGTCACACCATGGAGGGAGGGCCTGCTGATTATAAGGTGGTTTGTGACTTTGTGGGGACTCTGATGTGCAGAATTGCAGAAATATTATTATATGTATATCCACTTCCCTAACATGTCTGTCTTTGTTTCGTTTTGTTTTGTGGGAGCCATTCAAAGTAGATTAGGATGCATTTTAATATTGGAAAGCTCCACACTTGTCACCATTCAAGCCCCCTTTCAACTCCATGATGACCAAATTCATCTTCCCTAGCTAGCTCATGTTAAGGAAAAGATAGATAGAACTACTCCAACCATGCTGATCATCTGCATGAAAAAATAAATTAAAAAGCCCCTTATCATTTCTCGAGATCTCTTTGGAGCATGCCTGGCTAGCTAGCTAGCTAGCTATCCTTTTACCCAAAACACATTAAAAAGAAGTTCCATTAAACTTGTTTGTGACTGTATTCATCAAAGATTCCACTTACATATCATTACTCATGCCTTTTATATAAATATATATATATATCTATGCAGCTTATGTGTCCATAATTATCATTTAAACGATCGAGAATATATGTGTGTGTGTATATATATATATCTTTTACATAGAAAATGATTCACAATCTTTTATTTATTTAAAGTAACAAATTAAAACAAAATATAAATAATCTAATTAATTGTGTACGTAAAACTTTGCTCAATCGGAACAAAACCCAGGAAGCTGTGAGTTGCTATCAGTCCTATGGTTATATTTATGATCACGATTCACACGTTCGTGCATTCATTTGCGTAGCCATTGCCATTAACCTGATCTCCAAAACAAAAATAAGAAAAACAAGTTTTTGCCTACGGTTTACCTGATTTTGACTTTTCAGGATATCAAACAAAGTTCATAATCGTCTCCACATCAGCTTGCACAGCCACTTAATGCAGATTGTTCAAATTAGCTAGGAAATGTCAAAGGATAGGAATAAGACATATCGAGCAGGGCCACAAATCCTCCCAATTAGAAAACAAAAAGAATCGAGATCACTGAGATACTATTGCAAGGAAAATATATATATGAACCCCGGCCCAAAACTCTCGAGGATTGTGTGCACTAAACTAACTTATCACAGTGGCTCGATCAGCTCATCCAAATACAAAGAGTGGTGGGGCTCAGTAAGCAGCTTAGGCCGGCAATTTTGTGCGCATGGTACAGTAGCACTCAGGGCTGCAGCTCACTCGATAGTGCTCGAAAAAAACATATCAAGTATAGATACATGAGCTAGCTGTGTATTTGGCCGGTGACATGCATTTTGCTCTACATGTGTGCAAATGCGCGCGTGCAAGCATGTATATATGGCGGCTAAAGGCCGCTTCGTAGTATACATGAAAAACAAGTGCAGATTGTCACACAGCCGAGGAGCCAGTGGGGGCTCCTTGTCCCAAGAACGCGTTTGGGGCCAAGAACAAGGATGGACCCCAATATGCAAGAAGTTGGGACACATGCTAGATGATGTGGAGGCGGATGGGGCCCGACCATGGTGGTTGTCGGGGGGGCGCATACGCGGGCTCATGAGTGGGACCAATCATGGGGTTTAGTGCTGCATGATTTTGGGTGGGGGAGGAGATGGAAATGTGGTCACTGGTCAGGCTTACAGGGTTTATAAAAAGGTTACTTAATTAGTGGGATGGGACCAATCAAAGATTAGGGTCTTAAAAAGGTCTTTCGAAATCCTTTTCTTTGTCCCTTCAAATAACCCAAGTTTTGAAAACATTAAAAAAAGAAGAAACGAATTAATTCAAAGATGGGGGAGATTTTGGCTGCAAAAACTTTTTATGTTTAAAAGGTAGGAGGGATTTTGCAGAGAGAGAGAGAGAGTGTGTGTGTGTATCATGTTTGGTTGAGACTTTTTAAGTAAGATCTGATGCAACATTTGGCATGAAAAGTTGGGGCAGGGAAGTGGTTGACCATTTTTTTTTATGACAAAGAAAGATTGGCTTTTTGTTTTGTCATGCATGATCTTGAATTAATAGTGTTATTTTCAAGCTTTGTGAATTGCGCGTGCAGCACAAAGAAGTGGGTATGTGGTCATAATGGAGGCTGCCAGCCACACCATAAGATTATTCATAACGCATACACTGATCTGCATCATTCCTCCTCCCCCTTAAAACTGCAAAACTTTTTCCTTCTAAACTCACAATGTTCCATCATTACCTTCCCTTCCTGTATACCTAGTTAGCCTGCATCTTCCAGCACTGTCTTCATATACTTTCATTCTTTTACACACACACAAACACACATTAATACATAATATACCTTAGAATTAGATATAGCTAGCTAGCCGATAATGATCATGTTCAATTATTGGTATAATCTTGGGCATATGTCTTTCATTTAAAGCCAAGCCAAGCCAGAAGGAGATGAGTGAAACTGTGACGCGGAAGGTAGGTAGTTTAGGACAGTCCCGTACGCAACTTCCTACAGAAGCCGGCCAACATGTACTAATTGTGCATGCTTTCTTTCCTTCGGAATTACTGTACCCCGGCCCATATATGAAATCTACTAAGCAATCGACCAGTTTTAAAGAAAAAATATGGGTTCAAATTTTAAAAAATAAAAGCAATATGAAAATGAAAATTGATACATTTTCTCATTTTTGAAAACTTTTATCCATTTCGTAGTAGTCAAAAAGTATACTCATATCATGAACAGGAATAGTCGATATATATACCTATACTCAAAAGCTTTTAGAACAATTGTTTCGAAAACGAACCCTTTTCTTTGAATCATGCACGTATATATATAAATATATATATGTATTTATATATATATATATATGCAGGTGAAAGGAAAAGATCAAAAACAAGAAAGTGTGCATGCTTTGAGAAATACAAAAATGAAATGATTATAATGGCAACACAGACTACATGAAATTCCATGGAGAATAAAAATGATGCGAGTGCCTTTGATTTCACGTACGGGGGCCTCGCCAATTCAAGGATATCCTCATTGTTTACAAGCCACGCTCGATTCCTTTTGTTTTTTTGATCTTCTTCTTCTTCTCCTTCTTCTACTTTCTATTATTATTTTGCAAACTTATAAATTTCTATTTTTAGCCAAAATACTGATGATATTCGGAGCACGTCCGGCTTTTTCTGGATTAACATTTGCTCTCCCAGGGATCGACAATGCTGTCCCTATATATCATCAGTTTGTCCTCCTACTGTTAATATAATTTTGGTACCTTTCCAGTTTCCATTATTCAATATACAACGCCATCCTCGTATGATTAATAATTTCTTTGAGCTTTAGAGCTCTGCTCTGCTTTCTTCTGTACGTTTATGTGTCTACTTGATGAGAACACGCATAAGCCGCGGCGATCGAATTAACCAGATCAGTAGCAACGCTAATAATTGTTATCATGCATGAGAACGTAAATCTAGTTCTAGTCTATAATTATGTTTGTGATTCATAGTAACTATCATGCAGATAAATGAGTTTGATAATTAATGCAGATCATCATCATCCTAGCTAGAGCTATGGTTTGGCCTTTGACCACCAACATATTTTCCTTCTTTTGTTAAAATGAACAGTTTTAACTTTTATATCTATATGGACCTGTAGCTAGATTGATATTTGTTGTTTAATCTCGAGCAAAGGTTATCATCTTGTCCCATCACAGTACTAATGCTTGTCGTTTTCTTGTACCAGTACTGCTAACAGATATTCCATTGACTAGAAAAATCACCCTAATGATATATTTGATAAGAGGTTTATATTGATCATGTTGTTCTTGAAACTATTTACTATGCATTAGGGAAAAAAACTGAGTGTCAGGTGTGATATATTAGATAAAATATATCTTATATAAAGGTAGATGGTGAATGAGATTAAATAATTAATTTGTTGTCTTTTTTTTATCAAATCAAGATGACACTAAGTATTTTTTATTTTTATTTTTATTTTTTTAGTATTTGGGTTGGTCAGATAATGGAAGTATTTAATAATTTATTTCTAAAATATTTCTTGTAAATGACAATTATCCCCAACAAATAAGACTCGGAATTAACACAAAGTTCTTTGAAAATGATGTGCTATAAAACTCCATGAAATTGTGTTTATTTTGCAGTCTCTGTCTACTCCATAGGAAAATGATATGGCTTGGAAGAAACTAGTGATTTTGGACAGAGCTTAGTGACAAAAAAAAAGAAACAAGATTGCGCGTGGGCTTAAATTCCGTTCTCTGTTCCTGTCTGCTGAAAGATTTGGCACAAAAAAATTCGAAACACATATCATCATATTATATACGTCATTATGGCTGCAATAATTACTCTTGGTTGCATAGCCCGCATGCCCAAAACAAAACAAAACCCTTCCTTCCCTGATCACTTCAACACCCCACTCTCTCTCACCCACCTATAAATTTCATCCACCCCCACTTCTCTCTCTCACCTGTAGTTCCACACACTTACTACATCTGTCTCTATCTTTTTCTTTGCACATCTATCTAGTTTGTCCTCTACCTCCTACCTCTCTCAATATCGATCTTTTTTTGTTTCTCATCCCATTAACTTAATGGCCGTCTCTGGTTTTGAAGGCTTTGAGAAGCGCCTAGAGCTCCAGTTCTTTGGGGATGACCCTGCAATACTGACGGACATGGGTCTTAGGCAGCTCGAGTTTGAGTCACTAGAACAAGTCCTGCATGCCGTGCAATGCACCGTGGTCTCGGCTGTGGGTAACCCCTACTTCGATGCCTATGTGTTATCAGAGTCCAGCCTCTTCGTCTACCCCACAAAGATCATCATCAAGACCTGTGGGACCACCCAGCTCCTCAAATCCATCCGTCCATTGCTTCACAAAGCTCGCCACCTTGGCCTCACTCTTTGCTCCTGCCGCTACACTAGGGGAAGTTTTATCTTTCCCATGGCACAGCCCTTTCCCCACACCAGCTTCAAAGAGNGTCCATTGCTTCACAAAGCTCGCCACCTTGGCCTCACTCTTTGCTCCTGCCGCTACACTAGGGGAAGTTTTATCTTTCCCATGGCACAGCCCTTTCCCCACACCAGTTTCAAGGAAGAAGTTATCTATCTGGAAGAGAGCCTCCCTAGCAATCTTTGCTATAGAAAAGCCTCGGTTATGCCTTCCAAAATCAGCTCCCATTCTTGGCACGTTTTCACTGCTAGTGATGAGGCTCGCATGGTGATCAGCCCGCATGTTCCCGACGTGTTATACACACTCGAAATCTGTATGACCGAGCTCGACCGCGTCCTGGCTCGCAAATTCTTTAAGCGTCCCGGGGATGATAAGACCGGCGACACGGCCGGGAAAGAGATGACCCAGCTGACGGGTATTGGAGACATTAACCCCGGTGCTCTTATTTGTGATTTTGCATTTGATCCATGCGGCTACTCCATGAACGGTGTTATTGATGGTGACCGCTACTCCACCATTCACGTAACCCCAGAGGATGGTTTCAGCTATGCCAGCTTCGAGTGCGTCGGGTCCATTTACGATGATCATGACGATGTTGTCCGAGTTTTGAAGAAGGTGGTGCAAGTATTCCGGCCGGCAACCATGTCAGTATCGACTACATGCACAAGCCATGAGGTGTGGACAAAGGTGGCAACCGCACTCGAGCCCCTTGGATTGAAATGCCGGAGTTGCACAATGGATGAGTTCCCTGCGGCCGGGAGTGTGGTGTTTCAAACGTTTACGACTCGCCGGAAGTAATAAGCCTGGAAGATTTGGCACTAGTGGTGGTTGGTTGTGGTGGTGGTGGCGGTAGATACGGGGGGGTCAGAAAAGAGAGTTAATTAGGTCCGAGTTAGAAATAGTTGTAAATTGTAGAGGCTGGCGCGGGTGATGGGGTGATGGATCGATGATGATCATGATGATGTGGATGAATGTGATTGGGCAATGGGGATGATGAATGTTGGGTTGACTTGTGTAGAAAGATAAAAAAGTGGTGGTGGAAGGAAAGAAAATGTTAGAAGAAGATGAGTAGGGGCTGAATGCTGATGTGGTAAGTAGCACGAAAAGGTTGGTGGGATACAGGGATCATCATGATAAGGCACCCCACTTTGGCTCGCACGCCTAAGATTTTGAGAATGGTAGTGGGGGTGAGAGGGATTAAAAGTACTGCACTTGTTTGAGGTCTTGTATCTTTAACTTTCTCTTTCTCTATCTCTATCTCTATCTCTATGTTCTATTCTTTTCATCTTTCAAAAAAAAAAAATCATTTTCTTTCTCTTTTCTGCACTATCTGATCTCTCCTTTTTGTCTGATCTCTTGTTGTTTTTTTTTTTTTCCCTAGATTACATATATAAGTGCTGGCTATATATATTAATATTATATAGCTTGAGAGAGAATTAATACATTGGGATTTTGTGTTCTTCATGAGTTAATGAATGATCTTGTCAATGTTGTTCGATCATGCATTAATTGGTTTGTTTTCATGCTTGGCTACCTCGGCTCCTTTTTTTCTTCCAGCATCAGTATTCATGACTGCGTACGCACGCACGCACGCAACAATATACATAGCTAAGGCAGCCAGACATACCTCATGAGTACTACTACTACGCCTCAAAATGATGCAATCCAATTACGTTCGACTCTTTCTGTGACATTAATATTTACATAAACATGATTATATATAGCGGCCTGCACGTACACGTACGACCATATATATATATATATATATATAATGGACTTGAAGACTAATTTGAGATGGATGGTCATGCCCCTATGATCCCTTTGGCTCATAGCTAGCTAGGGGTGATACGCTAAAAAGAAGCTGACAAAAAGATCAAAATAATGCAAAGTTTTTATAAGTTACCCCCCCGGGGCCCAAAAACATAACAAAAACAAAAGGAAAAGCTATAACGTCGTACGTCTTTGCTAGCTTTCAGAATGACAATATCGAAATGGTGGCCAAAAGCAAGTTTTTTCTTCCTCGTACTACACTTTGGCCGGTTCTCTCTCTCTTTCAACGTGAATCTCGGTAATCTTAAATACAATCTTAAAATTTTAGGACGTGTAATTTCGTATACTTGTTTGAAAAAGTAAGATTTATTATTAAAAAATTAATATATTTTTTTTAAATCCAGATTTATCCCTTTTTAAAATAAAAAAAAATACTGAGCTTACTCATATGCACCTGAAGATTGCAAATTTACCCTCTGCTTTGTTCCAAATACGTATGGTATAAGTACTGTACTCAACTCACAAAATAATTAATGTAGCCCACTCTCGCTAATGGCACATTATATATATATGCATGTGTGTATATATATGTGTATATATATATGCACACGTCTCGTAAAAAGATGGACTAATCCACGTATGTCTCATCGCATTTGATATGGTACTAATACTATAATGTCATGTTAACCCTAAGTGGAGATTGTCACGTACTTGCTTTTTTAAGTCATGGAAATTAAACTTGGATAAGACTGACTCCACCTAGGATAAGGATACTCTGATTCACTTTAAATGATGAGTTTTTATTTTATGTAAAATATAAAATATTTTTGTTTTTGGGTCTAATTAATCCTTTAAAAGCAATGACTTAGAAACCATATGTTTTACGGATAAGAATCTTATTATGGAATGGATTGGGCTTGTGTTTATGCAATCGGGGGACCCAGCACTTGTCCATATCCTGTAGGGCTTTCCAATGACTAATGCCAACATAGCCCATCTTCTCCCACTAACTTTTGTCAAGTAATTGCTTCAAAATACATAATTAATCACCTTTCTATGATGAGAATGGAACCAAATTTCTATTTTTTTTAAAAAGAAAATGGTATCTTGTAATTTTATTAAATTATATTAATTTATGGTGGATAAAAATCGTGATTACCATAAGCATTGTGGGGGAAGCAATCCAAATCATTAAAGTCCAATAGACGCTAAGGGTGTCAAAATGTGACACGATTAATAAATCCAACACGAACACGAACATGACACAAAATTAACAAGTTTGGATTTGATATAAATAGGTTCAGGTCAAAACAGGTTAACCCGTTAAAACACGATTAATAACAGCTTAATAATAAGTCAGCCCGCTATCCCGAAATCAACCCGCAATAACTTGTTTAGATTTTATTTCAAAATTATAATTTTATTATTGTTAAGTTGTAATATTGGTATTTTTCAATATGTTTTTTTTTCTACTATTGGGATCGTTATTCTAGACTTATGCTCATATTTGTTATTGTAGGATTTGTAATATTGGTTTTATTATAGACTAAAATTTGAAAAATATTAATATTTTTTTGTTAGTGAGTAGTCTTATTATTTTTTAGATATTGTAACTACTAATAAATATATATTTTAATTTTTATGTGAAATTATGTTAATCATGTCAAATAAGTTATGTGTTAATTCAACATATTTACATGAAATTGGTTAAAATGAGTCGTGTTGTGTTGATCTATTTCTAATTAATTATCAAACGGGTCAAAATGGGTAACACAACACGATCCCTTATTTAAATTGGTCGATTTAGGATTTGAAAATTTAATATATTTAGCTTAGCGGGTCAGGATCGGGTTGATCTATATAATCAAATGTCCATGACTTGATACGACACGGACACAATACACAAAGAAAGATTTCCACCCCTAATGGACGCTGCAATTTATGTAATTGTGAATAGTGAAAATTCTAGACGGTCGATGTTATTTTTCGGGGTAAGATTAGAGTTTGACTACTCATGATATTGAGGCTGCTTAAGGCATTAGAAGTTGAGGGAGACATTAACAATCATGTGACATTTTGTGGATTCGTATAGACGAGACAAATAAAAACTGCATGCTAATGGGGCTAGCTAGAGGGACCGTCTCTTTCGTCCCTATAACCATATCAAGCACCCAATATTATTAATGCAGGGGATTCTAAACGCATGGGGCCATGACTCGATTAATTCCTAATATATAATCAAATCATCCGCATTAAAAAATAACTAGAAGGTTTTCTTGTGGTAATTAATTAATTATATATATATATATATATTCAGATTGTTGTTTAGAAGACGGAACATTAGAGTGTGTCCAAGTTCGCCATTGAATTCTCACACAAATCTTGCTCGCCTTTCAATAAAGAATGTTTTGCTCACCTTCTCACCAGCCAATTGTGGGCTCTTTATGAGTAGGGCCGATGGGCTTTTATGGGTCTTGCAGCCAATATTTCCAACTTCCATGAACATAAAATCTTGACATAAACGTTGTTGAGATGGGAGATCAAATAAATTAAAAAATTTTGCAAAGTCAATCTAATGTGTTACATGAACACAGGTCAAAAAATTTTTAATCAGTTTTTACACAGCTTTAAATGTTTTTTAAAAATAAAAAAATATTAATTCACTAACATTCACTTAATTAACTATTAAGTAAAAAATAATAAAAATAAAAATAAAAAATTCAATCGGTTATGTGAAGGGAAAAAATGTCCATAACCCATAAATTGGACCCAATCCACCAAGACATCACTAGAGACAAAAGGGGAACAAAAAAAGAGATAACAATGGGACAAGGGGAACATGGGAGGCTATAAGTGTCAGAGGGTCAGAGGGAAAAGGCAAATGGTTCACGCAAAGGAGATCTGCCAACTCATGGCAGGCTGGCATATACAGTAAAGGGTCAGGCAAACATATAAAATGGAATGTCCAGACAACATCAGGACGGGAGGGAAAAAGAGAGATTGATAGATATATATTGAGGAAGGACAAAGGATTTTTTACTTCACACATCGACTGAACTCTCCTACAATCAGATCTTTTTCTTTAGTAGCCCCTCGAGGAAGACAACATCTCTAACAGGAAGAGCTCCAACCCTCTCTATACAGTAAGATATGAGGATCAATGAGTGATTGTAAGCAAATATATTATAGTGGAGACTTTCCTCTCTAAACTCCCGTGAATGTAGGCATATTGCTGAACCACGTAAATCTTAGGCTTCGTTTGGAACCTTAACTGCACTCAGAGCAGTACAATTTTAAACTGCCTTCAATGTCCAAACACACAATTTATACCAAGTGCAACTCAGTTCATTGAATTCAAATAAGTGGGGCCCATAACTCAACTTAACATTAATGGCTCTCTCTCAATTTTACTTCTCCATCGGGGCCCACATGGCTGGCACATACTGGGAGGCCACTTGCAAACTTTCTATTGGTTTATGTTGTACTTTATTGCTTTTCTTAATGGTGCCAAGGCTACAGGTGAGTTTGTATAAAAAAAAATTTTGTCTTTTTGCGCCGGCAGTAGAAGGAATGCAGGTGAATAGTAGATTTTAATGATGAAATTTGTTTATTTTTACAACTTTATATATATATCTAAACTCATCTTAACATCTAAACACACTTAAACTCATTTCAAGTGGACCCCACAAAACTCACTCAACCATCTCAACTCACTACTATTT
>QEOT01009467.1:29889-57283 GCA_003123785.1 Pterocarya stenoptera
TTTGTCTGACTGTGATAGTAGCAGAGTTGGTTGGTATGGCTGCACCGGGTTCGGTTCAGAAAACAGAGGAGGAGTGGAGGGCTGTTCTCTCTCCCGAGCAATTTCGGATTCTTCGAAACAAAGGGACAGAGTAATTCCCTGCGCCTTTTTTGCTTGTTTTGATGGATTGCTGTTTGATTTTATTGAGGAATACAGGCCTTGCTTTAATGTGTACTTGGCGTTTTTGGATGTATGATCGATTTCTCCTTCTGCTGAAGCGGCTGATTTTGCTTTTTCTCGCCGATTTCAATTTAGGCTTTCGTTTGTGTCTTTTGATTGTGGGCTGTTGGAGGGTGTCTTTGCCGTGCGGTGCTACATTTAGCCATCGTGGCACAGAAAAATCATACTTATGGGACTACTTTGAACTTAAGAAAATCATATTTTTTTTATGGGGGATTTAGGGCGATTTGACTTCACTTTTTCTTGTTTCAGGGTATGGCACTGTAATGGCCTTTTTTGTTACATTTTCTAACCTAATAAAGTCTTGCCACCCGACGAAGCTGGAATTGTTTTAAAATCAAGGAAATTCGAAACTCGATTTTTTTTTAATGGAATTCTCTAGTTTTTTTACTTGAATTATATTAGGGGAGTGATAGAAAGAATTACTATTTGATTCTATTTATTTACATAGCAAGTACGGTCTTGGGTATGTAGTTACTGTAATGGTTTCTTACGAAATCAAATCAATACCATTTTCAGAGAGTTTCCCTACTTTTTTTTCACCTTTAGTGGATTTGAGGCTTCTTCAGTTTGTTATGTTCTATAATTAAGTTTATAGCATCCAAAGGTAATTTTTGGCTGCTGATGAGACATATATATGGGTGTGACTTGTGATTCCAGCAAAATGTTTGCCTGCAAACATGCTCACATTTCATTGAGTCAAGCAGTTTCAGATGAGTTGTCTCTTGCCATACTAATATACCTAAATCCAAACAGTTTCAGACAAGTTTGGGCTGTAGTTCTATTGACATTTGATAATTAACAGGCTGAAAGGAACTGGGGAATATGATAAGTTCTTCGAGGAAGGGATTTACAGCTGTGCTGGTTGTGGAACACCACTCTATAAATCCACAACCAAATTTAATTCTGGATGTGGTTGGCCTGCTTTCTATGAGGGATTCCCTGGGGCCATAACTCGCACTGTGAGTCTATTGTTGTTTTGTTTGTTACTGTAAATCAATTGTTATTGAAGTTAATCATTCAAAGAACAACTTTGCAGCCGGACCCAGATGGAAGGAGAACTGAGATCACATGCACAGCTTGTGGAGGGCACTTGGGCCATGTTTTCAAGGGGGAGGGATTCAAAACTCCGACAGATGAACGCCACTGTGTCAATAGTGTTTCCATCAAGTTTGCTCCTGCAGACTCTGCTCCTTCACTATGAAGTCTTCTGAAGTTGTCATTTTCCAGGAACATGCATCTTCCTGTGTACGATCTTGTGGTTAGTGTGGTTTATGCCTCCTAGAAAGGCCGATATGGTGGACTGCGAGTGATGGAATGACTCTGTGACGTCTGTGCTAATAAAACCTTTGGTTTGTGTTATCACATGGCTTGGTTAGTAAGTTTAAGAAATGGCCATATGAAACTCTTCCCAATTTCTTTGTGGAATCGCATATATACTTGTATCCATGTCCAATCTCTTTCTTTCTTTTCAGTAGGAAGAAACATTGAGAACTTGAAGTAGAAGGCTGCTTTCCTGAGTGGG
This sequence comes from Pterocarya stenoptera, assembly GCA_003123785.1. Lineage (NCBI taxonomy): Eukaryota > Viridiplantae > Streptophyta > Magnoliopsida > Fagales > Juglandaceae > Pterocarya > Pterocarya stenoptera. The sequence goes on from QEOT01009467.1 coordinate 31,634, forward strand.
TCATTTACTTAACTTGAAACTTCATTAGGTATTTGCGATAGAAAAGCTTTCATTAGGTATTAAGAGATAGAAAGGATCAGCCCAGAAGCCTCGGTGTAGCAAAAACATCCGGAATTTGAACCCAACAAGACTCTGTTGGTGAGTAGACCGGTGGAGTTCTGTCTCCCACTCAAAGAGGGGGGCGTTGAGTGGCCCATTAATCGGATATTCTGTCATCTGATCGGACCATATCTTTGCCTTGACCTCTCCAGTCCTCACAACAATCTTAGTGGAAGAAAATTAGTTGATGCAAATTGTTTGCTTTGTCTGAAAGACGTGGCCACTGCCAGCAGCTCTTTCTTTCATTGGACTCGGCCATATCCAGTACAAGCTGCAGACCTTTTTACCCACTGGATCATATCGCACGCCAGTAGTGACAGCCGAAGGCTGAAATATACCCCACAGGCATAGAAGCACGAGGGCAAGTTCTCTCAATTTATTTTAGTTAGTGACAGCTCAATTTGTCAGTATCACGTTCTCCCTCCTAATGATAACGCTCAAAACCTATCACTCCCGAGGATTCTTCAGCATTTTTCCAAGAGATATACTTTAATCAAATTAGTAATTCAACAAATTCAAGTGACTTTATTTGGTTCGCCAATAAAATTCTTGGATCACATTAAATCATGTTAAATTGTAAGATTATTTTTATATAATTTTTTTGTGCTCTTCTTTACACATGACAACTACCTTTGTTGTCTTCCTTCATAACCATGTCACATTCAAGGAGACAGCATACCCACCCTGAAGTAGATCTAAAATAGACATCCTAGTCCTCAACATCCTAGCCATTTCTTCTAATTACCAATCCTTATTTACAGCAAGAGACAAGCTCTATAGGCATGACTTTTTTCTCAGGTCTTACGTTTTAAGGAAAAGCAAGTAATACAATGCCACAACAAATAAATGCCGACATAATAGACATCATGAATGCAAACGGGAAACCAAGAGCATGTCAGTGTACTGAACTCAAGTGTGTCGAAGTTGAACCAATCTTTTCTCAATTCCCCCAAAAATTGCCTTTTGAATTGAATTACAATCTAACAGACCGTCTTAATTCTGAGAAAAATTTAGGCGCTTGGAACAATCTTACCTCCTGATTCCTGAAGAATTTTCTGAAGAACATTAACCAACTCTTAAAAAGTTACAGCACATGAGAGATGGGTTATTCAACTGCATAAAGCAAAAGCTCCATATTCATGGTCAGGATGGTGATTTGCAGTGTATGTTTAGATTGAGCCATAGCTATTGATTTAGGTATTATCAAAGTCACAGCCTCAGAAAAATGCGAGCATGCAAAGTCTCCAAAACTTTAACTCATAAATTTTACTAAGAAAAACTATTTCAATTTTCAAATCTGTAACTTTAGATACGTGAGAGAATAACGATCCTGCTACCTTTGTCAACTTTGCCAACTAGTGACGTGACCTCGGGCTACTTCTCGCACAGTCGTGCTTGGCTTGTTCTTGTTTCTTTTTCTTTTTTGTGTTATTATTTTATTATTTTATTCCTCTTTTCTGACCAGCTTTGGCTCTGTTAACTGTCTTGTGCAATTGACCAGCTGATAACTACTTTATTCAACTATTAATTGCATAATTAAACAACAACAATTATTATATGAATTATTTGATAAAGAATAATTCTTCTTGTACTATTTATTGGAGAGAGGCGCTTCGAGCTCGTCTGGCTGATTTTAACCTTGAAACAACCCATCATTAATTATATGCCATGTCAGACATTACACGTATCTGAGATAAGATCCATCCACAGAGGATCACAAACTCACATGGCCCCCTTTTAAAATTGTTTCTCCCTTTCGAATTGTAGTAATCTCTTGCCGACGCCCCCCTCTCATTTCGATGCCCATATTAGTGATATAAGACAATAATTTTTTTGTTTGAAAAAAATTCTGATTTTCTCACTCGCTTCATTATTTTTGGAAACTTCGAGTATTGTTTCTCTGTGTTTTGCTTCAGTTGATGTGTTTTTTCCTTAGTAGTCTATGCCATTTTGGCTGAATAAGCAAGCCTCTGTTTACTTCTTGAGAAAATGCTGGGGAATAAATTAATCAGTTATTTATTTTTATACATTTTTATAATGGAATAGGAATTTTATAAGGTAGTGAACGACCATCAAATTAAGAAGAATAATAAAGTTAATTTTAGGAGGAACAAACCTTGAGCCATTTGCCAGCTTGAGCCATGGCTAAAGGGAGAATGGGTTTTTGCAGGTTTGGTTTTCACATGCAGCGAGCTCACGAAGACACAGAGGCCGCGAAAGACATCTAGGGAGGTGATGCATGTGGTTCTCCTGTTGGTATGGGGTTGTTGTTTGAAGTCCGATACTGGCTTGTAATCCCCCACTTACCAGGATGGAAAAATTAATTAGAAGAAAGATGCCAGCTGCATGCCGATGTTAATTTGTTGTTTCTAATTTCTGAAACTTTGATCTGCAAGCCATGTGGGGGTCTAGCAAAGGTTAAGAGGGCTGTCGAGGAGAAGCTGCCAAAAATTAGAGAAGATAGGGGATCGATTTCTCGCGGACGAAAGAACCTCAGGTGGACGAAGGGCTGAGATGGGCCACTGAAGGTTGTGAGGGAGATGAAGAAATGTGAGGGACCGAGGATGAAAGGGAGAGATCTGTGTGTGAGAGAAGGGATTAGGATTCGTTGTAGTGCAGTCACACAGTTGAATAGGTGTGTCGCATACGTGGCATCACAGTATTGGTGGGCTGTTTTTAAGCTTTTATAAGCTCGACCGGCTCTAAGGTTTTCTCTTTATTGAATACATTCCACATTATATGAAGAAAAAAAATTGTTAGATGTGGTGTGTAGAGTAAATAGTGACTGATGCATAACAAAATTTATATAATACATAAATTAAAAATAATTTGTATTATAAAATAAATCAAACGTATCATATAAAATCACGTGAGTAATGAAATAGGAGGAGAAGAGCAGTTAAGTCCTTACTCTATTCCTTGATTAAGAATAGCGGACTTAGAGGTATCGTCCCATGATCCATCCTAGTACTAAAAGCAAACAATCGATTTGTCGATCGGAGTTTCTACTGGCGTTGTTATTGGAAGCTTATTTGTTCTTCCTGTAGACCCCATACCAATCTAAGTAAATAAGGGTTCTCGAACCCCGTCTCTCCCACCACTGAGGTAAGTGCAGCTATCCCGATCTAGCTTTTCAAGCTAACCATTTAAAATTCAAGATTTCTCTCGAGTCATTTTTGACAGGACAATGCCCTGTGCTTTCCTGTAAGTGAGGAAACCCCCTCGGGGGGAGTTATTCTGTTTATAGAAATAAGAGGGATACCTTCAGTGCACGAACTGCCTTTTATTTATTTGGGGCATCTAATCTTTTGTATTTGTACTTAATTAGTACAATGATAGCTCTCTTCCTTCGGAAACTTTCCAAGAAGAGACCTCTCAAGAGAAGGAGTAATCGCACATTTTCTTCAATAAATAGAAGTGCTTTTGGGCCCCTATGAGGCCTTATTAGTCTATGTTGAATAAGAGCTCTCCTTCCAAGGCGAGGTAAATAGGACTCGCCATAGTAGGAGCTCTACAACTTATTGTGTACAACAAAAGGTTGGTATTGAATATGCGTTTTGTTTATTGTGTAGAGTATCAACCTATCTTAGCCTCCAACCAATTTCTTACATAACCGATTCTTTCCATGAATAGGTTGCTAGTGTTCGGTCCTGGTCCAAGATGAGGAATCAAACAAAGTTTTGAAAATCTTCCTCAAGTGACTGGCCCACCTATCCAGTATGTGAGAAATTTTCTCCCATGAAGCTAGCTTTTGTATGTTACTAAGCCGGATCGCCCCTACTAAGTTCTTTTGTCACGCTATTTGACTAGCCGACGATGATGGCACTAGTAGGCGCAGTAGACTGAACTTGTCTCATGAAATGGTTCTTCTCGAAAATCATTTATTGTAGGTTAGATTCAGATTGAGCAAACTCTAACTCTTACATTTGCGTGATCTGATTTCTATGACTTGTAGTATAAAATAGAAAAATACATTTATTTTGCTTCCTTTTCCCTCCCACCTATGGGTCTCTCTAGTAGTTAGATTGAGTATCCGAGTCTGCGTACGCTAGTTAGTTGTCATTTTTCCTGCGTGCCTTTGAGCAGCTAGTATTGAGCAGATGCAGACGATAAGATGAGCAGATGATAACTTCTTCTGTTTTTTTTTTTTTAATCTTCTACCCTCTCCTTTCCAGGAATTCTTCCCCAGGTATTGAGTTTGTTCTCGGCAACCCAGGCTCGAGCTAAGTAAGGTCTCATTGGTTTAAATATCCTACGCTTCTTTCTCATGACCTACTTGCAAAGATAAGTAAAGAATAGGGAGACTCCCTCCTAGGGGTATAACTAGTCCAATATGGTTCAATTTTGTACATTTTTTATATATCAATTTTGAAATTTTAAGAACCAATACCGGATCGAGTCACTATTGAAATTGAAACTTTCAATTTTTTTTATTTTGGTCCGGTCCGGTAATTTTTTTTTAATTTTATAAATTATTTATGTTAATAATAATATGATGTTTACATGTACTAAACTATTAATCTATTTATCTTATAATATAAATACATTATTTAATAATAATTAACACATACTAGTATAGTATTGAGTTTAACTATAGTTTATATAAATTCTAGACTTTTTATATGAATATATATGATCAAATGTGTAAATATTTATTTATAAAAAGAATATATATTATAATTTATTATGCCAAAAATGTATCCTTGGTGTATATATATAGATATACATATAAGTAAATTTATATTAATGTTTTAAGATTAAAATCTTATGTTATATTATAAGATTAAAATTTATATGTTATATCAAATGTTATATTAAAAATTATAAGATTATTTTAATGTTATATCACATATTATATTAATTAGTAATTTACCATATAATATAATATAATAGAAAAAATTATATATAATAAAAAAATTATAAATAATAGTAAAATTATAAATATATATAGCGATCCGGTTTGGTTGGAACCGATTTCAAAATATAAAAACCGGTATTGTATCGGTTTAGAACTGGTTTCCCTTTTTAAGAGTCGGTACCATACCAGACCACTTAAAAATCGAACCAAACTCACTGGTTCGGTCTAGTTCAACCAATTTTTCCCTTTTTTTACACGCTTACTCCCTCTTACGACTTCCTTCTTTTGCAGCTATTTCCCTAAGGCAGGTGTTGGTTTTCAAGTCTGTCCTTTGGTTTTCTTTTCCTAACTGTAAATGTAATAAGGTATCTCTTGAAAGTAGGTTTCTTTCCCTTCCCTCTATACTCGGCTAAGGGTTGCCCTTGTTGGGGCATATGTGGAGACTGGTTTTGGAGCTGAAAATGTATTTGCTGAAAGTTGGCTTGACTGTTGGCTTAAGCCAAAGTTCGCTTGAGCCAAGTCAAGTCCGCTCGAGCGAAGTCAGGTAGAGTGGTACGCTCGAGTCCCGCTCGACACTCCGCTTGAGCAAGACGCAAACCCTAGTGTTCGCTCGACCCTCTCTCTACACTCCGCTCGAGCCAATGTTCATTTGGCTGTTTGTTCGATGCGTGCTCGACATTCTGCTCGAGCGAAGTACGCAGTTTTTGCCAGATTAGGTTTCCAGCGCCGCTCACTATAAATATATCATATTAGACTTGTGTTATACGGTCTGAAGCATATTTTGAGAGAGAACAATTGTCTTGTGAGTGCATATTATGTGAGAGAGCAAAAAGCCCTAGAGAGTGTGAGTTGAGATAGAGTGATTGTAATTTCCTCTGGTTAATAAGATTTCTGCAGCTTTGTGGATGTAGGAAATTTGCCGAACCACGTATATTGTGCGTCGGATTCTTGATTGTGTTGCTTTTACTTTATTTGTCATCGTTGGTGTGTGTGTTTTGTGTAAACATTTCACAACAACTGGTATCAAGAGCCAAGGTCGGATCTGAAGGAGAATGATGGCTGGAGATAAAGTGAACGCACCCGGGATCGAGAAGTTTGACGATACTGATTTTGGGTACTGGAAGATGCAGATTGAGGATTATCTCTATGGGAAGAGGCTCCACCTTCCACTGTTGGGAAAGAAGCCGGAGAGCATGGCTGATGCTGAGTGGACCTTATTAAATCGACAGGTTCTAGGGCTTATTCGGCTGACCTTGTCTAGAACGGTGGCACACAATGTTAGTAAGGAGAGAACCACGGTGGATCTCATGGCGACTTTGTCAAGTATGTATGAAAAGCCGTCGGTGAACAATAAGGTGCACTTGATGAAGAAATTGTTCAATCTAAAGATGTCGGAAAGTATGTCTGTAGCCCAACACTTGAATGAATTCAATACGATCACAAATCAATTGTCTTCTGTAGAGATTGAGTTTGATGATGAGATTAGAGCATTAATTCTGTTGGCATCGTTGCCAAATAGTTGGGAGGCCATGAGGATGGCTGTGAGTAGTTCAGCTGGCAAGGCAAAACTGAACTATGATGACATACGTGACATGGTGCTTGCTGAAGAGGTACGTAGGAGAGACTCAGATGAGTCCTCGGGTTCAGGATCTGCCCTAATTGTTGACAATAGGGGCAGAGGACATGGCAGGTCAAGCTCCAAGAGCACGGAGAAGAGCAAGATGAGATCTGGGCAGCAGATCACATGCTGGAGTTGTGGCAAGCCGGGCCACATCAAGAGAAACTGCAGGAATCAAGAAAGTTCTGATGATGATGTTGTAAATGTAGTGGCAGATGAAATTCATGATGCCTTACTCCTTGCAGTGCACAGTCCGATTGATGATTGGGTTTTGGATTCAGGGTCTTCGTTCCATAGCACCTCATATCGAGAAATCATGCAGAATTATGTTGCTGGTGATTTTGGGAAGATGTATGCGGCTGATGGAGAGGCATTGGATGTAGTGGGAGTGGGTGATGTGCACATCACACTTCCAAACAGGAGCGTGTGGGCTTTACAGCAAGTCAGACATGTTCCAAATCTGAAGAAAAACCTGATCTCTGTGGGACAGCTTGATGACAACGGTTTTACAGTAGCGTTCTCTGGAGGAGCTTGGAAGGTCACTAAGGGTGCGCTGGTCTTAGCGTATGGTAAGAGATCTAACTCTTTGTATTTAACATCAGGGTCCAGTGATGTGCAGGGAAATACAAGAGTGCAAAAAGGCAGGCTTGATCGCGCGATACATGTGAGGAAGCCAAAGGGAGTCAGCTTTGTCGTTCCTCATGAAAGCCTGGGAAAGTTGGCTAAGGTTGCCAAGATCGGTTCTAGATCGGATATTCCTAATGCAGTGGGAGTTGTGAGTTGTCCTGTGGATGTGCTGACTAAGGGCGATGTACGTGGAAGACTGAAGTCGGGCTTGACTTCAGTGCGTCTTCTGGCTTGAAGACGGGAACTGTGAGCTGTAGAGATGATAGGGCATGACTGGAAATAGTGGCTAGCATGTGGAGACCCAGTCTCCAAGTGGGAGATTGTTGGGGCATATGTGGAGACTGGTTTTGGAGCTGAAAAGGTGTTTGCTGAAAGTTGGCTTGACTGTTGGCTTAAGCCAAAGTTCGCTCGAGCCAAGTCAAGTCCGCTCGAGCGAAGTCAGGCAGAGTGGTACGCTCGAGTCCCGCTCGACACTCCGCTTGAGCAAGACGCAAACCCTAGTGTTCGCTCGACCCTCTCTTGACACTCCGTTCGAGCCAATGTTCATTTGGCTGTTTGTTCGATGCGCGCTCAACACTCTGCTCGAGCGAAGTACGTAGTTTTTGCCAGATTAGGTTTCCAGCGCCGCTCACTATAAATATATCATATTAGACTTGTGTTATACGGTCTGAAGCATATTTTGAGAGAGAACAATTGTCTTGTGAGTGCATATTGTGTGAGAGAGCAAAAAGCCCTAGAGAGTGTGAGTTGAGATAGAGTGATTGTAATTTCCTCTGGTTAATAAGATTTCTGTAGTTTTGTGGACGTAGGCAATTTGCCGAACCACGTATATTGTGCGTCGGATTCTTGATTATGTTGCTTTTACTTTATTTGTCATCGTTGGTGTGTGTGTTTTGTGTAAACATTTCACAACAACCATTTCTATTAGCTGGATGTGCTCGAATTCTATCTTCTATTAGGCAGCTATCCTAAGAGCTAGTCTGAAGTAGGAAGCTCCGCATCGTCAATAGTAGCATGAAGTGCTCCTAATCTCTCTGTTGGACCTATTTGCTCTTTCATTCTATTCCAAGTAGTAGACAATCTCATGCAAGATCAGGCAATCCCTAGAAATGTTTGTTGTTACCTAACATTGTCTTCTAGCTTGCCTTCCTTCTCTAAGTGGTAGTTGAATAAGGAATGATGCTTAACCTGTCCTCCATTCAAGACAGGAATGGGCTAAGGGCCTCCCTCTTGAATATGAGCTCTATTAAGATTTAAACCAAAGCCACTATTCCTGCCTAACTGTAAGTGGAGTACCTTTCATATGCTCTTCGCTCTTGAAGGTAGGATACACTTGTCCTATAGGCCTTATTATCGAACAAAATTGCCTACTATACTAATCTCTTTCCTAGGCTAGATATTGAGAAGAGAGGGATTCAACCTCATACCTTAATGGGACCTGTAGCTCTCTAAGGCAGGCATCTTTCTCTTCCCTCCATTCCCAAGTAATGGGATAGAGTCCGACCTTTCCCTTTCATGGAGGTAAATAAATATCCTTACTATGCAATTCATTAGGGGAGGTATACGGAACATAGACCCACTAAAAAAAAGACACATCAACATATATGTTTCTATCTTAACTCATCTATAGGGTAGGGCATGCTTCACAAAGATAGGAGATAGGAAAGGTTCACGCCTCGCAAGAAAGAGATGCGACTAGACTCGACTTGTTAGATATTATGGAGGTTTAGTGAGCACCATATTGAATCTCTCTACCATCTCCTTCTCATAGAGGGTATCACATGTGAAGACTGCATCTGGTTTTTTGGAACTCAAGCTGTTCCAAATGCGTTGACTAAACCTCTAACTAGCCAGTTAGCGAGGTTAGACTTTATAAGTGAGTTCAAAGACAAAAGTGGTCAAGCCCACGTAGAGTGGTATCTTTTATAAGACTCAAGTTTTTTAGTGGAACTAAAAAAAAAAAAAGAGTTTATTCACCATGTGGGGTTGCTCAAAGAGCGAATCTCTCTCTCTCTAGATAGAGAGAGAGAGTTGTGAAAGTAATAGCCTTATGTTATGGCCGCACCTCGACTTACGCCCTTTACGCTACTACTATTGTGATGTGAGCGGGTCAAATTGGTTTGAAGTTGATTTTGTATTCTAGTTGTTGAGGGCCAGAGCTCATATAGGTTCCTAATCTCTCTTTCCTGGTTAGGGATTCTCTTCCACTAGTTGGGCTCGACTAGAAGGGCAGTGCCAAGGTTGCTTGGGATAGCCATTGTCTCCCTCATAAAGAGGGAGGCCTCCCTTAGTATGCTATATATTGTACCTCTTCGTTCCATTTCATTTTAAATTTCGGCCTGTTTCAACTCGTTTCGGCCATTCCGTACCCTATCCTATCCCGGACTATTTTAATAGCACTTTTGTCACTTTCTTGAGTTTGTATGGTATTTAATTAATTATAAACTCTAAAATGTATTTATCTAATTTTAATTTATTTTGTAACTTTAAATATGTCTCCCCATTCCCTCTCCCTCTCTCTATTTTTAAAATATCATTAGTTTTAATAATTTCTTTGGTCTTGTACTTTTTTTCTTTATTTTATTTTTGTCTCAATTCAAGTTTGTGATTTTTTTAATATTATAATTTGACACTATTATCTTTATTTTTCTAATATTTTCAATGTACATTCATTTGATAAATTGTTAAATCTTCCATATATATTCACACATATGCACACTTACAACATTATCAAATTTCTATATAAAATATAATAAATAATTTATTTTTGTAAAATTTTAAAATAATAATATTAAAAAATAATATTTTAACAATATTTTATTTAATTTTCAATTTTCATTTTAACTCATCTCATTATCCAAATTGCATCTTATATATACATGTATTTATTCAATTAGTTGTCAGTTTATACATACATATAAATATATAGTTAATTTTCAAATAGTACATTAAAATATATCAGTATCGAAATATTTCATTCCAGTATTTAAACTGTAATTACTATCGAAATAGAATTTAAAACATACTTAAAAGTCGATTGTCATGAATAGAATTAAGAGATAAAACCAAAAGTGATTAGGGGATATAATAAGGTGGAAGTGACATAAAATAAATAGGAAACGCCTACTTTAAAGAACGATGAAAATCTCTATAAAGGAAGTGAAATATACAAACAAGGGATATCCACTCTCTAGAATAATCTTTACACGTAAATTTACGTATAGCTCCATCTTTACTTATATTTTAAATATTTTATTTATTATTTATTTGATGGATGACCATTCGACTGTAATGTTGACTTTCGGTCTTATAGAAAAAGTAAAAAATTTTATGTACAGTCATTTTTATATACATTTTGTATATTTTATTAATGTAATTAGTTACGTTACTTTTTTTAATATAAAATAATTACTTTGATGCGTAAGAAATACAAACAATTAACTGTATGTAACAAAACTTAAAAAAAATTGGGTCAACATATTATAAACTGACTTTTAGAGCTCAAAATTGATAATTGGAATAAATTGTAATTTGTTTGATTTACGATAAATGAGGAAAACGAGTATCATTATCTGCAGTTATTTTTCTAGATGAGAGAAAAAAAAAAAAAAAAAGCAATAATCATCACAAAAATAAAATAAAATAAAAAGTTGAGTAGGTGCTAAAATTTTATTGACCGTGGTTAGCTTGGGGATGCATATTTGGTTAACCACGGTTAGTGCTAGGGTTAATACAATATTGGAAATAAAATACCCCCTTTAACCCAGAAAATAGAGAGATACCTCAATGCTCTAAGCATAAATAAACGGAAATAAAGAAAAAGGAGCTATAAATCTTCTTTCTGATATCCGATGTTCTGAGGTTGTTCGTAACTTTGATTTATTGAACATTAGCTCCAATCCGGTACGGCTCGATCGTCGCTATTCTGATTATATAATCTCGAACTTCTCTGGGGGATCTTCTATAATTTTAACAGTGGCTCTGTGAATTCTTGGAAGTTTCTTGATGATTTATTGATCTATATTCTAGTTTCAAGTTTAGATTCGCAATCCGTATTTATGTATGTTATCCGAGTTTTTATTTTTTGTCAACTGGGTATGTTCTAAACGCATTGTTGATTGAATTTTCGTTTCCGGGTAGGAATTTCGAAAGTTTTTGGTTTTCTTTCTGCTGCAGAATCTGTTTGTTATTTTTGGGATACTAAACTTGATTGATATGATTCTATTCCTTGTTGTTGCATCCAATGGTTTATTATAATCTGTTTTAGTTGTCTCATTTTGTATTTGTTATAAGTAACTGATCTTACAAGCTGGGATTATGACTCGCTGTTGTCAGTGTTAATTTGGATATTTTTTCGTTTTCAATAGGTTTGATAGTATTAATTACTCAGTATTTCAGTGTTGCATTGATAGACAAGTCATAGGTAGATTTTATGAGTGTAATGAAAGATATTGTTTCGTGCAGCTAAAAATGACATCAATGGTTGCCAAGGCTTGCAGTAGTAGTAGCTGTCAAGTGTCTGCTTCAGTTTCTTTCCAAGAAAAGGGAAGTAGGAATAAGAGGAAATTTAGGGCTGATCCACCTGTAGGTGACCAAAATAACATTGTAACCTCGCCTCAAATTGAATGCCCAAGTTACGAATTTTCAACAGAGAAATTTGAAATCACAACGGATCATGGTCAACCCAGTTCTTGTGACCACTGTAGTGTTAACCAGAACCATTCTGATGGGTTAAAACTTGATCTTGGATTGTCTAGTGCTATAGGCTCATCAGAGGTCGGGCCTTGCCGTCCTAGAGAAGAAATAGAAGCAGACGAATTCCAAGATGCTGATTGGAGTGATCTTACAGAAGCTCTGCTTGAAGAACTAGTTTTAGGCAATTTAGATGCCATTTTCAAGAGTGCAATTAAAAAAATTGTTGCTTATGATTACACCGAAGAAGTTGCTACTAAGGCTGTCCTAAGGTCTGGCTTCTGTTATGGGTGCAAAGATACGGTAACAAATATAGTGGACAATGCTTTGGCATTTCTTAGAAGTGGCCAAGAGATCGATCCCTCAAGAGAACACTATTTTGTGGATTTACAACAGCTGGAAAAGTATGTGCTGGCAGAACTGGTTTGTGTTCTTCGAGAAGTTAGGCCTTTCTTCAGCACTGGGGATGCAATGTGGTGCTTGTTGATTTGTGATATGAATTTGTCACATGCTTGTGCAATGGAAGGAGACCACTTGAGTAGTTTTGTGTGTGATGGGTCCTCAAGTAGTTCCAATATTTCCTCTCAACCCCAGTTGAAAACAGAAACCAAAAGCTTGGAATTGAATCTTCCAAGTCCTCTAAAACCTTTTACTTGTTCTCATGGTACTGAATCCAACGCACCCACTGTGGCAGGTGTTCCCAATATTGCAAAACCAAAGAGTTCCCTTGTTCTCAACGGGCTTGTGTCAGAAAATGAGGGCACAACTACAACATCCAATACCGTTGATAAATCCTTTGATGTGTCAGAAACATGTCAATCTCCTGCAGTGGAAGAAAAGTTTGGGGGAAGTAGAAAGGTGCATTCTGGTAGTACCAAGAGGGAATACATGCTCCGACAGAAACCACATCATGCGGAGAAACATTACCGTACATATGGATCTAAAGGGTCTTCAAGAGGAGGGAAGCTGAGCGGTTTTGGTGGTTTAATCTTGGATAAAAAATTGAAATCTCTGGCTGACTCTACCACTGCTAATCTTAAAAATGCTTCCTTAAAGATAAGTAAGCCTATGGGGGTTGATGTGCCTCTAGACAATGGTATCCATAGCCTCTCAACCAACTCTAGATCCTCTTCCTCAGTAGCTTCTAACCTGGAAAGTGATAATGCCATTTCTGCACTGTCTGAGACCAATACCTTAACTGAATCACCTGCAATTAATTCTTTGCCTGCATTGCCTCAGGTTAATAAACCGCCTTCATTATCAGCTAATGATGCTGAGCTTTCTCTTTTGTTTCCTCCAAAGAGCAACTCTGGTTTGGTGCCTGTCAGCTGTAATGTTGAGCCACCTAATTGTAGTTATGCTGGCATTCCATATGACAAGTCTCTGGGGCAGTGGATTCCTCGGGACAGGAAGGATGAGATGATTTTGAAACTGGTTCCAAGGGTTCGGGAACTGCAAAATCAGCTCCAGGAGTGGACAGAATGGGCAAATCAGAAAGTTATGCAGGCTGCTCGTAGGCTTGGTAAAGACAAGGCTGAACTTAAGACACTGAGGCAGGAAAAAGAAGAAGTAGAACGGCTCAAGAAAGAAAAGCAGGCTCTGGAGGAAAACACTATGAAGAAGCTATCTGAGATGGAGAATGCTTTGGGCAAGGCTAGTGGGCAGGTTGAGCGAGCCAACGCTGCTGTCCGAAAGCTTGAGGTGGAGAATGCTGATCTGAGGAAAGAGATGGAAGCTGCTAAATTCCGTGCTGCAGAGTCAGATGCAAGCTGTCAGGAGGTATCAAAGAGGGAGAAGAAGACACTGATGAAATTTCAGACATGGGAGAAGCACAAAACCGTGTTTCAAGAGGAACTCATGACAGAAAAACGAAGAGTAAAACAGCTGCTACAGGAATTGGAGCGAGCTAAAGATCTCGAGGAGCAATCTGAGGTATGCTTTATAAGTTTAATTCCACCCCCCCCCCTCCCCCCGGCGGTTTAAAAAAATAAAGAAAAAAAAAACACGAAGGACACCCACAAGATATATTGCACCCATCCTTCAGTTATTGAGTGGATGACTGAGGCTAACCAATGTGTGATGTGGGTGGTGAGAGGTTTCTCATTGCCAATGTATTGCACTCATTGGGTTCGATGGCATTAACTGTTGCATCTTTTAGATTGTCAAAAGTGGTTGTGGCACTGGATTATAAATGAAATGGTGTGCTTCAGAACATCCATTTACATTAAACCTGACTTGGGAGTATGACAAGTTTGATTCTTGGTCATAGCATCTCTTCGAGCCATGTCTTACGCACAGTTTATTTTTCATTCCCAGTGCAAGTAAGCACAATTGACGCCACATTTCCTGCTGCTTTGAGAAGACAAATTACATTAGGTTTGCGAATAGACAGTACTGGTTCATGTACTGTACATAGATAAAGAAACACATGTAGACAAGTATAGATATATTAGGATAATCCTTATTCCGGATCTGCATTAGGTTTCCTTTTAGGCAAAGGGTCAAGGGTTTGTCAACCTGAAGGCAAATTGTAGCCTTGTTCTTAATACTTTGAGTGGATGTAATTTTTATTTTTATCTATTTCTATAGATTGGAAAAATCTTGTTGAAATTTTTTAGAGGTGATTTTCTCTTTACTTGTCCTCTATGCGTTGATTGACCTTTGTCCTCTTTTAGGGCTTTTCTTTACCATAATTAGGCACGTGCTTAAGGGCCTGTGCATGGTACACATGCAGACGTTTTTATGTTTTGGAACTCCCGACTCCCAAGGTTTTGTCCATTTCTCTTTCTTTAGTACATCAGAAACATTTCCTGGCTGATGAGAACTTAGTTTTTGACAGAATTGCAAAAGTATAATATTATTGTGGTATGAGCCGTCACACAAAAGATCATGTTAATAAGTGCAACTAAATTTTAGAGTGCACTTCTGTTAAAGATTTGAAAGTATACTGCATTTTGGTTCCACAAAGGTGCCATTCATAGTTTGCCGTGGTGCTTCTGTGATTATGGGTTTACCTCTGGTTCCTTTCTCATTGAAAAAGAAAACAATTATCACAGGATAGGTGGAAACAGGAGGAGAAAGCAAAGGAAGAACTACTTATGCAAGCCAGTTCCATAAGAAAAGAGAGAGAAGAAATTGAGGCTTTGGCAAAATCGAAGGAGAATATGATTAAATCCAAAGCGGAAAAAGATCTGCAGAAGTACAAAGACGATATTCAAAAGCTTGAAAAAGAAATCTCCCAATTGAGACTGACAACTGATTCTTCAAAAATTGCTGCACTCAAGAGAGGCATTGATGGAGGAGCCAACAGATTTATGGACTTGAAAAATAGCCCAGATCGCAAGGAGTCCTGGTCCCCTTACATCTCAGAAATGGTAGGGGATTTTCAGAACTACTCAGGGACAGGTGTGAAACGTGAACGGGAGTGCGTGATGTGCCTTTCAGAGGAGATGTCCGTGGTTTTTCTCCCATGTGCTCATCAGGTGGTATGCACAACATGCAATGAGCTCCATGAGAAACAGGGGATGAAGGATTGCCCTTCTTGTAGGAGCCCCATACAGCGGCGAATTTCTGTTCGTTATGCTCATTCTTGATTTTTTTTTTCAGAATCTGAGTTGAGTGTGCTGAATAAAGATTGTGGGACTCCTTTGAAATGAATAATTCATTTGAACGACCCCCTTTTAATAGTTGAGAAAATCAAGTTACCTTACTTTCCAGTGTTGATGAAGGTGTGTTCTTCCCCCTTTTCCTTTGTTTATAGTTTTTCTCGATCTCTTCAAAAGTATGATGACTTGGATTCCAACGTTTGGTTCTCTTCATTGATGACTCAAGA
This sequence comes from Pterocarya stenoptera, assembly GCA_003123785.1. Taxonomy (NCBI): domain Eukaryota; kingdom Viridiplantae; phylum Streptophyta; class Magnoliopsida; order Fagales; family Juglandaceae; genus Pterocarya; species Pterocarya stenoptera. The sequence goes on from QEOT01009467.1 coordinate 47,360, forward strand.
AGTTGAAGATAAAAGTTGCCATTGTTTTACAGCATGTACAGATTCAAGGTAGAAATTAGTATCTACATGTATACGATTTCGCTAGTTGAGCTTAATTTGCATTAATCTTCTATTGATTTATCACATTATGATCCTAGAATCTGTCACTTCTTCCTCTGCTATCCCAATTTCCACTTATCAAATTGCTTCAGAAGTATAGACATGGTAAAATTATAAAGTAAGAACAAATGTTCTGGAGTTTTTATTCTCCAGGTCAGGGTAATTCTATTATTTGAGTGGAGTCAGCTACCAAGATCTCCAAACCGGGATAAAGGCCTCGACATGGTGCACCCCCTGCCATGAAATCTGGTTGGTAATGTTGTTATTTCCTTAAAATTGTTGGCATCATGCAATTGTCTGCTCATTACAATGACATAATGTTGGTATCATGTATCAATACCCACATCGCACGTTGGTTCGAAGGTGGACATAATCATATGTTGGGCTTAAAGTAGAGAGACATTATTATTTGTTCAGGCTTTGCAGGGGAGAAGTTTCTACAACTGATCCAATCCTACTGTCAATATAACATACAGACCATGACCTGAAAATAATAAAATAGATAAATAAATAAAATATTGCTTGTTGAATTCAGAGATATTGATCACCAAACCAAAACACCCTGATCAGCCAAGATTATTTTGTATTCCAATATATATAAATATATATATGTATATATATAGAGTGAAATTTGGATACCTGTGTTCAAGGAAGGATAAGGAAGGAGAGAGCAGGATTGCAAATACCTATTTTGTGTGCTTGAGTAAGCCACGTGGCATGATTTCTTTGGATTCATAGTATATTCTCCCCCAAATAGTGACGGGGCCCTTCACTTAATGCATTTGGAAGAAAATGATACTAGAAAATGTTTTTTTCTTTTTTAAAAGAAAATTAAAAAATCTTTGATTTTTAGATCACACGCCACAAGCTGTCGTGACAGCAATCACAATATCTATTTCATCTTAACAATAATTGAGAATATTCATTTATTATAAAATATAAAATTGTCTTATTTGTTTTCATAGATAAAATGAGATGAGTTGAGATTAAAGTTTTAAATAAAATATTATTAAAATATAATTTTTATTTTGAGATTTAAAAAAATTAAATTATTTATTTTATTTTATATAAAAATTTAAAAAAATTATAATAATTAAATTAAATGAAATTAGATAACTGTGAAAACAAACCACTTTATGGGCAATTCACTTTCTGTCATCACACTATTCTCACGTATGATAGCTTAGATTGATGATTCAAATCAATGCCATGCTATCCTGATTGACTTTCCAATACGACCTTTCCACTTTCAGCTACAGGAAAAAGAGTTAATAAATACTATTTTATAAAAATAAATTTATAAATAATATAAATTAATGTGTTACGTCAAATCTATTTTATATAAAATAAAAAAAAATTTAATCAAAATCACGAACAATTTATAAATTTAAAAGAATTTGATTTGCAAGCACTCAACGTATTGAATTAACATAATTCAATTAATAACAGACGTTCAAAAATCAAAACTATTAATAAGAGGAAAAAATTTACTCAATTTTTTACTATTCACACAATTTTCATACACCATATATTTTTTTTATTAAATATTTAATATATAAATAATGAATAAAAAAATTAAATTAGTTTCAAAAAAATAAATTCAAAAATTTTTTTTACAAAAATATTAAAAAATATTAAAAGTTAAAAAAAAATGATACGCAGAGGTCGAAAAAATTGTGTAGCTCAGACGTGGAAAATGTATTTTCACCACAGTAGAAGAAGACGGTATGGTTGTTAAAATGCGTGCCGCGAGCCCCATGTCGTTCTTAGCTGCACGAACAAAGCGGACCATTCTTAATTGTTATGACATGTCACTGCCATGATGCCACGTGTCTTTTTTCTTGGTTTTTTTAAAATAAATAATTATAATAAAGATAATAATAATAATAATAATTCACAAGGAGTTTCGGTTAGAGGGATGAGTTACAAGTGTAACCGTAATTTGGTCCACTCATGTCACTCTTCATATATTTATTACCAAACAAAACCAAAAAAAAGGAACCGCCATTTTCGTTTTCAGAACATCAAAGAAGCTCTGTATGCCAGCTGAATATCTCTGATCATACTCTTCTCTCTGCAATTCCACGTAAGTTTGATTACTCTTTCAACCATTTCACAATCAAATGGGCTTTGTGATCATCTGTTTCTCTCTCTGTCTGTCGGCATCATGTGTTTCTTTCTTTTTATCTTCTCGTTGGGGGGGGGGGGGGGGGGGNTGATAATTTTTCTCACAATCTTAAAACTGAAGTTATTTAATCGCTAATAATCTCAAAATTTAGATTCATATAAAGAAATTTAAATCTGATTATACAATCAATACTCTAACGAACGGCTTCGTCCAGATTGCGCTGTATATGAAGGTGTCGTCAACGGTGAAAGCTATGCTGGTAAGAAGTACACCAGACGTTTTCAAGCAGAGGCTGTTGCAGGGGAAAAAGCATGTGGATCGCGTTCATCTTCTCAAAGAAACCCTTCGCATTAGCCGAGTTGGGAACGCTCGCTGTCACAACACCCGGTATGTGAGTATCGTCGCGAGTGGGCTGATGAACACTCCCCCGGCGGGACATGAGCCGCTATTCCAACCCCAATCCCGAGCGCGAGCCATCCTCACACCGGTGTCGGACCCTACTCCGACTATCGAAAAAGTAAGGTCTATTTGACTCCACATGGTGTGGGTTCCCTGCTGCAGGGCTCACCATTTGTTTTGCCAATTAAAAATAATTTTTTTTGTATTGACTGCTTGGACTAAGTACGGTCATACTTCAATTCAGTATTCTATTAATGTTATGTTTTTAAAAATTAATATTCATGCGAATATTTACGGTTGTACAGTACTCCCATGCATGATAATTAGTTCGTGTTTTCGGAGTTAATTTCGGCCAGACTACACTTTTGACCTTCCAAGAGTTCCTATATTCAGCCTTCAGGTCCGCTTTGCAACGGTCAGACCGATGTTAAGGCAACTTTTCCTTCGTTTCCAAACTCTCTCTCTCAAATCAAATACAGAGCTACGGACTTTTTAATCAAATGCAAAATCACAAATAATTGCAAAAGCACAACCCGGCCTCTGTCTCGTCTAAACCACCCTAGCGAAGCCATATTGCTGTACCATTGCAGCCTGCAAACGGAGAAGAGGGGGAACTCAAGGAAGTGGAACAAATTACTTTTTAGATTAAAACAAGCCTCTTTTTGACTGAAATGCATCGTTCAAAGGTTGCAAGTTCATTTCTTTGCGTAGATTTTTTGAGACCTGCTAATACTTTTGTCGACAATTACATGTGAATTTGAATTGTTTATTTTCCCTTCTCTCTTTCTTAACAGTTCCTTCATTTTTCATTTTTTAGTTTTGTTTGTTTTGGTTCTTCAGATTTAAGTTGACAATTGTTCTAACAGTAGGTTCTTCACAGTACAGCTCTTTGACATCAATAGTTCGCATTCTTTCGTTTGAGAAAGTTAAGGATCAATATGGTTGTATGTGAGAGAAGAGGGACCAAATGGAAACTCCTCATGCAAAACTCGATCGGATCGTTTAAAAACGTGTCAACGCGGCATGAAAAAATAATCACGTAGTCTTTTTTCATTTTTTGTTGCCATCATTCATCGAAATTGAAAAAGAATTAATTGCATATGTATGATTAATTCATACAAACGCAATGCCAAGATAGATAATATCAGAACGTGCTAGAATCCAGCATTCTAGCTCCACAACTTGCTAGTATTCCTTTGTCAGCGTGTTTCCTGATGGAAATGCATGCAATGATAGATGGTAGTACACTAGTACACATTGCTCTTTCATCTAGTACTGTAGAAGAAGATAGGTGCTAATTACTTAAGTTTCAAATCTAGATTAGTGTGAGGTCATGACCTAATTATATGTGTAATTAAGTACAAGCATTTTGTTCTCTTTATATATATATATATATATTATTGCAAGCCTGAAATTGGTCATCTATTGGGTTTACACAGCGAGTATTTACTTTTGGCAAAGGAAAAAGTGAAGGCAACAAGGGCATGAAATCCCTGGTAAGCTTTATTTATCTTCCTAAAGGCACATGAACCACGAGCTTTTATTCTTAATTGATGGTGCGTTTGGAAATCAAAATAAATAATATATCATGGAAAATGTACCAGTACAAGGCACTTGTCATTTCTAATATGGCGCACCACCCTATCTTGCTTGATGGGTTTGTTTCCTTTCAGATTTAAATTATTAGTACCGTCCTGCTTTTCCAAAATGACTATCAAAAGAAAAATTCTATTCATCATCTTCGCACCAAACATCATATATAATTTTTTAATTTTTTTTCTTATCAAATATGTGGTGTATGAATAATGAGTAAAAGAGTTCAATTAGTTTAAGAAAAATAAAACCAAAAAAAATTAATTTTTTTTTTTTTTAAAAAAATGTGTAGTTTGTAATGTTTGGGAATAATGAGCAGGAAAGCTCCTATCAAAATATGGACTTTTGAGTTCTATGTATAGAGGATTTTATGGTGTTGTCCGTTTGTTCAAAACTTTTCAGTTAGGAGGGAAGGGAGCAAACCTTGCAGAAATGGCGACCATTGGGTTATCTGTACCACCAGGACTTACTATATCAACGGAAGCATGCCAAGAATATCAGCTGAATGGAAAGAAGTTGCCAGGAGGTTTATGGGAGGAGATATTGGAAGGCTTGAAGACTGTGGAAAAGGACATGGGTGCTTCCCTTGGCGACCCTTCCAAGCCCCTTCTCCTCTCAGTCCGCTCTGGTGCTGCAGTAAGCTTTTTCCGACCTGAGCATAGACCATAGAGTAGCTAGAAGCCTAGATATTATTTACTTATGAAGTACGCTAACTGATTTGCTACCTTTTATAAGTAGATTTCCATGCCTGGCATGATGGACACTGTCCTCAACCTTGGACTCAATGATGAAGTAGTTTCTGGTTTGGCATCAAAAAGTGGAGAGCGCTTTGCTTTTGACTCGTACAGACGTTTTCTTGACATGTTTGGAGATGTTGTAAGTGCTTCTTCCAGATTTAGCTCTTTATTCTGGCTTTTGTTCACTCTGCTGTGCTTCGTTATTCTCTGCTTAGTGTCCTGTCTTCTACAATTTATTAGGCAATGTGAAGTCACCGAAAAATTAAAAGCACCAAATCAAAATTCAGAGTCTAAAGTCTAAACCAATGCAAACTTTTGTTTTCTTTTTATAATTGCGTGTCCGCTTAATTTTTCACTTTTATTTTGCTAAACTTATTAAGACCTCGTTGTCTTTAATTGGAGGTATTGGGAATTCCACACTCGCTATTTGAGGAGAAGTTAGAAAAGTTGAAGAATTCAAAAGGAATTAAACATGACACTGAGCTGACAGCCAGTGATCTCAAAGAGTTGGTGGAACAGTACAAGAATGTCTACCTTGAAACTAAGGGTGATAAGTTTCCTTCAGGTACCAAGCACAACATCAAGAACTTTTTTATATTTCTATCTTTTCGTTAAATAAAGAAATCTTTGTGTTAATAAATATAGAATGCATTGGACAACTTGGGCAAGAGTGTTCATATATTTCGATTCTGGAAGTGCTTAATGTACTCCAACCTCATCTCCTTTTGTCTGTATCTATCTGCAGATCCAAAACAGCAATTACAGTTAGCAGTTAAAGCAGTTTTTGATTCTTGGGATAGCCCAAGGGCCATAAAATACCGGAGCATCAATCAGATAACTGGATTAAAGGGAACTGCAGTAAACATTCAATGCATGGTGTTTGGGAACATGGGAAATACTTCAGGGACAGGTGTTCTATTTACTAGGAATCCAAGCACCGGTGAGAACAAGCTCTATGGGGAGTTTCTAGTCAATGCTCAGGTTTTTTATGCCAGTCCCATCCTGAGCTTACTTTAAACCATTAACTTCTCCTTTGATGCACAGATCAGTAGAGACTATCTTTGTAATGATTTTGTAAGTGTAGCTGAAGAATGGCTTTGAATAGGGAGAAGATGTTGTTGCTGGAATTAGGACGCCAGAAGACTTGGACACCATGAAAAGCTGCATGCCAGAAGCTTACAAGGAGCTTGTGGAGAACTGCGAAATTCTAGAGAGACATTACAAAGATATGATGGTAAAATCTTACATTTCCTTTGGAAGATGACTTTTTTTTTTATCATCATATTATCCTTTTTTCCTTGATTTCTGAGATAATAAAGGTATTCATGCTGTCAACTGTGAAGCGCAAGTCTGTCATATTTTCCCCGCATTTTAGTTGCTGAGAATATCTTTTCAAACATTGTGATTATATCTATTGTACTTCATACCATACTAAGATGGGTTTTCTTCTGATAAATACAGGACATTGAATTCACAGTCCAAGAAAATAGGTTGTGGATGTTGCAATGCCGCTCTGGAAAACGTACTGGTAAAGGTGCAGTAAAGATAGCTGTAGACATGGTTAGTGAAGGGCTTGTTGATATGCGCTCTGCAATTAAAATGGTGGAGCCACAGCATCTTGACCAACTTCTTCATCCACAGGTTTATCAAGTCTATAGTTCTACAGGACTAGTTGATCTGCCTATAGAGAAACATTCTTAACTTCATCACACATAAAAATATATGTTATTAGGTATTGGTTAATTGCCTTTGGAGGACTTTAAAGTTTAAACACCAACTTCAAATAATGAAACTAATGGTTGCATGTCCATGAAGCATAGCTTAATCAGTTTGTTTGATTAAGCTAGTTAGTGATTTCTGTATACTTGGTATTCATATGTTTGTACACAACATTGTAGTGCTAATTATTTTCCTTTTTCCCTATGGTGAAGATTCTCATATCTGTCCAATTATGCACCATGCACATCTCTATATATTTGTGCATTTATCTACATATAATCACTCTTCACAGGTATAATATAAAGCTCTTCCTGACTTCATTCACATGTTGTTGGACTAGTTTGAGGATCCAACCGCTTACAAAGACAAAGTGGTTGCCAAGGGCTTGCCAGCATCTCCAGGAGCTGCAGTGGGACAGGTTGTGTTCGGAGCTGATGATGCTGAAGCATGGCATGCACAAGGAAAGAGTGCCATCTTGGTATTTTCATGAGTCTATTACTTTCTTGGAATTGTTAGTTTGGCATAAGCTTAACAAAGAGCAATTCTCCCTATCTTGGACAAAAATCCAGCCTATATGATGGCTTAAGCATACCAATGGAATGGCAGTCCTATTCACAGGAGCTTTCTTATAATTTATGAGTAAAACAAGCTCTCTGCATTAAAATCTGGATGCTTTGTTTTGATATAGCTTCTTGTGTGATTATGGGCCACAATGATATTAGATTGAACGGATTGCATCACATAAGAAACAGGTATCATGATGATTTTGGTTCTTTATGTTAGCGCTCACAATATCTTATGTTGCGTGCATTTCAACTTCCTTTTCTCATTTTGTTGTTCAGAGCTGAATGTTTTTCATTATTTCACTTAATTGAAGGTGAGGACAGAGACCAGTCCAGAGGATGTTGGTGGTATGCATGCAGCTGCCGGGATCTTGACAGCTAGAGGTGGCATGACATCTCATGCTGCTGTTGTTGCACGTGGGTGGGGAAAGTGTTGTGTTTCCGGCTGTTCTGAAATCAGTGTAAATGACAATGAGAAGGTGGAGTTTTTAAATCTTGTCTCCTCTTCACANCATAAAGGCCTCGACATGGTGCACCCCCTGCCATGAAATCTGGTTGGTAATGTTGTTCTTTCCTTAAAATTGTTGGCATCATGCAATTGTCTGCTCATTACAATGACATAATGTTGGTATCATGTATCAATACCCACATCGCACGTTGGTTCGAAGGTGGACATNGATAAAGGCCTCGACATGGTGCACCCCCTGCCATGAAATCTGGTTGGTAATGTTGTTATTTCCTTAAAATTGTTGGCATCATGCAATTGTCTGCTCATTACAATGACATAATGTTGGTATCATGTATCAATACCCACATCGCACGTTGGTTCGAAGGTGGACATAATCATATGTTGGGCTTAAAGTAGAGAGACATTATTATTTGTTCAGGCTTTGCAGGGGAGAAGTTTCTACAACTGATCCAATCCTACTGTCAATATAACATACAGACCATGACCTGAAAATAATAAAATAGATAAATAAATAAAATATTGCTTGTTGAATTCAGAGATATTGATCACCAAACCAAAACACCCTGATCAGCCAAGATTATTTTGTATTCCAATATATATAAATATATATATGTATATATATAGAGTGAAATTTGGATACCTGTGTTCAAGGAAGGATAAGGAAGGAGAGAGCAGGATTGCAAATACCTATTTTGTGTGCTTGAGTAAGCCACGTGGCATGATTTCTTTGGATTCATAGTATATTCTCCCCCAAATAGTGACGGGGCCCTTCACTTAATGCATTTGGAAGAAAATGATACTAGAAAATGTTTTTTTCTTTTTTAAAAGAAAATTAAAAAATCTTTGATTTTTAGATCACACGCCACAAGCTGTCGTGACAGCAATCACAATATCTATTTCATCTTAACAATAATTGAGAATATTCATTTATTATAAAATATAAAATTGTCTTATTTGTTTTCATAGATAAAATGAGATGAGTTGAGATTAAAGTTTTAAATAAAATATTATTAAAATATAATTTTTATTTTGAGATTTAAAAAAATTAAATTATTTATTTTATTTTATATAAAAATTTAAAAAAATTATAATAATTAAATTAAATGAAATTAGATAACTGTGAAAACAAACCACTTTATGGGCAATTCACTTTCTGTCATCACACTATTCTCACGTATGATAGCTTAGATTGATGATTCAAATCAATGCCATGCTATCCTGATTGACTTTCCAATACGACCTTTCCACTTTCAGCTACAGGAAAAAGAGTTAATAAATACTATTTTATAAAAATAAATTTATAAATAATATAAATTGATGTGTTACGTCAAATCTATTTTATATAAAATAAAAAACAAAAATTTTAATCAAAATCACGAACAATTTATAAATTTAAAAGAATTTGATTTGCAAGGACTCAACATATTGAATTAACATAATTCAATTAATAACAGACGTTCAAAAATCAAAACTATTAATAAGAGGAAAAAATTTATTTAATTTTTTACTATTCACACAATCTTTACACATCATATATTTTTTTATTAAATATTTAATATATAAATAATGAATAAAAAATTAAATCAGTTTAAAAAAAATAAATTCAAAAAAAATTTTAAAATAATATTAAAAAATATTATAATTAAAAAAAATATGATACGTAGAGGTCGAAAAAATTGTGTAGCTGAGACGTGGAAAATGTATTTTCACCACAGTAGAAGAAGACGATATGGTTGTTAAAATGCGTGCCGCGAGCCCCATGTCGTTCTTAGCTGCACGAACAAAGCGGACCATTCTTAATTGTTATGACATGTCACTGCCATGATGCCACGTGTCTTTTTTCTTGGTTTTTTAAAAATAAATAATTATAATAAAGATAATAATAATAATAATAATTCACAAGGAGTTTCGGTTAGAGGGATGAGTTACAAGTGTAACCGTAATTTGGTCCACTCATGTCACTCTTCATATATTTATTACCAAACAAAACCAAGAAAAAGGAACCGCCATTTTCGTTTTCAGAACATCAAAGAAGCTCTGTATGCCAGTTGAATATCTCTGATCATACTCTTCTCTCTGCAATTCCACGTAAGTTTGATTACTCTTTCAACCATTTCACAATCAAATGGGCTTTGTGATCATCTGTTTCTCTCTCTGTCTGTCGGCATCATGTGTTTCTTTCTTTTTATCTTCTCGTTGGGGGGGGGGGGGGGGGGG
>QEOT01009468.1:351-19193 GCA_003123785.1 Pterocarya stenoptera
GGGGGGGAAAAGGAAATGAAAGAAGGGGGAAAAAGAAAGAAGGGGTATTTGCAGGAATATAATCTGACATTTTGCGGCGGTTAAAAATCGCCACAAAAAAGTGAGAACATCACCGTAAAGACCCATTCGTGCTTTAAACCGAGGTTGTATATGTGATTATATTTGCGGCGACATATTGTCGCCGGAAATAGTCTTATTAGCGGTGATTTTCTCGATCTCCGGAAGAAAAACACGGCTACAGTCTTTTGTGCCTTCTGCCGTCCAATTCTTGCTCGCGGCAATATTTCTTGGCCGCGTAAACGGCTTTTTCTTGTAGTGAGGTATATTTTTTCATGTGAGTCTTAGATTTATCAATTTTTTTTTAAAAAAAAGTATGATTTGCACATCCTAAAACTATAAAAACTATAAATTAGAATTTATAGTATAAAAACTATACTTTATAAAAACTATAAAGAATGATTTATCAATTTTCATGTGACCATGCACGCTTGGCTTCCAAGTTGGATAGACAGTACTCGTAGAAAATAACTTCCAAGCGGGAGCTATTAATTATTTCGACCATTTCATGGTCAGCCACTGATCAGCATTAAAACAACGAGCAGAAGGAGGAATCATTAAGTGCATGTTTGGACAATATGAGAATAATTCTCAAAATTTCTCTCACAACGAGCACATCATTTAAATATAAAATACTTTTCTATTTTTGATTTTAAACAATATTTCATTTAATCATTATCGATTTATTACTAAGATATAAAAATGAATACAATTTTTACAAACTCCAAAGTAAAAATAATATTATAATAAAACTATATTCACACAACTTTTTAACTTTATTTATTTATTTTCACAAACTCTAATATAATTTTTATTTTAAATTAATAATTTTATTTAAGTTTTTCTTTCTCATTTCTAAAAATCTAATAAAATATATTTATTCAAGTCATTTCACTATTATGAATTATTTCGTGTGAACGCTAGCACCGCTAGCGTTTGAAAAGAATAAACCTAGTCTTGTTCTTTCTTAATATTATAAAAAGTTAATCATGATGCGGCAATGCCTAATTCTGCGTAAGAAAACAACTTTATTATAAATTAGAAAGAATTATGTTTAATTGTAAATTATTTACATAAAATAAATATTGACCGGCGTTGCTCGTGCAGGGTAATTGGAGCATCATGAGATTGACTACATATATACATATATATAAATATATATATATCTATGGCAGGACTAAATATTATCGTGACAAAGATTAATATTAATATCTATGATAGGGCCCGTTCATTAAAGCCTAGTTGTAACCTGATCATCTACAATAAGCTAGCATTATTTTTGCATTTGGTGGGCTCGATCGATTTGTTGTCATGGTTTCTCACATGAGCAGTAGTACTATAACTATATTAGGATACTATACATTAAATTAAAAAGAAAAATAGTATGTACTCATTGATGATATTGATCTTTAAATAGTTTGCGTAAAACTATGCATTAATGTTATCAGGATATCATGAAAAGTCGTAAAGGATATCAATTATATATAATGATATTGTATAAATTTATTTTTACTTAATTATTTTAATCTCAATTTAGATTCATCTGTTCACGGAATATCCATTAGTCTGAATTGAAGGGTTTATAATAATGAAAATGCCAATTTTGAGAAAGCAGGCCCAAATAGGAAAGGGGCCTAACGGAAAAGGCTTTTAGTATCGATATATAAAGTCGACGTGTCAAGGACTCAGTCAAATCAGCAATATGCATGCAACCGCCCACATGAAAGCAGGAATTCATGCAGATACGTGATTACTTCAAACGCGGAGCGCACCCAAAAACTCGGATTAAAACAAGGAGATCCGCCGTCGACCGAACGCAATAATAGGATTTCAAAGATTCTAGGTAACCCTCAATAAAAGGAGGATTTTCTTTCTTTCCGAGGGGACTTTTTTCTTCGAACTATTTCTATGCTCTAAAGAACTAACTTAAGTATCGGAGTTTTCACAAGTGAACCAGGCCACATTCACCCAAATCCTTGCGCAGGGTTGTGAGACAGATTGAAAGTGAGACACGTCTTCAACACGAATGATAGAACAACAACCATTAGATTTTTTGTTTTTTAATCCTCCAATTATATTTTTTGATGCATGATATGGAAACACGTTTATCCCTGCGTACGTGTGAGCCTACGTAAGTACTAGCTAACTTCTCATGTCGACCATGTTACGACGTGGCCTCTCTCCAATTAGATTTTTTTGTTACGGATATGATACAGTTGCTGCCATTTAATGATAAGTAATGATAGTCTTACAATCCAACGACATTTTATTTACGGCTTATTAATAAAATAATATTTTTTAAAATTTTAAACACATCTAATCAAAATCAAGACTAAAATAAATATCTCAAAAAATTTTATTTTATTAAAAGGTCGTAGAAAAATTGTAAAGCAGTAGTTGTTTTATCATTTCTCTTAATAGATTCTATACAACTTATTAATAGATGTCCAAACAGACCTTCGATAATAGTTGTTGGACCTTAAGATTGAACACTATTTAATGAAATGATTAACAATTTAGCCTATTACATTGACACATGGCCTATTTTAAGTATGGGCCTATGTAATTGGGTAATGAAATGTAATAAAAATTAAGGGCCCGATACTGGTGAGAGGAATTCAAAACAGTCGGCGTTAGAAGACCAAAAAAAAAAGCTTATTTATTTTTATGAAAATGATATTTTTTACTAAAATAAATTAATAATTAGTTATTATCATTACAAATAATTTATTTGATAGAACCGCATTTCACGGAAGGTAGTGAAACTATTTTCCAAACTTTTGTTTCTATTATTTTCTTCTAGGCGATATTCCTGCAATTATTACGCCTGTAGCTTTTGTTGCCATCGAACTGTTTAACAGGTAAAACTAGCTAGCATGTGACATGCAGTACTTGATGGGCTTTCTTGACAACGTGAATGTTCCATTCAAGTTTGATGTTGTATATAAACTTGGCAAATTTGCCTTTGTACGTTAATATTCCTTCATAGGAAGGGAGGGGCTATTGATCATTTAATTCTCGATGAAAACCAAATAAATAATATATTCAAAGAAATAAAAATTACATTCTGTTTGGACTTTCGACATACACATGAGATCTAACAGTATATTACACTTAAAACATGGGTAATCATCAAGATCATGACCAGAGATCAGAACGTACAGATCAATTCAAAGTCAGAAAGGGGAGGGGAGGGGGGACGTGGGGGGGCTTATTCATTGATTGAGAGAAGAATGCGCATCATTCATCAACCACATTATTGATGCCCTAGCTACCTGAAAGAGAATAATTAAATATGCATATATATGCTTCGAAACTATGTAAGGAGACGTACAGAGAGATATATAGAGGGAATTGCAAATATATAATCGAAATCAAACAAGCAGCTGCTGGGAGTATTCTATTTTTCTTTTCCTCAACAATCAAACCTTCTTGGGAAGTGCATAGGAAGAGAAAACGGAGCATATAGCCGTGCACACAAAGGCAAGAAAAAGGAGGCTGGCTGATGCATTTGCCATTTGGTAAAATTTGTCATCAGAATAAAAACCAGCCATTTCAAACACTCTTTTCATATCCGTTGTTACTCCGAATCCTGCGGCTGCACCTGTGGCTAATACGTACGATACAACCTATGACAAAAAGGAAAAAAAATAATTAATTATGTGAATTTAATTCACACAAAGGACCAAACTTGGGGCGCTCCAAATTCCAATCCCAACCAGCTCACAAATGAAAACACAAACAGATCAAATGCCCCCCAAAAAACCGAAAACACTGCCATCACAAGTGCACAATCTTGAAGTAAAAAGTAAACACACAAAAGAAATAATATTATATATACACACATATATTATTACAACCATGCATGCACAAACATTATAATAATAATAAAAGAAATCATATATTGATATAATGATAATTACATAGTACCTTATCACCATAGAAGTCGAGTAAAACGCCACAATCCCCGCCAAGACAACCGTTTGCCATTGGAAGGCGAAAAACTGAGAATGCAAGTTGCATGAGGGAATATGCAAATCCAATGACAATCGCAGCAAACATGTACCTGCAATTTATAAAAAGGTTTCATGCGAAATAAGGAGAGAGAGAGAGAGAGAGAGAGAGAGAGGAAAAGAATTGTGGGCCTAGTTCAATTTTCACTCGTCTAAACCTTGGCCTACGTGTGCGAAAGCAATTAAAATGGTGGACGTGCAATGCTCAAAATAGAAATCATGCATGATTAAGACTTGTCTACAATGGATATCATGGTTGAAAAAACTAAATGATAAATACATTATCTACACCCTCAAAGAAATTAAAAAGAGTACTTATGATGACTGTAATACCATCAATTCAGAAGGTACTAATTAAATGTCAATAACAACAAAAATTTAATAGAATAATGACATTTGACAAGAGATCATACATGAATATACAAAATAAGAAGTTAAAGAATAATAGCAATAATAAGAGCAATATTTTCAGAAATTACGTACCTGTAGGCATAAACATCATTGAAGTGTATTTTCAAAGTTCCAACATTCGATTCCGTGGTTCCTGAATTGACTGCAAGGACTATGAGTGATATTAACAGGAGAACAAAACTGAATGCTCTCAGTATGAGAAGGACAACCCTCGAAGTTGTGGAGGATCCTGGTGCTGCATCTGCCATCCTCGATCGACAAATTAAAACCAACTCAAAACTAAAGCTCGACCTCTGCTAGCTGTGGATTGGCACCAATCCATTGGTCTAAATTTATAGCCACTCTGGCCTCATTACCAAGCAAGTTGCCCCAAGTCAACGTGCCTCTGAGTACTGCAACCACATGGACGGTTTACCTTGACAATGAGCTAGATCATTGACCAGAAATTGCGGGCACGTCTGTATTTGAACTAAGACAAACAAAATTGTGGGCGTAGCTTGCAGTTATCGTAGACCAAGAAATTATAGGTTATGTTTGGGGAGAGAGATGAAATTTCTCATCTCTATCTCATCTCATTTCATCATTACATCTTTTTCAAATCTCTATATAAAATATAATAAACAATTCAATTTTTTCAAATTTTAATTTAACTTTTTCAAATCTCAAAACAATAATAATATTAAAAAATAATATTTTAAACTTTCATCTTAATACTATTCACAAAATTTTTAAAAATTCTCATTTTATCTCAACATCCAAACCTAACTGAAGAGATATCCTCGTTTTCTTTGACTTACATTTTTTAATAATTAAGCTAAATGTTTCTTTTACCCAAGCCGGCCTGCTCGATCGATTATGGTAAAGCTAGTGCCTAGCTCAAAAATCCCAGCATCCGAAAAAGAGATATCAGAGAAAAAAAGAATTCAAAAACAATTTCCTCTCTCTCTCTATCGGTTCATGAGAGAGAAATTCATCGTTTAATATGTGATCTGAAGCTGATTAAAAAGCTATATTTTAGGGGATCTTAAGGTTTCTCGTGTTTCCTTCTATGGCAAGTCATGATTCCGAATCGGTTAATAAATATTAGATGACGCCATGTTTAATTAGTTGCGTAATGACGCAGGCCTTATATCTCTGATTTTCTATTTATTAAATAAGCAATTTATTTCTTTTCAATTTGTTTTTTTGCACGTCGTCAAGTTGATCAGAAAGAAATATGCTAGTTGCATTTTGGCCTTCCGTATTTTGACTATTTCAACCATGCGCAGTGTCTCTTCTACTCTCTCTCTCTCTCTCTCTACCCCCCTCCTTTCCAAATTATTTAGATTATTTTATTGTGCTATGCATTCAATTATATACTCCCAAACTGTATCAATTTATAGCTCGAATCGATATATAATATACCGCCAGATCAGCGATTCAGCCAATGCCTAAAGTTCGGGTTGACAACTGATTATATATTATAATTGTCTCATTTCATTTACACTTCATTAATAATTATGAGTCGCTTTTGTGAGAGTTACACCACAATTTTGATATTTCTTTAAGACAATTATTTTTGTAATTATCAGATAATCACATGATGTCATCCTATTTTAAAAATATATATCTAATAATTTTTCATCACGTAAAGAAATGAATTGGGTTATCCAATTGGAGAGATATAAACACAATAAAATTCAATGCTAATGCAGGTCCATGCTATTTGAAAAAATATTTAATCTTGTATGATCCACATAATGTTTATCCCAACTTAATTAGACACTAAAAAAAATACAATCCAAAAATAAAATGAAATGATCAATATTGTAAAAAAATAACAATGCGGTTTAAACTCGATCGTATACAAGGGCACTCATTCAGAGGAGCCTAAAGGACTAAACTGCCTTAGGATCAAGTGCAAAGGAGGACATAATTGACAAGATTGCAGTGCAGACGAATGACAGGAAGAGGATGGTAGCTGATGCATATCCCATACCCAAAAAACCTCCGAGGCCAGAATTTGGAGACGAAATACTATCCAAATCTGTGGTAGCACCAAGTCCTGCAGCTGCATGCCCCTGTGGCTAATAAGTATGATATAACCTGCAGCCGCATTAAAGCGATTAGCTTGCTAGCTGGTAGCTAGCTAGCTACGCATGCATATTCAAACTTACGTCAGTACTTCAACTGACAAATATGATATATCTTACAAATTGGTGTTGTATTATATTTAGGACATACTAATTATGGTTCTGCGTCCCAAATCAGTACAATGATCAGTACAATACTAAGATATTACAATACATAATGTTTTGGTAGATCAGAACCTGTGCAGGATCGTCACGGCCCGCCTGCTGATGATCTAATTTATTCGTTTTCTGTTTAATATATAAAATGTGTTGCGTTTACATTAAAATTCTACATAAAAGCTGATAAATTACGGCAAGCTTAGCTAGCATGATATGCATATCACGGCAAAAATATTAATAATCTGTTTGAAGAAAATTTAAGCAATCTCATCATGATGCAGTGATCAGTCTTCATGTATATACAGATTATTTTTAAAAAAAAAAGAAAAGAAAACGTGTGTGAGTCATGTGTGTGTATATATATATATTGAAACCTTATAGACTTCCTCTAAACTAATTAAAATAGGTGTTTGCTTGGGAGGAAAACTATATATATATATATATATAGTACCATGCGTTAACTACAAAATGAGCCACGAAATGTCAAAGAGTACGCCATAAATATAGGAGAATAAATAGAAATTAATTAGTGGGTAAGCGAGTATACGTTAAACGAGATAATTAAGTTTGAATGTATGAGTTGTACGCACCTTGTCACCATAAAATTAAAGTCAATTAAAACCCATGTATCGCTGTCAGTTATGATCCGTAAGACCACAAATGCAATTGTTTGCATTATGGCCGTATATGCAATGCCAATGCCGATTGTACCAAGCATGTGACTGCAGTTCATTAAAGTAATTTGACGAGAAATAAGTAATTATAAAATTACCAAAAAGATCAAATAGTACTAGGGGATCGAGAAAAAGAGTACCATATACGTACGTACGTACGTACTAGGGGTGAATATTACAGCTAGCTTAGAATTAGGGCCTCGAAAAGATCATCAAAGTTAATCATGCATGGCGTAGTTTATACAAGATCAAGCTAATTTTATGAAGACTTACAAAGAAAAATAAGAATTTGGATTAAGAAAAAAATATTCACGGATCTGCAGAGAGTCGTGATCAGATGGAGAATTAATTTGAGTGTCATTCACATAGATGAGAAAAAGAAAAGAGTGAAGGCGTCACTTGGTTTGGATCTTTTCTCCATATATATTTTTTGGGCAAGAACCGAAAGGAATCAAGGAAGAAGCATGACTCAATAAAAAATCACCTTGAGATTATATGCATGGAGTGGCCAAGACGACTATAGATCGCATAACTAGTACGTACCTTTGCTTTGATCATGACTCGATCGGGTGATTATTGGTGGCAAATGGGTGGCAATGGGTGGCAAATGGCGATGAGAGAGGGTGTGAGTATCTTTGTGAAAGAGAGAACGTGGAGGAGGAACGTACGACCCGGACGATGAAATTAGAAAACATTGTCTATGTGTGCTATCAGAATAACAGACCCAATTTCACCTTTAGACAAACAGCTGAAAGGCAGGACATGTAGTACAACCAAAACAGGTCAGCGAGGCCACTCACTAGCGTCGTTACAACCAACAGCAGAGCATCTTCTAGAAGATAACAACAGAAGAAATTGTTAGGAATTTGTCTCAAATTATTGTAAATTAATTCTATTCTTTTATTTCTCACATTGTGTATAAATACACCCCAATTCCTTCAATGAGAATCAAAGAAATTTTCATAAATTCTTCTTTCTTCTAACATGGTATCAAGAGTCTTCGACTAACGGTCATTCACCATGGCTACCTCATCTTCTCCCTCCCTCTCTTCCTTTTCCCAATTATCATGACCAAATTAACCAATGACAATTATCTCCTATAGAAAGTGAAAATTTCTACTTATTTACGAGGTCAAGACCTCTACTCTTATGTTGATGGGATTGGTCTCCCTCCCTCTGAACTCTTACTTCAGTCCTCAGACTCACCGCCCAAATCCAACCCAGCTTTTACCTCATAATAGTGCACTGATCAATTAGTCTTAAGCATTCCTTTCTCCTCTCTTTTGGACTCTCTGCTTGGCCATGTTCTGTCCTTGAAAACTGCTCGTACCCTATATATTTCCTTGGCATCTATGTTCGCCTCTTACTCTCAGGCTAAGAAATTTCAAATACGATTCCAACTCACCAATCTTTCAAAAGGAGATCAGACCATCACTAACTATTTTGACAAGGTTTGTTCACTTGTAAACTCCTTGACTGCTACAGGTAACTCTCTTCCTAATAAAGAAGTAGTTAATTATTTTCTCAATGGTCTAGGCTCCTCTTATGAAGCCTTTATAACTTCTGTAACCACACGGGCAGAGCCCATCTCCTCTCATGAATTGTACCAATTACTGTTAATTCATGAAAGTCGCACAACTCATCAACAGCGAAGTACAACCTTCTATCTTGAGCCCTCTATTAATCTCAATGTTGTTGCCAACCAAGATAATCGTGGACGTGGTTCTTACCGCGCTGGACGTTAAGGTCGTGGCCGAGGTCATCTCTTCTATAACAATCGAGGTGGTTGTTCCTCCTCTCAACATGGCTCTCCACAGCAACAGTACACCTCTAATCTCCCTACCTATTAAGTGTGTAACAAGTTAGGACATGTGGCTCTGCAATGCCGTTATCGATTTGATCATCCTTATCAATTCGAGACTCTACGATTCTTCTCAGTAAATTACACAACTCAAGATTCTTTGTTTGATTCATCTTGGTATTCTGATTCTGCTGCTACTCATCATATTACAAATGATTTTAATAACTTGAATATTTCATTTGAGCAGTATAGTGGCAGTGATTCAATTCATGCTGGAGATGGTTTTGGGATACCCACTCAAAATTTCGATGACTCTTGTCTCTCCTCTACTTCCTTTTCATTTTTTCTTTGCAATTTATTGCATGTTCCAGATATTAACAAAAACCTTGTCTCTGTTTTGCGTCTTTGCTTTGACAATTCGTGCTATTTTGAATTTTACTCCTCTCATTTTACTGTGAAGGATAACAAGACAAAGAAGGTACTTCTCACATGGCCAACACATAATGGCCTCAATATTTTTCCTTTCAAGTCAACACAGCCACAAAGTCCAATAATTCATCTTGGTGAAAAAACAACAATGGCCCAATGGCACCGAAGGCTTGGTCATCCCTCATTAAATCTTGTCTCAAGGGTTCTACGAGAAAAGTGTCTTCCGGTTTCTTCTTTTGAATTACAATTTTTTTGTCCAGAATATCCTATTGCTAAAGCCCATCAATTACCATTTTGTAATAGTCAAACTACTTACTTTCGTCCTCTTCAGCTACTTTGTGTTGATATTTGGGGGCTAGCCCCTCATGTTTGAGTGCAGAGATGGGGGAGAGAGATATGAAGGGAGGAAGATCGATTTAAAAGAAAAGAGGGTGGACACGGGTTTAGCTTTCATTTTTCTGGATGCCTACGCATCATCCATCTATTGGCTGGTGCAAAATTAGCATTTAAAGACATCCAGTAGGATGCTTTTCTCTTGGGCAATTATTTATTCTGCTTACATTTGTTTTCATTTGTAGGTATGGACAAGCAAATGAGGGCAAAATTTAACGCCTCATTTGTTTTAATGAGATAAGTTTAGATAAAAGTTGAAAGCTGAATAAAATATTATTGAATATTATTTTTTAATATTATTTTTGTTTTAATATTTAAAAAAGTTGAATTATTTATTTTATTTTATGTGAAATTTTGAAAATTTTATAATAATTAAATAAAATGAGATGAGATGAAAAGAAAAATTTTGTGAAATCAACCAGGCTAAATGGTTTTCAAATCGAAGCTCGTATAAATTAGAAGTACTAGTTAGATGCTAGAATAAATGACGTTAGCAGAATGACAGCACAAGAATCGGCCAATTCCTGTCAGAATTGAACATACCTCGTTAACTTATCCTAGTCTTTGCTCAGTAGGTGCACAAGAACACCAATGCAAGCAAGCAATATTTATATATAGTTCGTTGTCGGAATATAAGGTTACACATTTCGCTACCCACGGCCGTTTTGGGGGAACTTATATAGATTTGACCAGGACAAGTATTTTTTTACTGTAGCTTTGATTTTTACTAGGCTTTGACTATAAAAGGTTAGAATCAACCTAAGAAAGAATTGTTGTAAACTTATTAAACAATTTTATAAAAATAAATTTATAAATTAATATGATTTGATATAGTATATTAAATTTATTTTATAATAAAAGTAATTTTTTAATTAAACATAACATATTAAATTACATCAATTTATAAATTTACTTTTAATAAAAAAAATTTTTAATTAAAACATTTATCACGTAAAAATATTAAAATAATCACTTCAACCGGACGGCTGATACACTGATATTCATAACTTTGGGGCGACGATTCCAACCGATCAGAGTCGAGGCTAGTAGAACTTAAGATGAAGCCCATCTAACTGATAATTGGGCTTCGTCAGTTCAAATAAAAAAACTTGATTATTGGGGTAAATGATTCCAGCCCCAGAAAAGTAGTGTGGGGGCTCAAGTATTGATGGTTCTGTTCTGTGGTCGGTCCACTTAACGGAAAACCCGATGATCAATACAAGTCTATATATGGTTTTAGGGGTCGACTGATTTCATGGTTTTGGTGTACAAATAATTAGTTTGTTATACTTTCAAGTAGTCGGATTAATTCATGTTTATATAACTGGAATTAATTATATATGAAATTAGTGTATATTTTTATGTACTAGAGCTGTATATATAGGCCAGCCGCTCTAATAGCTAGGTGTTTGGAGCTAAATATTAACCAATCCTGATTTTTTTTTTTTAAATTAAGTTTTTCTTAAAAACCCAATATGTCATTATAAAGCTATAGCGACGTCGACCACGATTATTGCTGCACTAGATAAAGTATGACGTACGGCCATTTAATTTTGTGTCTAAGTGGGTCACAAATTACGTAATTAATAGGTAATTTACAGTGCTATATAGGTAGCTAGCTAGCTTAATTATTCAAATCTTGCGGTGTAGTGCTAGCTTGCGTTAATTAGAAGATAATACAACAAGAAAATCACATATTGCATGCTAATCAACTTCAAGATTAAAGTGAGACATGACGCAATTAAAAAAGCAAATAATTAAGTAGGACCCTAATGTTTATAAAAAGTAAGATTAGTGGGAATTATAGTGATCTTAGTACTCACTACTCTGTAAGCAAGCATGCATGCATGGCCGGCATCGATCGCATGTAATTATAAAGAAACCTTATATAAATATGTGTCATGTGTGTGTTAATTCCTTAATCAATCGAAACTCCTTATATAATTAACATGAAAAGAACCATGCATATATGTCCGCATATATAATTTGCATATATTCCACTTTTAGGGAGTGAGCTTTAATTTCAGAAGTTTCGAAAAAGACAAAGCAATTCATGGTACTTAGGAAATAATTAGGTAACATTTTTTTTTTAATAAATTACATGTAAAAATAACCAATAACAGTTTTACGCGTGTTTTCTTTCCTTTTAATTTTACAAATGGTGGTCAAAGTTTGAATTTACATTTAATAATATCCAGGTCAAAGTTTGATCAAAATGCGATAATTTCCTTGACAATATTATATACAAAATTAATGAAAATCGATCGTACGAGTAATGTCTTCATCGATGATCGTATATTAAAGCTGGTCTCCCAACCGCGTGGATTAGTCAAGTTTATGCAAAATAATGTATCTATATCGATCATCGATCTCTCACTTTTATAAAAGCTTCATTGAGTTTCCTTGTAATTGGAACGGTCCTCTCTCACTTTTATAAAGTTTATGTTTCTTAATTCTCGAGATTGGTCAAATCTCTCTCTCTCTCTCCGCGTACAAGATGGACGTGGCTATATATTGGAAGCTGATGTGATGCGACGCAGGAAAAAAAAAGTATATGGTTTTGCCTTTTTTGAACGAAAATTAGTGGTAAGTGCCTAAATAGAATAATTTTATATTTTACTGTTTTAATTATCTTAATATTTTTAATTTTAAGTCACTTCATAAATTAATTGTTGCGATTTATAAAATTTATCTATAATGTAATATATATCCTATTAAACTGTATAATTTGAAAATTCATAACCAATGTCAATAATTTATTTTTTAAATAAATTAACATGCAAAAGCAGAAATCTCGTGCACAATATTATTAAAAAAATACTATCTAGCGATTATGACTACCGATCGAAATTAGTTAATTATAAGTAAATTAAGGGGGAAAACGTCTTCCCCCCCCCCCGGGGGGCGGGTGGTTGTGTTACAAAAAAAAATCCTCTTGATCGCGATCTCTACAAACAAACACACATAGTTAATTTTTTAAAGAATAATTCTACATATAACCGTGAAGTGCGTAAACGTCACATAATCGCTTTGAAAAAGATTAGAATCCACTAGTAAAAAATTAATTTTTTTTCACGTGGGTTGCATGCTTTATTTATTTTTTTCTAAACGATTACGCGATTGTTGCACAATTTATAGTTGTTAATATCTTTTCTCTTTTCTAAAATAGGAGTACCTTGAAGTCCTTAATTTGTGGGAAAATTACCTCACCCATATTGATAGCATGCTAACATCACTAATACCAACCAGCTTTCGGCATATATTATATGCCTACTAAACTTACCATCACCCCACGATAGAATTAGTAATATGTTATTGTCAGTACTATAACATTAATATTAGCTCAGTTATTGATACATATCGATCGTCAAGCAACCAGTCCCAATCTAAAGAAGGAGATGATCCTTAGAAATTATATTTAATTCATGGAGCATAATATTTGATGGATCGATCTCCTAAATACTGAGTACTCACATTAGGTTGAGCCCAAAACTCTAATATCGCTCAAATAGTCGTTATTTCTATTTTCAAATTAAGTAGTCGTTTTTTCTTTTTCTTTTTTCCCTGTAGCTTATGTTTATTAGTGATGGATCTTACCAATCACATGAAAGAAGCGCAGAAAAAAAGAAGTACAATTTAATTTGGATCAAATTGCGCGCGCATCCTATTATATATATATATATATATATAAGCGCCCTCTGTTTTCTTTTTCTTTTTCTTTTTCTTTTTTTTTTTTCTCTTTTTTGTGCATGCAATTTATATTTTCTGATCAGATTCGAGAAATGACGAAGAATCTATCACGTATATCTATATATATATATATATATATGATTGAGCTCCTGTGGAGGAACGTGAGGCCAGCCAGAGAACGAAAGAAGCGCATATATAGATTGGAATCACAGCGATGATCAGAAAGAGAGATTATAACAAGGACGTCACAAAAGTGAAAGCTGCCATGGAAACAGAGAGAACATCTTCACGCCTACAGATGATGTGGGGGCATCAACGATCATGTACATGATGATAAGCAACTTGGAATTCCGAGATAGCTGCATGTTACTTTCTTCTTCTCCTTCTATTTCTCTTTTTATTCCCTCTCTTGTTTTTATTCCATTCCCATCGTCAATTTCGGGATCCCTATCCTCTAATCAGAAATCTGCGACCAACCGACCAGCAGAACCACAAGAGATCTAGAGAGAGAGAAAGAGAGAGAGGAGATTTGCTTTTTCGACAATATTATGCTCGCTTTATTCCTTGTTAGTATTTAGTAAACATTAATGGCCCTTGGTTACTGCAAAAGCATATCAAAAGTCCAAATTCCATGCCGAGAAAAAAGTCTAGATCCCATACTCCTAAAATATAATAAACCCATTAATTATAAATAGAGTTACAATGATGACAAATAATCATATAAGAATAATAACAAAAATCTGTCAAACTAATTGGACTTAATTTTGGTTTCTTTCGCTTGAAAGTTAAGTAGGGAACCAAAACCAATCAAGCTAATTTGTTTGTTTTACGTGTTATGCTTTTGAAACTTGTGTGTTTTTCCCCCTTATATACATACCAGGGAGCTAGAGTCCTACTTGAAAGTTGATGAGTCGTCTTTGCATGGTTTTGAGTGGGATTTTGGCGTTTCTCTAACTACAGCTTTTCCTTCTCAACCACTATCAGTTTACATACAACAGATTAGTACGATCTTATTTGGTCAAACTTCTTATAATTGCATAATCAACATAGTCTCCACACAAAACAAGGAATGAGTACGTCACACAGTTAAAATTACAAAATTATTTTAAACTCAGCTCACTTGGTCCAAAAGCATGGATTCCAAACTGCTGAGGTAGGTCGTCAACATGAAGAATATAGCCACTTTCCTGGAAAGATCAAGCAACAAATATATATTGAAGCACTACGAAAATTTGCATCCTCTATTGCCAAAAATAGAATAATGAAGCATTCAGTTGCAATGTAAGACAGATCAAAGTGAAAGAGAGGATTTTTGGGCCGCCCCCCGCGCCGGGGGGGGGGGGGGGAGGGTGTGTTGCAGGTTATGGGAGATAATTACGTACATTTCATGAAACCTAAAACATGGAGATCGCAGATATGCATATGGGGACTGAAATGACATGTATTTATTTATCAAACAAATGCGCTGCTGATCAAGAAGTAGTACATGAATATCAGAGATCCTTCAACCATGTGAACCATGAATTTTTCTAGTTCTAATGATTCTTTCTTCAACACCTGAATTGGGAACAAGCTGAGTTCTTGGGGGCATGATATCATAATGCTCCAATTAGCCCTTATAAGCTCCGTATAATATTGGTTTTTAGGTCCATTGTTCTCATTCATCTTGGATAGAAGTGGTACTCATAATGTGTAGGGAAAAAAAGGAAGAGACACATTTTCACATATGATCATTTCCGGGAAATTACTTAATATACAGTGCATTTAGATCGATCAATTTATGGCATTTTAGCCTTCCTATCCGATAACAAACTCAATGAACACATACCCGGCCTGCTACTTCGGTTACGCATAGATCATTACAACCAAAAAAAGATCAAAAAGAAAGAAAAATACACAACCGCAAAGAAAATTTCAGACGAGAAGCCTACCATTTCCAAGTTGTTTGAGCAGATTACCAAGGAATTGTTCCGGCCTTCACATTTCAATTTCTTAGATTCTTTGTGTTGGAACTTGCAAAGTTAGGGTTGTTGAATGAAACGGTAAGACGATCATTTCTCTTTAATGGGAACCTGTAGTAATTAATTCAACCGAAAGAGAAAAACAAGGGCAGAGATTGCATGCGTCGGGTTTAGAGATCATATATAAAAAGAGATCAAAATCACAACATATGGCTGGTGGAAGAAGAGGGGAAACCAGAAAGATCAGTCCATGCACTTCCACCTCCCCAGTAATGATGATCATTTCCTGCAGTACCCGAAAGATTTCTTGACAAACTCAACCTTTGATTGTCTTCCATTTTCACGGTAGCAAGCTGATCACTAACACAAGTAACTGCAGATTCCAATGGCTTAGACCGAAGCTGCCCAGCTCCCCCGCCGTAGCTTGGCCGATCAACGTTCTCACCCTCAAATTGAAATAACCCATTCGGTGTCCCTAAATTGGCGAAGAAAGGAAACTGCTGCACTTGCTGCAGCCTNTGAAACCAGAAAGATCAGTCCATGCACTTCCACCTCCCCAGTAATGATGATCATTTCCTGCAGTACCCGAAAGATTTCTTGACAAACTCAACCTTTGATTGTCTTCCATTTTCACGGTAGCAAGCTGATCACTAACACAAGTAACTGCAGATTCCAATGGCTTAGACCGAAGCTGCCCAGCTACCCCGCCGTAGCTTGGCCGATCAACGTTCTCACCCTCAAATTGAAATAACCCATTCGGTGTCCCTAAATTGGCGAAGAAAGGAAACTGCTGCACTTGCTGCAGCCTCCACTGCTCATGAGCAAGGCCAGTTGATAAAGCAGACCCACCCCCACCGGAACCAGTACCGATTTGAAATTCAACGTCGCCACCAGTACCACCTATTGCTCCTACAGGCGGCTGAAATCCCCCGAAATTTAAGCAATGGTTCCCAGAAGCATAATCACTAAGATGATGAAAAGGAGGTAAAAAAGGCAACTGTGATGCTTGTGGAGGGGGCAAATGGCTTAACATATCAGTAGCGCAGCAGTTGGAAGAAACAGTACTAGTGGAACTAGACCCTGCAGCTTGGCGCTCGGCTGTGGCAGGAGATTTCGATCTAGTACTTCTTTTGTTTCTTCTACAACCACCCCCTACAGGCACGCTCCTTAGTGCACCTCCCCTTGTCCAATAGCGCCGACAGGTCTTACAGAAGTGACGAGGTTGGGAGAGGCTATAGTTGTTGAAATAGCAAAACTTTGTATTTGTGGATTCGCATCTAGGACATTTAAGGGCAGCCTCAGGCTGCGGAATCTTGGCTAGCTTTGCCCGATCAGACATGGAACCCGGCCTAATCGGGCCACCGCCGCCACTGCCTCCAACTATTGGAGGCCGCGGTGGAGGGTGGAGTACTTGTGGATTCTCGCTTCCATCTTCATGAGCTGGTTGCTGATAATTCGAGTGCTGAAAATTGAAAGGGAAAAAGATCAAATACCCGGTATATTCAAGAAGAGATTAAAAAAAAAAAATGGATAGGAATATTAGTCTTTTATTTTGAGCCTTTTTATTGAAGCTATACGGAAAAGAAAATTTGGAAGAAAACCCTCACCTGTTGTTGCCAGTTGGGTGGATCCAGATAGACCGGAACGGATGAGAAAACCATGGCTGTTACCTCTTAGATCTTTCTCTTTTGTAAAGGTTGATGGGTTGATCTTTTGGAGGTTTTGGTGGAGAATCACATCACCCAGAGAGTTGCAGGGAAAGAGAGAGAGAGAGAGAGAGAGAAAAGGATCAGAAGAAGACGGAAAGATAAAGCTAGGTAGGAGCTGGGCGGGGTGTTTATTTATTTTGTTCTTTGCGCGCTATCTCATGATCCACACTCTGATCTCTTTTTGTTTTATTAAAATTTTTAGGGTTGGAAGAGGAAGCTGAACAAGTTAAATTTCTTAAAATGTAAGCTAGCTTAATTGTTAACTGTGCCCAATATCGATTAATATTGGCCATGCAGCATGCATCATGTAGAGAGAGAAACCCTAATGAGAAGTACTTTGAGATAAATAGCGATTAATAATAAAGTGATCAAGTAGTAATATAAAAGAGGAAGGTGTGAGTCATGTTGGTTGATTGGTCTTAAGTGGAAGTGTCACAGTCAGTTAACTTTAATTGTTTCTCCGTGCTGCTTCCCGTGGAATTCGATCTTATTGGTTTTGCATGCAAATATCTAAATAAGCTAGCTAGCTAGCTTGCTTAATTTGGCTTTGACAAGTACTAATTTCATCGCTACGTACGTACATTATACGGAGGAAAATAAAGATTAATTATATATGTACCTATCTTTATATTTATATTCTACCTCGTGGCCGGCCGTGACTAATATCAAAATCATCTTGACTACTTACCATCAAGGCCGACAAAAATATCGAATTTAAAATTAATCTTTAATTTATTATATAATATACCATTAATTATACCAATATCTGCAAATAATTAAGAGCTGCATGCATGCATTCATATTGGATAAATGTTATATATATATATATCGCTATCTAGCTAGTCTCAATTGGAAAATATATTCTTATAAGCTCCCTAGTGATATTCAATATTCACTACGTACGTACGTACGTACAAAGAAATAAATAAACGTGACGCAATTAAAAGCATATTAATTGTAATAATAGTTCGCCGCCCAGCTAGAGTAGTCAGTACCGCAGATTACAATATTGAAAATATGCGAAGAAATTATTCGATACTATTTACACGTACGGAACGATATATGAAATAAATTAAAGCCAGCTAGCTGCAGCAGTGTGCCCCTCCGAACATAATATATGGATCGACTTCATGCGCGCAGGTCAGTGTACTATATATATCCGCGGCAATTATCATATTATATGTTTTATATATGCATGCCTTTATATATATATATATGGCCTCTATTTTATATCAAATGATTTATTGATCATGCTCATTCAGCTTGTACGTACTCCCTGAAACCCTAATTTATCTATATATCTCATGATCATCTTGTGAATTATTTTGTCAGAATTTTCGAGTAAGAGATGATCATACATATCATGAGTACTGATCTAAAACTTGTATTGCTTTTAGTATATATAGCTAGAGATCTCGAGTATTAATGTTAATTAAATGTTTGATAAATACCATCCATGTTCTGTAATTGATG
>QEOT01009468.1:19570-58951 GCA_003123785.1 Pterocarya stenoptera
GCAGCACGTACATCAATTAACATGTGTTCTAATTAAAAATATTATTGTGTTAATATTTAGTACTATTAATTTCCGGCCTTTTGTCATCTTATTATTATCTTATATGTGCATCTAAACGGTGAAGGTGTTTGTATGGAAGGCGCGCGTCATGAATAACAGTCTACCAACAAAGAGAAATTTGTTTCACAAAAAAGTAATAAAAGAGGCTAGTTGTCCAGTGTGCAAGAGGCAGGAAGAGTCAGCTACTCATGCATTATGGAGCTGCAGTGGTGCAACTGATGTTTGGGCAAGCAAAAGAAGTCCTATGCAAAAATGGTCGAGTACAGAAAGGGACTGCATGCTGGAGCTATGGACAGAGTGGACCTTAAATTAACTGACTCAAGAAGAGTTGGAAGTAGTTGATGTGGTGTTGAGAAGAAATGGTTTGGTCTTTGAGAACAAGTTTGAGGGACCTGATGTGGTTTTTAATCAAGCAGCAGATTGCTTGGAGGAATTCCAGCAGGCAAAGGAGAAGCAGAGAGGAGGACTAGTGGGTGGAGTTCAAGTCAGAAGGGAGATTTGTTGGAAGCCACCTGCAGAGGATTAGGTCAAAGTTAATTGGGATGCTGCTTTGAAGGAGAAAGAAAACAAAGGGGGGATTGGAGTACTAGTCATAAGGGATAACCATGGTGAGGTGTTAGTATCTTTGCTTGGCCCAAAGAAGAATATTAGTAATCCTCTGTAGCTGAGATACATGCACTGTGGAGAGCTATGAAACTGTATGATGAACTGAATTTCATTAAAGTGCAGTTGGAAGGTGATGCTTTATCTGTAATTAAAGCTGTAAATAGCAGGGACAAGTGTTGGGAATGACATGGACAGATGATAGAAGATATCAAAGGAGTGTTGAGAAATAGGAAGCAGTGGGAAGTAATACACATTTACAGAGAATGTAATAATGTTGCTCACTTTCTTGCAAAGTTTTCTTTACTTGTAAATGAGGAAATGATTTGGATGGAGGGTTATCCTCAAGAGATACAGAGTTATCATGTAACCATTGATAAACGTTGTAGAATTAATGAGTAATGAATACATATACATGATTTGTTTCAAAAACAAATATATATATATATATGCATGATCTGAACTGCCTCGATAGTACTTTGAGAAACTTGAACCGGATACCTCTGATTTTCAACTATATATATAGTTGAGTTAATAACGAGCTAATTATTATCTGCTTATATATATATATATATATGAAAAGTAATTATTAGTTTTTTCTTTTTCAGCATATATAACATATTAATACATAAATTCAGTTCAATTACAGGCTCTAATTAGTCAGCATTGATTATCGAAGATGAAGATAGCGGCTGATGTGGCTGGCCAACTAATTAAAAGGAATAATTTGAAAACACCTTTTTTTTTTTTTGCAAAAGATATATAAAAAAATATGTTTAATGTCGAAGTCAACCTGATTCGAAATTCTGTTGATGATTACATACACACACACAAGCTAATTAACCAAATAAATCTAGATGATGATCTGCTACTTTAATTACCGGCCGCCGCTAATTAATACATTCTTCAGTACTACTTTATTTGAGAGATTTTCCGTAGAAAGAAAAGCCCTCGATCATATATATATAATGAAATATGAACCCACAAGAACAAATGGAAAATAAAATGATTGAGAAATATCTGGAGGGGGCATGATTTTATTTTTATAACAGGTACTTGATCGTATGTGTCTTCTACTACTTAATTATTATATGGACATCAATATTGATATACATATATATACACACCCGTGTGTGTGGAAAATGCTAAATATACTTGCAAAAAATATACAAAAAAAACTTGCATATATATATATATAAATTCTTCGTTCCGCCCTATCAGGTAATATAAAAACACAATAATAATAAAGGGAGAATTTTTCCGATCTAGAACTTCTTATATTCATGCATGGGTATTGGGTAGGTAGGCTTCACAGTACTAGTTAGGGCTACGAAAAAAGGAAGCGGTTGGCCACTAATAATATGGCCAAGCCGCCGTATGTGGAGTGGATTGAGTAGTCGTCATCAGATGCTCGTGGTCGGACGACAGATACCACTTGGTCCCACACCCACCTTCCTCTCATTTGCCAACCCCACTTGATTGATTCTCTCTCTCTCTCTCGGTCGGTGAAAAAGCAAGTCTTACCAGTAACCCTGAATGTCGTCCCCACACGCGAAAACATGAAAATATATTTTGGTTATAAGATGTAATATTGGACTAGTACTAAACCGCGATTGTTCATTCAATTTGCAAATTAACA
The DNA here is from genome assembly GCA_003123785.1 of Pterocarya stenoptera. NCBI lineage: Eukaryota > Viridiplantae > Streptophyta > Magnoliopsida > Fagales > Juglandaceae > Pterocarya > Pterocarya stenoptera. The sequence continues at coordinate 21,873 of QEOT01009468.1, forward strand.
AGATGTTTCGAGAAGATCATTGACACCGTTTGATAGATTCCACGACTGTACCCCACCCATGATCATGAGGCTTTAATCGGTTGGGTTGATCGCTGTGATGAATGAAATGCATGGGTGTTCTCGCATTAGATATTGCTTTTTATTTACATCTTGTTTTGTGCTTTATATACCTTTAAATTATATATCAATAATACATGGGATATGTCCCATTAATATGCAGCATTTTTTGCTGCCAGAAAGAAAACAGACACCCATGAATATCATTGCTATATACCATCTTTTCTTCATATATATATATATGTATATATATATAGGCATATATATCGAAACAGAAAAATGGGTCAGCTGAACTTAAATATTACAGTGCAGGGAGGGATAGCTCGGCATGTAGAAGGCGAGAGAGAAGTTTTCTAATAAGCTAGGAAGTTCGAGAGGCGCGCGTGACAACAGCAAAAACTTTACTCTTTCCTACATGCAGCTCCTGATCAAGAGTTAAAAAATGAAGATCATTTTTCGAATGAAGAAAGTGGAAGCTCCTTCTTTAACTTTTTCTTTGATATACGAAAAAAGTACTCATGTTTTGATTGGCCACCTCAGAATTGCTTTTAGCTTTAGAAGCTTTAATTTTGTTACAGAGTACAGTACTTACATCATGCCTTTGAAAGCCCATGATCAACACTTTCAACCTTACGAAATTTTGTTCATTTCATCTATATTTTAGTTTTCGGTATTATGGAACTGATCATCCGCTGGACCTAGCCAGGGCATCACGTACTTAATCATCACGCATGATGATTAATTAGATGCAAGCTTGACATACGTACTGTATCATGTACGTATTTAAGTTTTTGAATATCTTTTCCTAGCAAGTTAATGATCAAGGGTGGTAATTTCTATATATCCAATTATTTGTATTAATATTTTAGTGCTACGTATATAGTTCGTTGAGTATATATATATATATATATATGGAATCGAACAAGTAGCAGATTAAAATGTTAATACCATCGAGCGAGCGAGAGAGAGAGAGAGAGAGACCCAAATATTAATACTCTATTATAACAGCGTTTAAAAATATGATAATAAAGTGGATTTACGTACGTAAATACATTAATGGATCATATATATGTTGCATGCGATATCTAAAGACTCAGAGATCGGTGGAGATCATACCGAAACTTTTTATTTCTAGCTAAATAATATTGTATGATTCTGATCATGATCTACGTTATTTCACTTTCATTGACATAAATGGATACCTCCATCTCAAGCAAACTACCTCGATCGTACGTCCGGTGGTTCTACTCTTCTTCTAGGGTTTTGCTGCGCTTTTCCATTCTTCAGCTGTGGGGTGTTTTTCAGTCTAAAACCTCTCTCCGGTACTCACGCACTAAAACACACGTGGAGTACGCAGCTCATGTAGCGTATTGGACATAATATTCTGTTAATATTAATTATGGCTATCCGATATTAATTATTAATAATAGTTGTCACTGATCATAAAGCTGAAAAGAAAAAATTAACATGCAGATCAGATGTCGTCCGGCCAACTCCCAATCTTCCATTGGCAACGAGACTGTGGTCCAAAAACAAGGACGTAGTACTCTCCGCCTTTTTCCCTTGAAAAATTAATATTAACATATACTTATTATTTCTTTTATAAAAAATACCTGTGCTTGTTTATAGAAGATCAATACAGAGTGCACATTAATTGTGTCCCAAGGTTTTATTTGCATGCCTTTTTTAGTCTCGCTTGGGCCATGCATGCAGCTTGACCCCGAGTCATTTCCCTCTAATTTGATTGCTGGCCACCAACGTCAGCGCTAGCTTATAGCTAGGATATATATGTGTAATAGATCATCATGATCATGTAAAGCATCAAAAGCCGCTTTGATTTGATGTTAAATTGATATATACCAACTAAGAATACCAGAGCCTATTCCTTATAAGAAAGCCTCGCACGCAAATCAATTCGATCATGTTTGCCAGTTGGAGCTTTGAACGTACAGGTTTATAATTAATAATTAATTAGAAATCTCTTTCAAACCTTCCTCAATATAGACGTTTTGTTTCCTTAAGTACTAGGTAGCAAGGTGTTTCCTTCTTTACTTAATATATAAGCTTAATTTCTTTAATTTACAGAATGAATGAAGAAGTTAGCATTTCTTTGCATGCACTCTATCACCGGATCAAGTCCATCATCCTTACATATATATTATATTATAACGGATCAAGATCTGACCAATTACTTGTATCTATCTATCTACAGTACATAATTAATGCTATCGACCGGAAAATAAATATAGAAAAGCATAAGGTACGTCGTAATTGGTGTGTATAGGAATCTAATTCACCTGTCCAGTCAATCAATCTTTAACCCATTTCCCATGCAAAAAGCAGTTACCATAAGGTAGCTTGCAGCTTTTGCATTACATTATTTTGTTGTTCAGTTGCTGTTATCTCCCGTTCCCACATTCTCACTCAGAAAAGGCCGGTATGAGCATAAAGAACAAAGCAACAAATTAACAGCAATCAACGCATAATTACACTTTAACTAATTTACAATGTCATGATGACATTATAAAAGGGCAAGGCAAGGCTCTCTCTTTTTCTCATGTTTTGTATAATATTGCGTGGGTGATAGCTTTAGTCACGTGTGGAGGCTGTAAATCAAGATTTAAGAAACAGACAAATCTCATCATGCTCACACGCGGATCTCAATCATGCATGTAGATTCTTATCTTCAGAGATTCCATATTATTTGTTTAATACTGTTCGAGACGCGTGCAGCCACTGTGTTTTAGATGATTGCATGCCTTGTTTATAAGTTTTATCATATAAATTTCATAAGCTTTTACAGGCATCAAAGTTGTGATGGAATATTGGTTGTGGTCCATTCATGCCATTCTTCTTCTGCTTCGTGAGCAAATTCATAATGCTTTCTCAAGGCAGTAGCAAAAAGTTGGGACCCATTTCCGGTCCTTTGGGCCCAAAGGGTGGGGCTTCCTAGTGCTCGATCGGCGGGCTTCACTGGGCTCTATGGAGACGAGCTGCGAACTGCTGCCGGTCTGTCCTGCCCAACAAGGACTCTTTGTGCTTCTAATTCCAGCCAATTTAGAATATGTTGGGCTTCAAATTCAAACTCTTAAAAGTACCAAGTAAAAATAGCCATCTACATCAAAATCGTGTTATGGAGAGGGGAAAAAAAAACCCCAAGTTGACTTAAAAGAAAAGGCCTATTTATTAGGATTTTGATCTCTTATAGTTCTTATTCAAATTTTAATGACTTCTAATTAGCATAAAATGAGATTTTATAACATTAATTGATCTTTTTTATATTATTTTGTAAAGTCATTCAGACAATTATACTATTGTATGATGCACATTATAATTTATGTCTATCTATTTTCTCATTCTAAATTCTAGAGCAAGCATAAATTTTTGAATAATTTGGATCCTAATAACTAATGAACAAAAGTCGGGGTTTCTTTTATGAAAAATGCTAAATGTAATTGCCCCCATACAATCACCGCGCAACCGACTATCACATCACTTAAATAAAACGACCTGCTTTTCCTTCTACCTAATTTTATCTTCATGACAAAACTGTAATTCCCCTTCGTCATTACCTCCCTTCTCCTTTCAATGAGCCTTCTCCTCACCTAAGCCCAACAACCTCTCTCCTTCCAATATCACATCGAAATGGTCCTACTTGTAAGTATTTTTCCCCTTGGTTATTAGGTAGCAAGATTGCGGTGATAGAAAACATGGGTGCTATCGATGTGATTAATTTTTTTCTCCTCTGAATTTCCACTTCCCCACATGGTAGTGAGCCAACTATAGATTTTGATTCTAATGGGTAATTTTCACAAATTTTTTGCTTGCATTATATGGCTGACTGAAATGGATTTTTTCAAAAATATATGATACACTTACTCTGTATTATAACAACCATTTTGGATTTGGGAGCACTCATAGCTGGCCATCATCAACGAATAGTGATTTATCTGAAAAGATCAACATGAAACAATAGAAGTACGTTGAAAATGAGTTCGGGAAAAACCTAAGAAATGGGTTAAAATCTGGATATGGGTTTCGAAAAAATTTAGGAAATGGGTTTGGAAAAATTTTGTTAATAATGAAATCTAAGAGATGGAATTTTTTTTTTTTTTTTTTTTGGTGGAGAAATGCTTCAATGTATGTACCAAGTTCATTTATTTTGATAGGCAGCTCCTTCAACCATTTTCTTGTTCTATCTTGAGCCAAATCCGTCCAAAGGCATTGCTTTATATTGTTGTTAAGAGATGGGAGAAATAGGAGAAATCGCTCAATGGTCTAGTGATCAAAGAAGAAAAGAAAGGTCATTTTCGATCCACTCTCACGTAGGCTTTCAGCGAACAATTTTCCTTTTTAAGGAAGAATGGAAAGTTCAAGAAGAAGTTGCTTGAGAATCAGCTATGGGGGAATGCCCTCTTGCTCTGATTTGCTAGCACTTGAAGAAGAAGAAAAACTCAGTTTTTTGCCTTCCCACTTCTTTCTTTCTTTGCTTTTTAAGTTCATTTTTGTTTTTTTATTTTTTTCACTTCCACGTAAGCTATCCGGTTACCCCACGTTTGCAAATGCTGGTTGTACTAGCAGTTTTGTTCTATTATTTATCAAGCAAAAAGTAACCATGCAATGATTGGCTTGCTATTGAGGTGGTTAATTTTTTCTCCTCTGAATTTCCACCTCCCCACATGGTAGTAAGCAAACAATAGATTTTGATTCTAATGGGTGTTTTTCGCAAATCTTTTGCTGGCATTATAGGGCTGACTAAAGTGGATTTTCCAAAAATACATGATAAACGTACTATGTATTACAATAACCATTTTGGGGTTGGGAGCACTCACAGCTGGCCATCATCAACGATTTATCTGGAAAGATCAACAAGAAATAATAGAAATACGTTGAAAATGAGTTCGGGAAAAACCTAGGAAATGAATTAAAATCTGGATATGGGTTTGGAAAAAATTTAGGAAATGAGTTTGAAAAAAATATGTTAATGATGAAATCTAAGAGATAAAGTTTTTTTTCTTGGTGGAGAAATGTTTCAACGTATATACTAAGTTCATTTGTTTTGATGGACAGCTCTCTCAACCATTATTTTGTTCTATCTTAAGCCAAATCCACCAAAAGGCATATGTTGTTAAGAGATGGGGGAAATAGGAGAAATCGCCAAATAGTCTAGCGATCAAAGAAGAAAAGAAAGGCTATTTCGATCCACTCTCAAGTAAGCCTTCAGCGGACAAATTTCCTTTTTAAGGAAGAATTGGAAGTTCAAGAAAAAGTTGCTTGAGAATTAGCTGTGGGGGAATAGCCTACTGCTCTAGTTTGCTAGCACTTGAAGAAGAAGAAAAACTCAGCCTTTTGTCTTCCCATTTTTTTTCTTTCTTTGCTTTTTAAGGTCATTTTTGCTTTTTATTTTTTTCACTTCCACATAGGCTATTCGGTTACCCCACGTTTGCACATGTAGGTTGTACCAGTAGTTTTGTTTTTTATTATCAAGCAAAAAGCAACCATGCAATGATTGGCTAGAAAACATGGGTGTTATCGAGGTGATTAATTTTTTCTCCTCTGAATTTCCACGTCCCCATGTAGTAGTGAGCCAACAATAGATTTTGATTCTAATGGGTATTTTTTATAAATTTTCTGCTTGCATTATATAGTTGACTGAAGTAAGTTTTCTAAAAATATATGATAAACATACTCTGTATTACAAGAACCATTTTGGGTTTGGGAGCACTCACAACCAGCCATCATCAACGAGCAGTGATTTATATGGAAAGATCAACAAGAAACAATAGAAATACGTTGAAAATGAGTTCAGGAAAAACCTAAGAAATTGATTAAAATCTGGATATGGGCTTGGAAAAAATTTAGGAAATGAGTTTGGAAAAAATCTAAAATAATGAAATCTAAGAGATGGAGTTTTTTTTTTCTTGGTAGAGAAATGCTTCAAGGTATATACCAAGTTCATTTGTTTTGATAGACAGCTCCCTCAACCATTCTCTTGTTTTATCTTGAGCAAAATCCATCCAAAGTCATCATTTTATGTTGCTATTAAGAGATGGGGAAATAGGAGAAATTGCCCAATGATCTAACGATCAAAGAAGAAAAGAAAGACCATTTTCGATCCACTCTCACATAGGCCTTTAGCGGACGATTTTCCTTTTTAAGGAAGAAGGAGAAGTTCAAGAAAAAGTTGCTTGAGAACCAGCTATGAGGGAATGCCTTATTGCTCTAGTTTGCTAGTACTTGAAGAAGAAGAAAAACTCAGATTTTTGCCTTCCCACGTTTTTCTTTCTTTGCTTTTTAAGTTCATTTTTGCTTTTTTATTTTTTTCACTTCTAGGTAGGCTATCCGGTTACCCCACGTTTGCACATACCGATTGTACCAGTAGTTTTGTTCTATTATTTATCAAGCAAAAAGTAACCATGCAATGATTGGATAGAAAACATGGATGCTATCGAGGTGATTAATTTTTTCTCCTCTAAATTTTCATTTCCCCACATGTTAATGAGCCAACAATAGATTTTGATTCTAATGGATATTTTTCGTAAATTTTCTATTTGCATTATATGGCCGACTGAAGTGGGTTTTCCAAAAATACATGATAAATTTTCTCTGTATTACAACAACCATTTTGGGTTTGGGAGCACTCATAGCCGGCCAACATCAACAATTTATCTAAAAAGATCAACAAGAATTAAATCCCACAAGCTCTGCACTCTTTTGATATTATGAAATTTGTCATTTAATTGTAATTATTTCCTCTTTAATAGTTACCATAGAAGGGTTAGGCATGTATCTATATATTTTACTTGTTCTTATACTGTAAAACATACTTTCCAAAAATATAGAATTCAATTTCTAACATGGTATCAGACAAACAACGTTCCTAAATCTCAATGTCTTCCATTGCCACTCCCCCCAACCCTCCCTCCTCCAACCCTCCTCCTTCTCCTTACCTACTTCATCCATCTGATTCCCCTAGCCTCCTCATTCTAGTCTCTGATATACTCATTGGAGATAATTATCCCAAATGGCAAAAGGCCATGACCCCTGCACTCAATGCCAAAAACAAACTCAATTTTGTTGATGGTACTCTTTCTCCACCCAACACAGATTCACTAAATTATCCTCAATGGAATCAAACCAAGGACATGGTCCTTACCTGGCTTCTTAATTCCCTTAGTCCCTCCATCGCAAACTCTCTTGAATTTCATACCAATCCTCGTGAAGTATGGTCAACCTCCTATTATGTTTCTACCATGGGAATAAAGCACTGGTCTACCACCTTAAACGAGAGTTATCGTCCTTGCACCAGAAACCACCTCCATTCATGACTACTACAACCAGATTAAGCAACTCTGGGATGAACATAGTCATCTCCAAAAATTCAACAATCTCAAAGAATTTCAACAACAAGCGGAGGATGAACGAGTTTACCAGTTCTTACTCGGCCTCAATGATTCATTCTCCCAACTGAGAACCCATATTTTGGCAATAGAACCCCTTCCCCCATCACCAAAATTTTTTCTATTTTGTTTTAGGAGGAACAACAGCGGCTCCTTTAATTTTGCAATCCTCCATTCGAGCTCCACAGCTTTGCCGCTCACTCCATTGGCTCTCACAAATCACCACTCAAATACTCGGAATGTGGCCGCCCCGCTGCCTTGCCCCGTCCCCCGTGCGGCAGGGCGGATCACCTCGTCTTGCAGATGCAGGGGGCGGGGCTACCCGCCTACATCTGAGTCAACCTCCGGGGACGGCATGGGGGTGACCCCTGCCTCGTATATACTCCGCCCCCCCCCCCCCCCCCCCCCNAAGCATGGTCGTTTCATGCCTGGGTTTTTAAATCAAAACATACCCCCAGCCCCCCTTCTTTCAATTCCCGAACGTTATTCGTTCTCAACTTCTCACTTCTCCCTTGCTCTCAGTCTCTCTCTCTCTCTGAGTTCTCGCACCCTGTCCCTCTCTCTTCATCTCCATCACCGAAGGTCCGAAGGTAAGAAACTCTAAATTCAAAATTTAATTTTTTGAAAAATTTATATATTTAATGGAGATTGGAGGAAGAATGGGGTTTATCGGAGATGGATGATGAGATTTTGTGAATTTTGTGTTGTGGAGCTTAGATTATGCATGTGGTTTGAACTTTGAATGACTCATGTCCGTTTGTTTTTGTTTTTGTTTTGTTTGCATTATGTAATGTGTGTGAATCATTGAATCATGATATTATTTGTGTTTAATTAATTCATATTAGAACCCTAAATTAATTTAGGGGTTTCAATTAATGTCAAAAAGAGCATCTGAGCCCTAAGTTTCAGATGGTAACTGCACACACTTGACATTGGATTTAATCTTCTATACTTTTTTAATTGCAAACTTTTTTTTTTTTTTTTTTGCATTATATATATAATTATAGACATATCATTGCATATAATCAATCTTAGATGACCAATACTCTGTTTATAGTATTGTTGGAGTCAATAATTATATCTTTGTTTTCTTAAAGTGGGACATTGGCAAATGTAGAACATCTCTAATTTGCATGACTATAAGCAAAAGACTTTATGCATAATTTCAATCATGAGAAAGTCAATTCCAAATTTAGCATGAGACTTGACCCATATTCCTTTTTTTTTTTCCTAAGTTGGTACATATTCCTTGATTATACAATATTATTAATCACAGTGTATGAGACCTCCCTCATTACATGTGGAACTCGAGTCTTATGCTTTCCCCCTCCCCCTTCTAAGCAACTTGTAAAGTCCTAATTATCCCAAATTTAGATAAATAAAAAGCAAGCAGAGGGAGGGAGGTCATGGGCTGTTGAACTTGAATTAATCATTATTTGGATATTAATATATTAAATAAGGTTTTTTTGTTGTAGAATATTGCTTCTATGAATTTCAAACCCTTAAATGATCTCAAATATGCACACCTGAAGGCTGAAGTATTGTAATCGATGAGTAGCTAGAAACCTAGAAATCATGCATAAATTAAAGATATTTTTTCTATGCTTATATTCTTCCAATCATGAAATTTTTTATCTTGTCCAAAATTAAAGATCATCAGTATGTTAATTGTTTGGCATGTTGCTATGTTTTCTATAATTTCAGATTTCTTATTTGCTTGAATTTATTGATATGCCAGCAGATTCTAGTGCAAGCTCTCATTTTCAGGCTGAGGGCACCCCTACCCCTACACCTACACCTACCCCTCCTACTCATACCCTTACCCCTACCCTTACGGCACCTTACCCAGCCCCCAAGCCTAACAAGAAACCTATTTCAATAGTTTGGAGTCATTTCACCAAACTAGAGGGTGGTGACTCAAGCAACCCCTAAGCCAAGTGTAACCATTGTGGAAAAATTTATGGGTGTCACTATAGGAAACTTGGCACCTTATAATTAAAGGTGCACTTAGAAGAGCAATGCAAACAAAGTCTAATATTAAGATCATTACAAGAAAAAAATCAATCTAGACTAGAAATTGGACTTTAAAAAATGGTGGATGGCACTAATGGGGGTGCAACTTTGAAGGGGTATATTAAGTAATATCCCGATGAGTGTAGAAGACACATAACTCGTATAGTCATTATGGACGAGCTACATTTTCAACTTGTTGATTGGAAAGGGTTATAAGCGTATTCTCGCTATTTGGAATCAAGATTTAATATTCTTTCTCGCCACATGGTGGCAAAGGATGTAAAAAAAAAATATTTTTACATTGAAAAAGAGAAGTTGAGGGGCCAATTAGCGGATCAATTTGTTTGTCTCACCACTGACACTTGGACATCGGTCCAAAATTTTAATTATATGTCTTTGACTGTACATTTTATTGATTGTCATTGGACATTACAAAAGAAAATTATAAAATTTTGTAAAGTCACCGATCATAATGTGAGACAATTGGAAAGGCTTTGAAGGCCGCAATAAAGGAGTGAGAGTTAACCCGAGTTGTTACAGTCACAGTCGATAATGCTTCGTCTAATGATGTCGCATTGGGACATCTGAAGACCGATCTTAAATAGGCAAATAAGACACTCATGGGTTGTGAGTGTCTGCGTGTGAGATGTGCGGTACATATTTTGAATCTGATTGTCACTGATAAGGGTGTTTATCGGATGGTCCGGAAACCGACCAGACAGGACCAAACCGAGTTCATTCGGTCTGGTCCACAGTCCATGTGTTTTTCGGACCGGACGGGACCGAACCTATAAAAATATATATATAATTAATTATATAATTTTCATCTAACCTAATCCTATCACTAACTAATATATAATTATACCATATTATAATTAAGTATAGACTATAGTTATACAGTTATACTTATACTAATATTACTAATATATAGCTATACTATATTACTAATAGTCTAATACTTTATGCTAATACTATTATATAGTTATACTAATCATGATTCATAATAACTAATCACTATAAGTCTATAACTATATATATTTAGTATCAATATATTAATATATTCTTTAATGTATTATTAATACTATTAAGTATTAAGAGTTATTGTATAAATTATAATATATGTATAATTTATAAATTTATAATAGTATGTATAATTAAATATTTTATGCTTATTTATAGTAGTATGTTAAGTATGTATCTTTCTCAATTATGGATGTAATATGTATGGATAATTAAATTATTTATACTTATTGCTTCATATACAAAATGTTAAAAGTTGTATATGGCTCATTATGCATTAACATACTTTAAGTTAGTAATAAAGTAATAATTAACATCATCAATAATGTAATTTTCATTTAATTTATTATCATTGACCATATAAAATATTTTTTTATTGAGTTTGTTACATAATCCGTATTAATAAGTCACTTAGTTTAATTTAGTATTGTAAATAATTTTTTTTTATTAATTGATGTGAAAAAGGAAAAAAAAAAAGAAAAAAGAGAAAGAAAAAAGGCCGGACCAGACCGGCCCGTTTGCGTCCCTAGTCATTGATGGTCTGAGAGATCTTCATGACGCGATTGCTCGGGTTAGGACTGCTGTAAGATGGGTGAAATCTTTTCCTTCGAGGTTGGAGAAATTCAAGGTTGCTGCAAGATTTGCGGGCCTAACATCTAAGAAGGGCCTTTGTATTGATATACCTACACGATGAAATTCAACATTTTTTATGTTGGAGGCAGCCCAAGAATATAAGCTAGCATTTGCATTATTGGGTAACGAAAACATCCAATATGTTAAATATTTTGATGATCACGAGGGATTGAGGAAACCCATAGATGATAATTGGGAAATTGTAGTTGTTTTTGTAAATTTTTTGAGGTTTTTTTACGATATCACAACGAGGCTATCTGGAACTTTGTACCTTACATCCAATGTTATATGTCAGCAAATATGTGGGGTAAAAGAAGAATTAGATGACATGGTCGCGAGTGGTCACATTAGGCTGCCGAAGATGACATTGATTATGAGCACAAAGTACGACAAGTATTGAGAGATTTAACTAAGAATAATATTTTGTTATATGTAGCCGTCATCTTTGACTAGAGGTATAAGTTGGATGGCATGATATTTTGATTGAGCTTTGCGTACGGGCAAGTATCGGTGGAACTTATTGCAACAAGGGTTCAGGAAACCCTTGGTAGATTATTTGATATGTTTTCCACCCTGCGAGATGGTAATATTGCAGCACCTACACCTACACCCTCAGTCTTAGGCTCACAGGTTCTAGAAGTCGAGGTTGGAAAAAAAAATTGATTGGAGTGGGGTCAGAGATATGAGCAAACCCCCTTCTTCCGGGGTTCTATAGAGGCTCAGTCAAAGATAGATAAATACTTAGCATTAGAGATTCTACCATTTTTACGAGACTTCGATATATTAAGTTGGTGGAAGGTGAATGCCGTGAAGTATACCATCCTTAGAGAAATAGCCCGCACACTTTTGGTCATCTATGTTAGCACCGTAGCCTCAGAGTCGGCCTTTAGCACCGGAGGCATGTATTAGATTCATTTCAGAGTTCATTAGCTCCTACCACTGTGAAAACTTTGATTTGCACGCAGAATTGGATAAAGGGAACTCCAATTCATGTTTCGGATGTTCTTGAGTATGGGAGGCCGATGTCAAGGAGGAGGGTGATGATCAGCCTGGATCTAGTATTTATTTTAATTTCATTTTCTAATTTCTTATTTTAATTTATTTATTTTCATTTAATTGGTGTTCATTAATTTGATTTCAAATTTAATTGTTATAGTGATATATGAAACGACGTCTACGGCTACCTCTGATGCAGTATGACTTTGTATTGGACCTACTATTGCCATGGTTTGCACAATTTCTCCCTGAATTGTTTTTGGCATTTAAAATTTTGTTTCATCTTTATAACTTTATAATTCTAATTTATTTTATTTTTAATTTATTATATTTCAAGTTTTATAACTTATTAACTTTTATGATCTTGATTTTCAGTCTTACAACAATTGACACAACTCACCACTCAATGAACTCACCGCCACGACTCCACCCCAAAATCAAATTGATCAAATTGAAAAATTATGGTTTTGTTAATTTACAATTAATTGTAATGTTGCTACAATAGTTAATTGTACAATTTGTAATTTTTTTTTAGAGGAGTTTGTAATAGTGTAATAGTTCTCTTAATTTGCATTTTGTATAATTGTAAACTACTTATTTTAGCTTAATACCTTAATAATAATTATTACTTAGTTAGTTAATAGTTGAAATATATCTACTTAATAGTTCTATATATATATATTTTTTTATTTTTTAAATATATAATTTTTAAGTTAACTTTTGAAATCTAAATGACTCAGAATCAATTTTTGAGCCATTCCGTCATGTAAGGGCCCGGTCTCATCCATATTTAAAATGTGTAAACTACACTATTTTATTTAGAAAAAAATAAAGTTTTATTTAAAAATTAATTTTTGTTTATAAATTTTAAATTAATTTATTTTTATTGCAATATATACTCAAATATAATTTCTTTATTTTTATCTACTAGCCTTACGTTGATAGAAATGGAGGCAGCGACAGCTAGTTAAACGATATGACTTTTTTTGAAACATTTCGGCAATGACTGTCGTCTGAGGCTGCTCTGGGCTGGTTAAAAAGTTAAAAACTTAAATCCGTCTCCGTAGGGGCAAATAGCAGTATCCAAAGCGGATCGTGAATCGTGATCCCCTTCCCTTGCACTTGCATTCGAAGAAGGCTTGGGGGCATCGTGGAGTTCAATAACTCGCGGACTCTCGGTGCTTAGATTCCTTCATAACAACAGATCGCACGGTACAAAAAAGCGGAGTAGGAGAAAGGAGAGAAAACAAGCATACTCGCAAAATCACAGGCTCGAAGAAAGCCATGGAATCGGAGTGGGACCCATTGGATGAGCCTCCATCACCACCGTTTTATTCGTCGGTGTTCGAGAGGGAACGGCACGTCTGTTACTTGGAGATGATGTACCATATGTTGCCGTCGCCTTACCAGGACCAGGAGATCAACCACCTTACCCTCGCCTACTTCGTCATCTCCGGTCTCGACCTCCTCTCCGCGCTCGATCGTGTACCTCTCTCTCTCTCTCTCTCTCTCTCTCTCTCTCTCTCTCTCTCTCTCTCCCCTTCCTTTTGCTCTAGAGATTGGGAATCGAACAGGGTGTTGTGTTGTTCCATATTTTCATTTGTTTTTGTGTCTAAAGATTACAATTCGACTAGGGATTTGGAATTTTATTGGCACCTTTTAGTTTTGGAAAGCTAGACTCTTGTAGTTACATCTTGTGTTTGCTTCGGAATTTATTTTGTAATCATGGTGTTGGACGTCCTGATTGTAATATTCAGTTTTGATCCTAGATTTTCATTTTGAGTATTTTCGGGTTGGATGCTATATTTAATGACCTTACTTGAATGTGCCTAGCACAAATACTTGCGACCGAGAACTTTCTCGTAAATTTAGCTAACGGAAAGCTTAAGCTTAAATTTCCTTCTTTTCTTTTTAATTTTGCAATGACTCAATGGAGTGTTAGGGATTTCTTACCTTTTTTTTCCTCGTCGTGAGGTCATACGGTGGTATTTTCTGTTCGTATGTAAGTATGCACTTGATTATCTTCACAACCAAACATTTATATGAAACAAGTACATGAAAAATAATTACATGTTTGTTCCTGTTTTACGTGTTTAGGTCGACAGGGATGCAATTGCCAGTTGGGTTTTATCCTTTCGAGCTCTCCCAAAAAATAAAGGTGTACCGAATGATGGTATGGCTCGCTTGCTAAGGATCTGATCTAGTTTAAATGGGTTCGAACTTTGAAATTTGAATAGTATTTATATGGTAATGCTGGATTGCCCGATAAGTGCACATTTTATCTTCATTCTCTGAGAGCACTTCCCCGTCAAGCGTGTTTACCATATTCACTCAAATGTATCAAGAGGAAAGAATATATCATATTGCTGTTGGCTTTCTGCAGGACAATTTTATGGTTTCCATGGTTCAAGAACTTCTCAGTTTACTCCAGACAATAATGGGGTATAGTAAACAAATCATGCACTCATATTTTATTCTTATTTCGGTTGTCTTGTGGAAATAAGCTGTTCTGTTATATATAAGGTTTTGAGTCGTAATGGTAGTCATTTGGCAAGCACGTACAGCGCTCTAGCCATACTAAAAATTGTTGGCTATGACTTCTCAAGTATTGACTCTGAAACGATGTTGACATCAATGAGAAACCTCCAGCAGCCTGATGGGAGGTGAGCTTTACAGTCATTGTTCTCAGATCTTGTAACCTATTTTTTTCAGAAGCATACGGTTGCAAGTTATCCACAAATATGTATGATTTGTTTCTTCATTTCATTCAAATGAGAAATATGAAAACAGCTACTTGTACAAAATCCATATGTGGAGTTTTTCTCATAAGACTTGAAGAATAAACATTGAAAGAGAGGTTTTTGAATGTGTGCTGACTCAATATATGGTATAGGTAGCACTTAATAGTCTTTCGGTCGACGTACACCCTTAAGAATGTAATTATGCCATAAAGGGAAGTGATTTAAGCTAAACTAGACTTTGGTTTTTCCAATTCCCCTTTTCCAAAAACTTATATTGATCTTAAGTTTTGGATCATACCCCCTGCCCTGCCATGGATTAATTCTGACTCTTTTTGTCAGTTTTATGCCCATCCACATTGGTGCCGAGACAGATCTTCGGTTTGTTTATTGTGCTGGTAAGGAAATACTATTAAGGATGCTTTATGTGGCTGCTTAAGTCAAAATGCTTTTGGATGAAATATCAAAATAACCAAGTGTTGTATCAGTTGCCATCTGTTTTATGTTTGAGGATTGGAGGGGCATGGATAAGGAGAAAGCAAAGGGGTACATAATAAATTGTCAGGTTTGTATGGAAAGTTCTCTATCTCGAACAGTTTTCTTTTATGTAGCCATCATGATATCATCCTTGGTTTTCTATCTTGCATTCATTCATGCAAGATATGGTTATTGGTGTGCATATTCTTAAGAACAACTGTTGCTGTACTTTCAGTCATACGATGGAGGCTTTGGATTGAGACCTGGTTCAGAATCTCATGGTGAGTACAGAGCAATGTTTTGAATACCGTACTGGTGAAGGCACTGGAACGAAATATCTCGGTACCGGTACCATTTCGTGTACCGTTTCGGGATAGTCGATATATGAATAAATTATATATAAATGCATAGATATATAAATTATAAATAGTCTAATCTGAATTAGGGATAAAAAAATGAGCTTGTAGTTTGAAAAAATAAAAAAATAAAAAAAAATAATTAAGGGCCGAAATATCGGCTGGTACAGACCGTACAGGCCGAAATATCGGCCGGTACGCCCTGTATTTCAGCCAGTACAGAAAATACAGGCCATACCGGCCAGTACGGTACGAAATTAAAAACACTGGTACAGAGAAAAATGGGCCACCCCTCGTGGATGGTGCTCAGTTTTTTTTTTAATGTTTTGTATTTTTCTTAAATGTTGTTTAAATTGAAGTGAAAAAATGTTCTGAGGATAAGTGAAAATGTTTTTGAGTGAGATTTTTATTTTGTTTTGTATGTTTGAGAGTGAAAATATGTGAGATGTTGAAAAATGTAGGAGAACTCCGAGAATACGCTTAGTTGAGAAATTTTGTTCATTCATTATTTCGTAGTAATGAAAAATAAGTTTGCATCTACATTAATAAGCTCTTTCCTATAGTTTTCTTGATTTCCAGTCTGGACTATTTGTGATAATATTTACTGACAGTGTTCGATTTAGTGCCGCAGGTGGTGCAACATACTGTGCGGTTGCATCTCTCCGACTAATGGGATTCATTGGAGATGATCTTCTGTCCAGTTCGACATCTTCAATAGTAAATGTGCCATTGCTGCTGGACTGGATCTTGCAGGTTTTGTTTTCCTCATCTAATCACAGAAGTTTGTGAGCATGCCTTTAAATTTAAAGAATGACTGTAAGGAGCAAACATAAAGGTCATTATGACTTGAAAATGTTGTGGATTGAATAAAATGCTTGAAACATTTCCCATGGGTAGCTCAGCTGGTCCGGCCTTGGGTTTGCTCCCCAATGGTCACAAGTTCAAGTCCCCTTAGGGCCACTGAAGGTTCACTTGGTCGTTAACTTCAGGGCCTTGTGGATTAGTCGAGATGCGTGCAAGCTGGCCCAAACAACCTTGGTTATAAAAAAAAAACATTTCCCATAGCTTTTTGTATAGACAAGACGTATTGGCTGCTGTCATTTTTGCTGCCAGCAATTATTTGAGGGAAATTGTGGTTTCTTGGCTTAGAGTTTTTGTGTAGAAAGGGCTGAAAATATAGGTTGAATTATGGTTTAGTTATTGAGTGATATGATCAATATGTTTCAGAGCTTGAAAACAGACTAGGAAACAAAGAAAATGTATCCAAATTATCTTTCATGGCTGAGAATGGTATTTTGGAAGTGTAGCTGATTTGGCTTGGTGGGTTTGCAAGCTTATAACAGATGGGCTTTGCTAGGGTTTCTATCCTACAACGTTTAGAATTCTAATACATGGGCTATGCCTATTGCTATCAACAATAGTTTTTGCTTACCTATAAAAAATAAAAAATAAATTCTAAGGGTGAGAAATCAAG
The DNA here is from genome assembly GCA_003123785.1 of Pterocarya stenoptera. Lineage (NCBI taxonomy): Eukaryota > Viridiplantae > Streptophyta > Magnoliopsida > Fagales > Juglandaceae > Pterocarya > Pterocarya stenoptera. Next base: position 39,037 of record QEOT01009468.1, read on the forward strand.
GTCTGGGGTTGAGTGTTTTTTTAGGACTAGATGAACTGCTGGAAGTTAGAAAGACAATAAGTAAAAATAGGCCTAGGCATTGCACATAATTTTCCTGAACATCAGATCTAGGATTCCTTTGGCATCATTCCTCAGATTCACACAAATGTCGAGAGCATATTGAAAAAATATTCCTGGCTCCTGTTATTAAATACAACTACACTAAAACAAAAAAAACTCTTGCTGCCTAAACTTTTCTCTTTGATTGTTTCAATTGGATGTTTACTTTTGAATAGTTCAATTGTCTCCTTTTTTAAGCCTGTATAACTATTTCTCACTCACTTGTCTTTCCTCTGCGACAGAGGCAGGCAACTAATGGTGGTTTTCAAGGTCGACCCAACAAAGATAGTGATACTTGTTATGCATTTTGGTGAGTCTAATGAAATCATTCTAAAGATCCACGGGATAGTATGGAGTTTTCTTGCCTTGACAAGAGCAATGTGCTTGTATAGGATTGGAGCAGTTTTACGAATCATAGGGGGCCACAAATTGATTGATGAAAAAGCTTTACGTGGATTTTTGCTGACTTGTCAATCTGAGGTAATGATGCATCTCCTTTTAACTTGATGGTTTTAAGTTCAGTGCATACATTTGGTTAAGATTTGAATAGGGTGTTCTTGAGGTTTCGTTCCCACTTGCCATGTATTTTCTTCTAGCTGTACGCCCAATTCATAGTAATGGAAGGTATGGTCAGTTGACAGGTGAATCAATGATGCATGGACAAAATTAATAATAAATACAAGTTTGGAATGGTAAAAAATTGTGGTAAGAACTGTTTATCAATAAAAAAAAGTTAAAGAGCAGTGCTAGCACGAGACGGGTCTGTTAAAAAGTTTTTTTTATTCATTTTTTTATACCCTTAAACATTATTTTAAAAAAATTCACAACATCATTAAAAAACACTTTCTTAATCACTAAGTATAAAAAAAAAAAAAGTTGTCGGACCGACAGTACCCATACTGTCGGTGAGATTAGCATTTTTCGAAATTAAAACCAATGGCAAACGTAATAAAAGTTTATACCCGATAGGTACAGTATCAAAACATTTGCACGCAATGTGAAAAACGACTGATATGATGTTATGGACTTTGTGGATGAGTATCATTGAGTATTGTGGATGAGTATCATTGAGTATTAATTTACCTAATAAATGTTTGTTGAAATTCTGATTTTGTTGCTTAAATTGTTCCTGAACCAGTATGGAGGTTTCAGTAAGTTCCCTGGGCAAGTGCCAGATTTGTACCACTCCTACTATGGATTTACCGCATTCAGCCTCTTGGGAGAATTAGGTATGAACTCGCTTTGTGTTGAGCTGGGAATGACAGATCTGGCTGCCACAGGGCTATGACTTGATACGGAGGTTGGCTTTGTGACAGTCATCTGGAATTGGCTGCACTAACATACCAAATTGGGCAAGCGGTGTTGGTTTTTTAATTCAAGTGAGATAGCTTTTTTTTTTTTTTTTCTTTCAATGTACATTTCTCATGAGATGTAATCTTGTATGTGTATGGTCTACCCTTTCAAGAAACCCCCACGAAAAACAGGTAGTGGGATAATGTTAGCTTCAATATTTCCCGTCTTGTAAGGAGGCGCCCACCCCCCGCCGCGGGGGGGTGGGTGGGTGGGTTGGGGGGCACCTGTCTCGTGCAGGTCTAGGTGACCCAGAAGCGATCTTTCAGCAATAAAATAGTGTTGCTAACGCTTCACATCATAATAACACTTGAAAATGTTCGTGTTAATTTTATATATTGATTCGACCGTCTTATGTAAGCGATCTTACCTGGATACCACGAATAGAATTTAAAAAAATAATAATAAAAACAAAGCAATAATCAAATCATGTTGAATTTCTGATTAAAGGTTATGTATGATTCATCAAGGTGGGGGTAGCTTTCGGTCAATTACCAGGAGACGTTTTCACGGGCATTGTTGTTTAGGAAAAGCCGAAGGGGCATCTCACCATCCCCTATTTTCCCATTTTGTCACTTTCTTGAATGCTACAACCATGTAAACTCTAGACTACTTGCTGGCCCACCAAAGTAATGTCTCACCTTACTTTGGTACTCTTGTCACTTTGTTGAATTGTTATCCGTGATACTTCTATTAACCCCTTGCCTTTTTGCTAAAATCTCCTTTTAACCAAAAATCGAAAGGATAAGCAAACACTAAAAGGCTGAGAAAAGAAAATTCAGAAGGGGAAAAAAGGCTTCACAAGAATGATTACGGGTGTTAGACAACTCAGGAGACATGGAGATTGAATAAAACAAATAACTCCACAGGTCACCCACATGCATCAGACCCACCTCTCAACATCATGCTGCAGAGAATGTTGTTCCCCACCTTGAAAATTTAAAGATAAAATGCACAAGGGTTAAGCATGTTTATCTGGTAATTGCATCCCCAAACATGGCCATGAGAAATAAAATGAACCCAAGAACCCGACAAACATGAAAATATCTAATAAAATCTTACATGGGAGGGTAAAAAATGGAAGACAAACCCATTTCTTTTTGGTTAATGGAACTTTAATGTAAACTGGGTTTCTTTGTTAACCGATGATCGGAATGGTGAAGGTGAAGAAGTCAGAGGAAGTACCTGTGAAGTGCTTGAATGGCACTTCTGTGCATGTTGATTAAGCTCTCTTTCTTTGTGCTTATCAACAATGATAGTGATGAAAGACCCATCTTCATCGTTTTCGTGAGACTTTGACGGGGAAGCTGTATCTGATCTGTTGTCATGGACAAACACATCCGCGTTACGAACCTTTTCTTTGGCTTCCTCCGTTAACTTTCTTTTTAGTTTCTTCTCTGCATCCAGCAAGAACTTGAATTTTGGAGGGGGAGAAGACTTTATCCTGTTGAATTCTGCATCTACCATTGATTCAAAACGAGGGTTGAATCCATGCTGATTGTAAGAGTTCATAGGATTAAGAGGGGGAGTTAAAAAGGAAGGAGAAGCAAGAGGGGTCAAATATGGAGTCTCTGTTGGTAGAAGCAAATCGCTCAAGCTTCTACTTTTTGACCCCTTTCCACTCTTGTCGCCCCTAGATTTGCCATCTTCAGATTCTAAATCCTCCTTCGTTTCCTCTATAATTGTGAAGAGGAATCTTGGGGGGCCTGACAGGTTTTCTAGCCTCATAAACTCTTCCTCCATGTCGTCATCTTCGAAGGGTTTAAGCAAAAAACTTTTGTTTGACTGCATATGAAGCTGCCCTTCTGGTTCATGGACGAGGGTGCCTGTGATTCCCACAGAGGAACGGATTTCTTGGGGATCCAAAGCCGTGTGCCTGACCGAACTAGACCTTTTCCAGCAAAACATGTAGAATAGCTCTCTTGCTGGGCCGCTGTAGTCATTTTCCATCTCTGTGTGTGTTAACTTCTTCTTCCACCACAATAAGTAGTAAAGCTCCGCAACAAGAGCCAAGAAAAGGCAACCAAAAACTACACTCAGAGCAAGTCCTACACTACTCAAAGATTTCATCTTTACCTTCAAATCACATTAGAGAACTTCTGATCTTACCTTGAAGAAATGATCTTACCTCAAAACCAAACAAAAACAAAAAAAAAAGCTAAAGTTTCTCTGCAATAACTTGGCCAGAAAACCACAAAGCTAAATTATTCATGGAACCCCTTCGATTCCGCTGCAAGAAAAAGCCAAGAAAGTGAAGGAAAAAAAGCTTACTTGGGACTTCTGAATAGTCTCAATATTATCTGATCACCAGACATGCCCAAGAACCCAGATCATGTCCTCTGAATACAACTAAAAAGAGGCATCAAGCTCACAGCTTCCCTTCAATAAAAACTTTTATCGTATTTCCTGACTCTACTTGTAAATGACAAACCCAAATCAGGAACTCACTAAAATCATTCCAATAGGCTCTGCTAAGTTATCTGCTTCTCTCTGAAAATCACTCTTGANTGCCCTTCTGGTTCATGGACGAGGGTGCCTGTGATTCCCACAGAGGAACGGATTTCTTGGGGATCCAAAGCCGTGTGCCTGACCGAACTAGACCTTTTCCAGCAAAACATGTAGAATAGCTCTCTTGCTGGGCCGCTGTAGTCATTTTCCATCTCTGTGTGTGTTAACTTCTTCTTCCACCACAATAAGTAGTAAAGCTCCGCAACAAGAGCCAAGAAAAGGCAACCAAAAACTACACTCAGAGCAAGTCCTACACTACTCAAAGATTTCATCTTTACCTTCAAATCACATTAGAGAACTTCTGATCTTACCTTGAAGAAATGATCTTACCTCAAAACCAAACAAAAACAAAAAAAAAAGCTAAAGTTTCTCTGCAATAACTTGGCCAGAAAACCACAAAGCTAAATTATTCATGGAACCCCTTCGATTCCGCTGCAAGAAAAAGCCAAGAAAGTGAAGGAAAAAAAGCTTACTTGGGACTTCTGAATAGTCTCAATATTATCTGATCACCAGACAAGCCCAAGAACCCAGATCATGTCCTCTGAATACAACTAAAAAGAGGCATCAAGCTCACAGCTTCCCTTCAATAAAAACTTTTATCGTATTTCCTGACTCTACTTGTAAATGACAAACCCAAATCAGGAACTCACTAAAATCATTCCAATAGGCTCTGCTAAGTTATCTGCTTCTCTCTGAAAATCACTCTTGAATCATGAGGCATGATTGTAAAACTACAAGTTACATACAAAACAATCGGCTCTTTTGGCCAGTTATATAACATTTTATGAAGATAATCGCTCAATTTTTAAATTGCTCTCAAAGCTTACAAAAAAACCATTTAACCCCCAAACTATCAACCTCTTTTTAATATAGTCTGACGTCCAATAAACTCCTAGGATATGACAAAATTCTTTAAGTTTTTCATGAATAAATTATTTTAAAAATGTCCCTATTATTAAGAAAAAAAAAAGTAATAAACATAATAAAAATATAACAATGAAAATATAAATAAGTAATAAAATATAAATAAACCCGAAAAACTAAAGAAAAGAAAACTGATTCTGTGGGTGGTCACCACCATGCACTTGGTGCCCATTGATATCTAATAGGACATCTTTTTTTTAAGAGAACGGTACCATATAGCATTTACATGTCAGAAATTGTCACTTTATCTTCTTTAATAACAACAAATTTGAAAGATACATCCCCAATATACACGTCAACTGGAATTCCAACAACATCACAGCTTGGAATCACAGTCGGATACTCCTGTATATATCCAGGACACTCTATTTTCGATGGCATAATCTCAGTTAAGGGAATTGTGAATCTGTGATCATCATTGGACCATTGACTTCAGGACTTGGCTTATCTTGGGGCACATGATATCGTTTTGCAGCACAAATCCCAGAGATATCTAGTAGGACAATATTGCTTTATTAACATCAAATCTGTGCCCCTATTTGGTGAAATGGGCTTCTTTCATTTGTAGGCTATGGTAGTCTAGGATTAATAATCGTCTCCTTAATCATATTGTCTGCAACGTTGCTCCAATTTTTCTCACTCCCGTGTAGTTGAAGTTAAGTCCAACCGAAGGAAGGAGAAGAATAAGAGGTCCAGCCGGCCCTAGTTTAGAGAGAGACTCCTCTTTAGAAACCTCAACCAAATCAAAACCCGCACAGCCCTCTCTTCTCTCTCTTTCATCCATACTCTCTCTCCTCTCCAGCTTTCTTCTTTCCTTTTCTTTATAGTTGTTTTATTTTTAGGGCTAATATGGCGGAAGGCCAATCTATTGCTCTCCGGTATCCAGCAACCACCATGCGCCCTACCGCAGGTTTTCCAAGGCGCTGCTCCTTTAGCTGGGTTCAGAGCATCGCCTACTCCAAACCTAACTGACCGCCATACTCCTGGGGTGGTACGTGGCTCTCACGCGTTATCACAGTTATTTTGTAATTTTTTTTTTCAAGGTTAAAAATGCAAATCTGTCTTTTCAAGATGTAATTCGTTTTTTCCTATATATCTTTAATTTCTGTTACATCTTTTGTTTTAGATAAATAAAAACAAAAACAAAAAAACACATTATTTCTTGGACTTCTATCCATAGAGTGTGTCATCTACTCCATCTTAGATAGAGTATAGGGTTTGTTAACTCTGTCTTGGACAGAGTTGTGTTGTCTCTCAAATGGTCTGAGAGAGGTTTGCAGCATGGATTAGATCATGTCACTCACAGTTATGTACTGAGGAGCCATTAATGTTATAGTTGGCTTGTAATGAATATTTCAAGTTAAAGTTGTAATGTTTGTTATTAATGATTGCTGCTTGTTCTAAAAAAAAAAAATGAAGAAATAATTGATAAATGAGTGTTACAGTCACATATAGATTTTGTAAAAGTAAATTCGCAAATTGATATGATTTTCTGTGATACGTTAAATCTATTTTATAATAAAAATAATTTTATAATTTAAAATATTTAATTTATAAATTTATTTTTGATAAAATCATTTCAGTTCTAAAACATTTGTCTAATTAGACATCTCCTGTCCTGTCAAGATAAAAAGAACTTGTCTCATAAAAAATACGGTGAGAAGTGAAATCTGCGGATGAAAGGTCAGAATAGAGTCAGCCATCGCTCTATTGAAATAGTATATCCAAACTTTTCCAGGCCAGTGGCCCAAAAAGAACATAATTAGTTACGGGGTCAAGCTGGGACTGTTTTTGCATTTAGACGATGCCCAAGATTCTGGCGGACTTTATATAACTGGCCCACGCTATATGATGACCTATAAGGCTATTTATATCTTGGCCCATTAAATTAAAAACAATGCTGGAAACTTTCCTTAATTAAAGAGCAGATGGTAGTTTTTGCTCCCGAGCTTGTCCAGAAGAACTAATTTAAATCTAATATTCTTAATCCGCAGCGAAATATATTATACCCAGCATTTATATATATATAAATATATATATATATTATTGGAGTCGAGAGTTAATTCATTGCATGGTCAATTTTTGAGTGGGAGTCAGGCCGCCGGCCCTCTGGTGTCCTGTTGTATAGACATTTCTCTTCATACAGGACAACCTTTCATCGACACTTTAACTTAAAAATACAAGAAAAAAAGAGGCTGAACAAAAAATGGGTGACATCCGTTCCAGCCCAAGACAAAATGTATGTACTTGAAAACATGACAGGCCAGTAGGTGATTCTTAGGACTAATCTTTAAACAAAGATGTATGGCAAGACAACCTTTCACCATCATGCCCGCGTAGGCTGCACGAAGATATCTTGTAAATTAAGTGCTTGGATGAGCCTCCGGCGACTCACCAGAACCTAAATCTTCAGCATGAAGAAAATTCGGTGGCTGAGGCGTAGCTTTCGATCGGCAAATGGGGCAAGTTGATTGGGAGTAGAGCCATATATCGATGCATGGGACGTGAAATGAGTGCATGCAAGCTGGCAAGGTACGCAATTCCTCATCGTCTTCAAATTCGCACAAGCACACGGCACAAGTGCCATCTTCGCCCACGCTCACGCTTTTTTGATACTTGTGGGCCGGAATGAGTTGGGCTGTGGAAGTGTTGATGCTAGTTGATGTGATCTCCGTCGTTGTCTCAGGCACTGAACGCTGTCTTGCACGTCGTGTGCTGATTTGGCCGGCGGCATGGTGGTTGCAAAAACACATAGATATACACTGGTAAAGGGTGACCACGATGGCCGCTGATCCGACAGCAAATAGGATGACGTAAAAAATTGTGGTTGGTGAGAGTAAAAAAACCGCCGTCCGCCATTCATGCGAGAGAGAGAGAGAGAGAGAGTGAGATTAATCGGCTGGTATTAAGGCATCTGCCTCTTCTCAGTCTGTTGCAGCACTAAGTGCTGCTGTGCCACCACTCCAGACCATTTCAGAGCAAAGCCGTAGCACTACATGTCCTGCACAGCAAACCTACGATGGCAGAGGAATGAGGCGTAACAAACCCCACCTTTCATAGGACAGCTGTCATATTGTAAATGGAAGAGGAATCAAAGTTGTTATTTGTATTCTGCTATAAATACTCTACTGTAGATGAAGAAAAGAGAATGAAAAAACCAGAAAGCATTTCTTGACTCTGTCTTGAGCATATTCACAAATACATCTTCTTCATTCTTTCATCATGTTCACTTGTTTTAACAGCTGGCAATGGTTTAGACTTTAGAGACTTAAGAGTGCCAAGACGTACGATGCCTATCAAACAACATAGCTGCGACGGTGATTGCAAGATTATAATTGTCTTATGCGTAGCATATTAATTTTTATTTTTATGGTTACATATGAAGACCTTGTACGTTGACATCCATGCATGCTAGCTGTCGGATGCAGGTTTCAATATTTCTTTTGGGTCGCGCGGAAGGCTACTTGGTGATGTCGTGTTTTGCAGGTCTGGACAATTCCACTTGGTCAGAGCCCATGCGATCACTTGCACAGTAACAAAGGAGGGGACCTCGAGCTTCGTTGATTCTCAATTCGATGCTTAAGCTAGTATGGTGTTGAGGATGAAAATGAAGTATATTGATGATGATCGTGTTAGATTCTTACCTGTTTGTTGCAGGTAGTGTTTATTTAGATTTGCCGACTTGGTCTCCATGGTAGTAGATTGTTGCATAGCAGGAGATAATATGTTTATGCTATCTATTCGCCGTGCTACCTTTGTGCCGTCAATTCGCCGTGCTAGGAAGTGCTCAGGGTTGTTGTGCGTCACTCGAGTCTTGGGCCGCATTCAATACGACATGGCTTCTACTCTGAGCCGCATTGAATGCAGTGTGTTTTCTGTCCTGGGCTCCTCTCATCTCATTAATGCTTGGTATGAACCGACATAAATATTCTCGGCTTGTACAGCAATTGTTATATTCCTTCCTCCTTAAGCTTCTCCAGTATCTTTTGACTTGGTTCTCGACGTTAGCATGGCCCGACCCGGGTCCTTACACAAAATCTCTTGATCTATTCGGTCTAGTCCAGATCTCGCATCTAGGCTCTTACCTGGGCCTAGATTTTGACCCGGCCCAGAGGGTTTATTCGGCCCAAGGGATTTTCCCCCTTCACCCTACGGTCCAACACAAGCTGGTGGCTCTTCCGGATTAGTGGATTACGCAGTTAGCCAGTACTGGGAATATTTGTGCTTCTCGCAGTACAATTATTATTTTGAGATGGAAATCATAGATCGAGTTGCCCAGAGATACAACTAGCTAGCCAAACCTTTTAACTTTGGTAGAATTAATTAAAGATTAATTGAAGCGTACGCCCTTTTTAAAGTGATGAAAAATCTGTGTATATATATATATTTATATATATATATATATAATATTGTGACAAAAATATTATTGAAAAGCTAAAGAAGAATATACTCATGATCAGTCTCTCTACATGTTGCCTTTTTATTTTGTAGTTTATATCCTAAGATTTGGAGCAGTAAGAAGGAATTACAAAATAATATTTTCCAAAGCAATTTCCAACATAAGTCTATTTCCAAAATAAAATTGTTCATTTGAGAGTAGTTATTTTTAATAAAATGATTATTTTTAATTAAAATAAATTTATTTTTATTGCAAATAATCCTTCTCGTCCCCAAAAAAAAATGTCACAAATACTGATTTTTAGATAGAGATCAAAGTTTTCTACTTTTTCTAGGCTTCTAGAGTTTTTGGCGGACAGCTGTGTCACATGTTGGCTTGGCCTGGTTGTATAAGAAGGCTGAATGAACAGAGCAAATGTTTTCAATCGGAAATCATGCTACAGTTGGTGCAAAGAGCCTCAAGGATCAACCTGATCACGTCGATAGCCAAGAGGGAAACACTTCCTTAATATTAAGTAAAAAAAAAAAACACAGTCGAGATCCCCATATGGAAGAGAAGCATTTCTCTAATGAAGAATTCCAGGGCAGAGCCTCACCATCATTCATGATTGATCAATGATTAGAGTACAGTTTTTGAACAAAACTCGTCCATTTAAATTTCCATACCCATTGCAACAGATCCGCTTCATTCAAGAATTTTGTTTCACATTAATTGGTTGATCAATTTCAAGATCTCGCTGGATATTTGAATGACTAGATGATCATGTTTCGATTTGACTGCCGTATAATTCCTTTTCTTTCTTCGATCCTTCCTTTTCCGGCCGGGGCGCTAGGAAAGTTGTATGCATGACATGCAAACCACTAGCTAGATAGGCACCGTTTTTCAAATGCAGATCTTTTTGTCAGAATAATATATACTTTAGGGAGTTTTTGGAAGTTTGTCTTTGATTGGAAACCACCCCTTTTTTTCTCTTACAAGTTAGGATAGTTGATTCTCTATATTATAGAATACAGCAGCGGAGCAGGAAGAAAATTGCTTCCGACAGCTATATATATATGCCTTGTTTTCCTGCAAACTGATGCTTGTACCTCATATTCCAAACGAAAATTTTGTAGCATATGTGACAGTTTTGAGGAGCTTCAAGCATGCAAAAACATCTCAGGCTGTTAGTATTAGGGTAGTCATGCATAATATTAGAACCTAGCTGTTTATATGAATGACGTTCCGAATAGCAAACATCGACCGGCCGGCCTTCAATTAGCATGACACGGTGAACAGAAGTTTTACATAATATTAGTAACCAACTGATCTACTTACGAAAATGCATCTTCGTCGTATCTTTTGCTTGCTGAGCATGATAAACGCCTCTACTCAATTATGCCTGGATGGTGGGTGCCGATTACCAATTGGATTAGGTGCTGAAGGAACCTTACGAAGATTCTGCATTCCTGATTTGTTCTTTTTACGAAACAAGAAAAAAAGTCATTGGAAAGACTAAGTACGTACGTGACAAGTACTAAATGCCATTGGAAATAATAATTAGTACCACTTACCCAAGTAGCTGTCATGAATCGACCTGCGGCTGAGCTTTCTCTTGCTGTTGCAGGTTTGAACTTGAAATCAACTAGGGAAGCATCAAAGAAAATTAAGCATCTATTTGTTTCTACTTCAATCTTAAGATCTCAGTTTAGCATGCATTAATATGGTAGATGTTAGCTAGCAAGGCCAGTAATGATCATGTAGAGAATAATTACCAGCTGATTCTGCACTTCGAATCCTCATAGCTGTGAAATAATAACATCCACTAGTAATGAAGATGAAGGCCAACAAAAGACATATTCGGACCTCTTTTCTCTTCATCTTTGGCAAGAGAAGCTTTATATGCATGGTGGGAGTAAGTGTGGTATTTAGGGTGGGTGGTGGTTTATATAGGCACACGAGAAGTACTATATATATATATATATATATATATGACCTGATCATTTTTCACTTCATCATAGCTTGTTTGAAATTATGGAATGCCATGCTAAAGGTGTCGGGGAATCCAATGTTATAATAATTTTGAATTAACGAGGCTTGAAAATGATGTTAATAAGTTGATCTTGTCACCATCGTTGACCTCTCTCCGGTCGTCACCATATAATGGAGCCATCATTAACGCTGTTGTCCTCCAAGCACCCAACACAAAGATTCTTAACTACAGCTTTCGGTTCATGACATTTTGGGATTTGCCAATCATGGAATAGATTTTTGTTCTAATTGGTACGTACGTATTATAGCTAGCGTCCTGATGCAAACTCTTGCGTAGCCATTGCTCCTGAGCGCTGCTTGATTTGGAGATCAACAAATACTGGCTATTGCGAGCAGAGTGTGTGTGTATATATATATATATATATATGTAGTAGTTCTGTAGCTTGCCAAAAATAACATCGGCTGCCCGCCGTAACATGTAGCCGGTGCAATTCTGCAGTACTAGCCCTGCTAGCTCTTTAAGAAAACTGAATCAAATCGGTATTAGCTAGCAAGAGTTTTTCAATTTTCACAGTTTCTAATTTTATTTGTCGATGTGAAGAAGTTACCAGATAGGGAGGCCACCTACCATGCATGTATATATACATCTGCATGTTAATGATGATGCTTGCTTCACTGCATAGTACTCCCAGTGAGACAACTAACAATGATGCTTTTGTTACTTTTAATACGAATTTTTTGTTTGGATTATTATATATCTTTTTGCTAGGCTATTGATTATATTCTAGCCAATGTCTAGGCCTTTTCTAGTAAAAGTTGGTTGGCTGTTTGTGACTTCTGTTACGCTTGTGGCGGAATCTTTAATTAATTTCTGTTCAGTTTAGGTTATTTTCAGATGTTAGATAAAAAGAGGCATAGCGGGCATTTGGTCTAGTGGTATGATTCTCGCTTAGGGTGCGAGAGGTCCCGAGTTCAATTCTCGGAATGCCCCCAATCAAAAAGTTTTCTTCCTTTTTTTGGGCCAAAGTCCATCCATCATGAGTAATGACCCTCCTTTCTCAGTTGAAAAATTCTACTCATAATTCTTACATCATATATAATTTTTTTTCTATTTTTTTTATTTTTTTCTTATCAAATGTATACTGTATAAATGAAAAGTAGAAGAAATTAATTAGTTTAAGAATAATAAAACAAAAAATTAATTAAAAAAAATGTGATGTATGATTTGTAGAGATGATGGATAGCAAAACTCTTCTAAGCCAGACCGATCACTTTAATGACCTCATACTTCTTAACCTTTTTTTAGAGTAAATAAAGATCTAGATTCAAATTTCCAACTTGTTTGGTTTTTAATCTTCCGTCGATTGAACAGTTTTTTGGAACTGAAAATGGATTGGGTTGTATTACATATATATATATATAAACATATTGCAATATGGTTGTCGTTAACGTCTAAAAATTGTGCAACAGGACGGAATGGGAGAAAGATCCATTTCCAGCACACTGAAGTTGTTCGGGCCTCAATCGGTGCGGAGTAGAGCCCCCGACAGTGGTCCGGTATGATTGTACAACGTTAGTGCATACATACATGGCGATGAACAATAAATAAATGTCGAGAAAATAAAGTGCATGTTTAGGATTGCGGTAGAAAATATAACTTATAAATTAAGTAATAAGTTATACTATTAAAAAGTTATTTACTGTTTGGTAACTATATGTTTAAAACACTGTCAAACATATTACGTTTGTTTGAAAATAAATTAAAAAATTATTTTTTAATGTAGAAATTGCGATTATTTAAATTTTTAAAGATTATGATGATATCTTTCAAAGTTTGAAAGTTGTAATTATTTGAAAATCATATGGATATTTTCATTCATTAGCAGTCTTTTTAAAATTTGTATTATATTATGCATTATCCTAAAAAGCACGTTTGAGAAAAAAATTAAAATTTTGGCTTAGTTGAAATAAAATGTACTTTAATATGTAACACTTAAATAACGTGATTTTTTCATTAAAGAACTTTTAAGATTATTTAATCACTTTTTAAGACTCCTACTACAACCCCAAACAGGCACAAAGAGACAATGACATCCAAATTTATGTGATTCTACTTAAAATTTACGTCCACGAGGTTTTTAAGAAAGAGAGAGTCTATTATAATATACTTATTTACAGTCTCGCACGGTCTCTCTTCTTCTCTGTACAATGGCGATCTTCTTTCTTGTCTCCTTGTCGAGAAGTTGAAGAAGCTGAAAAAGTTCAGGTCGAAGTCAAGTCCCCTTTCTTTTATCCTCTATCTCTCCTTGCTTTAGGTCACCTCACTCCTCCTTTATGTCACATTACCTCTCCTTTATGTCATCTCATCTTTTCCTCCTGACACCCTTCTCAGTCTTTTGTCTCTTTATCTTTCATTTCTCACTTCTTTCTTGATGAGATCCTCTTTAGGCTCGGCCTTGAGAACCAAATTGGGCCAGTTAAATTTTATCCGTTGTATTACATATATTCACCTGGATTTAGAAATGTGTAAAATTAATTAAACAAGGGACCAAGGTTTGGTGCATGTTTGTCAATTTGGGCAGACCAACGCGGTATAGAGTGAAACCCAGGGCACTTGTATTATTGTGATAAATAAAAAGAGAATGTTCAGCCACAAAGCAAAACCTATTCTAGTTGATGTTTTTTGTTTTCGACTATAATTAGAGTCCTTCGGTAGTGTTGGAAAGCCTTGTTAAGCCACATATAAATGCCCCTTTTTTTTCTAATCTACTATTGCTTCACATTCATCTTCCTTGCTAGTAACCATCTCTGTTTATAGTTAATACCTCGTTTTTTGCTCCACGTGCTGATGTCCAATGAAACTTGTTTTCCAAATTCCTTACTTTCAGTAAGATCTCTTTGCCTTTTCAGTCTTTTTTCAATTCATTTATGTTGGGATACTCTTCCTTTTTATCTTATTTCTAGAGAGGAAAGTGGTAACAATTCAGCCTTTAAAACCTAAAATCATGTTCTCTCCCTTGTCCATTTCTTTGTTACTTCGTTTACGACATTAAGAGATTGTAAAACTAATATTTCTCGTTTGTTTTCGCAGATCAGATGAGAAAAGATGAATTGAATGTAAAGTTAAAATTGAATAAAATATTATTATAATAAATTTTTTTAATATTATTTTTATTTTGAGATTTGAAAAAGTTGAATTGTTTATTTTATTTTGTATTAAAATTTGAAAAAATAATAATAATTAGATGAGATAAGTTGAAAAATTTCGTAAAGACAAACTTAAACAGATATCATTCCTATCAGTGCTTGGAACTGCAAACTAAAATAGAAGAACGAGGGAGTACAGAAGTGAAGAGAGCGAGAAAGCATTAAAAATAAAAAGATGTGGCTGCTGGGATTCGAGCCCAGGTCTCCACGGCCACAACGTGGAATTCTTACCACTAAACTACAGCCACTGTTTTACCACGAAGGTCACTTAACAATAATATTGACGGATAAACTCTTCCGATGCACCTTCAGATTCAGACCCCATGTTTTTAATTTTTATGTTTTGGAAATAAATAAAACTAGGCCAAAGCGAAAACGACTATTTACCCACTGCACGTTGCTATCAGCAACAAAAGTAAAAGCTATATATTGATTGGGGGAATAAAATATAATAGGCCCAAAGTGCTTTCCAAGTCCGGCCCAATTTCAGTGGTCTTGTCAGAAAGGAAGAAAGTGATCATGAAAGAGAGGATAAAAAAGTTCAAAAGTCCTATCTCCAATCAATTTTGCGTATTTTGTTAATGTGATTGGTTACATTATTTTTTAATATAAAATTACTGTTTTGGTTGGAGTCAGCCCTAATTTTTTAGAGAGAGAGAGAGAGAGTCCTCATTTTTTATTGAAGCCCCCTAGATCAGAAACGGTGCAGGAGCTTCCCTCCCTCCTCTCTCCCTCATCTCTCCTATCTATCATCTCTAGCTTTCTCCTTTTTTTATTTTTTTGAGTGATTTTTAGGACTAAGTAAGGAAGAAAGCTGATTTACTGCTCTCCAGTGTCTGACAACCACCACGCGTTCCACCGCAAACTTCCCAATGCGTTAATGTGCTGCTTAGTGTAAATTGTACACAAAAATAATTGTATATAACAGAATTAAAAATTGATAACATAAAATGGCGTCAAGATGTCGGAAAGAATAGGAGATGAGACATAAAAAAAAGGTAATGCGACATAAAGCTATATATTGATTGTGCAATTTTTAGACATTAACATTATAATAATATTACTATGCCTCCTCATTTTGATCGCTCATATATTTATTTTTTTTTTAATGGTTAAGGAAGTGATTATTAGTGTATTTCTATTTTTTATTTTTTTAAAAATTTAAATATGTTTAAAAAAATATTTAAAATAAAAAATAAAGAAAAAGAAAATTACAATTTGCACTAAGCGGCACACTGAGCAGACACACATGTTCAGATTCCATTTTATGTTTTTTCTTTTTTTATGTTTTCAATTTGTTTGTTGTCTAAGATTATAAACTGTCGTAAATAAATTGTGTAATCTTTAAAATTTTAAATAGTAAAAACTAAACTTACATTTACATATATATATATAATACTTGTCTGATATCTACTTATTTGAGTTATTATATTTTCAAGTGGATGTATAGATCACAATATCCACATCACTTAAATGATAAGATTTGATTTGTAATATTCAAATTCTAAAATTCATCTTTAAAATTAAACTATGTCATATAAATACTTTACTAGATGTACTTTACACACTTATAATATAATTTTTCTATTAATTATTAGAGTAGATGGATACTCAAACAGTGAAAAAAATACCCAGAAATAAATTACAAGCGATAAATCGAAAGGTTATAACCTTTGACCATATCATAAATTTTACATCTTTCAAAAAGATCATAATCATGAATTTCAGTGATAATGCGGATCAACGACTGTGCAACATGCAACAACATTTTAAAATCTAGATGTTATTTTTATTTTATTTTTATACATGGGAGAGGAGGAATGCGGTCATTGCTTCTCTTACTGAAAGATCAAGATGTTGCCAATTAATCCAAAAATCTAAATGTTTTTTCCAAGTACGTAAAGTGGTGATACCGAATGATAGTCAACAGCTTAAACTCGGTATCAACCTAACATGATGGGCTCGAGGGATTAATTTAAAGCAAAAAACTCGTTATTAATAAGATAAGAAAAAGGATGTTCCTCATCTTAATTAAATTTTATCTTTAATCCACACGTGCTAATACATCCATATTAACAATATATTAAATTATTTGGTTGGAGTCAGCCCTAATTTTTGAGAGAGAGAGAGAGTCCTCATTCTCTCTAAAAGCCCCCTAGATCAGAAACGGTGCAGGAGCTTCTCTCTCTCCTCTCTCCCTCATCTCTCCTATCTATCATCTCTAGCTTTCTCCTTTTTTTATTTTTTTGAGTGATTTTTAGGACAAAGTAAGGAAGAAAGCTGATTTACTGCTCTCCAGTGTCCGACAACCACCACGCGTTCTACCGCAAACTTCCCAATGCGCTAATTCTTTAGATGGGCTAATAATTTCGCCGAATGAAACTGCGCGTGAACCACACGTGCGGCTCAAAGAAAGCGTGTGTATTCCACGTGCCACCACTCAGGATGTCCTTCTACTGCCACGCGAGGCCTCTTTGGGTCTAGGATCCCCGGCTACTTCAGACTTGACCGTCCGCCATACCTCCAAGGTGGTGTGTGGCTTTCACGCGCCACCACAGTCATTGTTTGTGTTATTTTTTCCTCCAATGTTGAAAATGCAGATCTATATTTTTTTAAGATGTAATCCGTTATTTTTCTATTTATTTTTAATTTCTGTAATGTTTTTTATTTTTCTAAAAAAAAACATAATTTCTTGGACTTTCGTCCATAAAGTGTGTCATCAACTTCATCTTAGACGAAGTGTGGGGTTTGGTTAACTCTACTCTGTCTTAAACGGAGTATAGAGTTTGATTAACTATGTCTCTCAAACTTTAGATCTATAGAGATTTGCAGCTTGGTAGACCATATCACTCTCCAGTGTGTATTAGGGAGTTATTAATGTTGTGGTTAACTTGTAATATATGTTTCAGGTTCAGTTTGTAATGTTTATTATTAATGAATACAATATGCTTTTTATAAGATAAAAAAAACATCCACATTAACTATTTATTTAGATAGTACAAATGTGAAACTATTTGGAATGTATTACAAGCACAACCTCTATGCATAGGCTAACACAATTGAAGATAAACCAATTTAATACAGATGATCATTACTAGTGAGGCTCATGTAGATCGTAATTATAAATTATGTGTAATAAAAAAATAAAATATAATTGGAATTTAGATAAAGAAGAGAGAATGATGGATAAAGACTTGAGGGCTACTTCTTTTATATTCTCAATTATGTTAGAATACCGAGTATAGATGATAACTTCTATTAATATTGATATGAGATAAAGTAAATATCTTTATTACAATGAAAATCAATTTATTGATTTGATAATTATGAAATAAAATCAAGTATAAATGGAGAAGAGAGCGTACGTCTTTACCATATTTAATTGTGATTGAATATAAAATATTGATTGTTAGAAATTATATAGAGATAAAATAAGATAAATACTTTTATTATAATAAAAATCAATTATCTTAATTTGATAATTATAAAATCAAATCAAAATAAGAATTAAATCTAATTATTGATTTGAACAATCTCAACCACCTCGACATTTCACACCAATTTAGTAATCTCATAAGTACATCCCGTGTGCAAATTGAACATTGTGTATCGGATAAAACATAAAATAAGCNCTGTATCGGATAAAACATAAAATAAGCTGTTACAATCCGCATTAAAATCTCCGATACGTTAGTGACACGCAACACGATTATACATAATATTACAATTCTCTCTCTCTCTCTCTCTCTCTCTCTTTTTGGTAAGTTACAATTCTCTTAAAACAGAAAAAAAGCTGTTGCGAAAAAAGATATTAATACACGCCATTACGCCAAGCAATAAGGCCTATATATCCAGCGTTTTCATCACGTAATGTCAACGTCTATCTGTTCTTACGCTAAGGGGGTAATTCTAATTTCTAGAACCTCTATCACAGATCACACTGTCTATGAAGGATGACCAAACTCAGCCAATCATATGGTTACAGCTCAGTCACTTTAACAAAAATGTTTGTGCAATATGCACTGACCCGCTACACGTCGGACCTTCAAAGGGCCAAATCCACAGCGACTCTATGGGCTCTCTCTTTTCGTTAAGTAATGAAGAGATGCACATGAAACAGTCATCCGATGACGTGGCAATAACGTAAGATAAAAGTACGAACCGGACCGGAGAATTCCTAGTACACCGTCAAATTCGATGTTCGATAAGCACCGCGACGTTCAGTTATAACTGACACACTCGCGGCTCAGTATGTATAAACTATATATAGGAATTAATATCACCCATCCTGTGTAATTGTATTAGAAACCTTCAAATCTCTCTCTCCATCGATAAAGAAGAAACAGCCTCAGATTTTGATCTCGCATAGGTAAGTAACCCGTAATCTGCATTTAGCTGTAGTCGCTGTTTTTAATTGCTTGGACTTTTGGTTGTTTGTCTGTTTCGGCATTTAGAGAGCGAGATTCAGATCTGAAAGTCGTTAGGTGTGAGCTCTGGTCTCGTTGGTGGGGAGCTTTCTTCTATTTTCCTCTTTCTTTCGTGCACTTGAAGAATTCTCCATTGTCCCTCTCTCTTCGGTGGGTGCATTTTGTCAAGCTGGTCATATTATTATTATTAGTCTAAAATAATTTCCGCTTGGTGCCATTCCTTTCTTTATATAAAGCTTCCCATCTCTCAGTTACACACATCAGTGTCTCTGAGTCTCTTGAGATCATTTTCACATCAAACAGGTGATCTGATATTCTTTCTTTATTTTTTCGTGATGTAGCTTTAATTCTATAGGCACGTGAGTTTGTTATGGGATTTGAGTTTTTGGGTTTGTTTGATAAGATTTGAATGGGTGGATAGTTTATGGTTTTTTGTGAATTTGACAGTTAATTGAGAGTTTCGACTGTTTTGGGGCTCAGGAATTCAAGAAGAAACTGGCAGTAATGGCGAAGGAAGCTTCAAATGGAGACAACCATGCAGCTTCAAAAACACCGCCAACCCCATCTCCTTTGAGAAATTCTAAATTCTTTCAGGTAATAACAATCTTTTAAAAATATTTTATGTTATTCACTTGTTTCTCGGTACGATCTGAAACGAATTTGGTTATAATGGAGTCTCATTGTTATATGGTCTTAAACATGTTCTCTCGTTTGATGGCAGTCCAATTTGAGAATTTTGGTCACTGGAGGAGCTGGATTCATTGGTTCTCACCTTGTGGACAAGTTAATGGAAAATGAAAAGAATGAGGTAAGCATTTTTAGTGGCTAAATGTTTTGATTTATTTCTATGCTTGTCGTTTCGACTCATTAAGATATATCCCTTCAGTACCTGAGCCTCTGCTCAGTGCTCACCATATGAATTGCCAGAGTGCTTGAAATCAAACCATATTTTGATCTAAGCAATTTTATGTGTGTGTGTGTGTGTGTATTTGTCGGTGAAGTTTTATAATTTGCATGTGTCTTTCTTGTG
>QEOT01009469.1:0-19202 GCA_003123785.1 Pterocarya stenoptera
AGATGTCAATTATAGTTGATCCCAACATCAGAAGTTGATTTGGACACGTGATAACTTGGCACTTTATCGATCATCATTATACGCCACTAACATTCATGTTGCCTGTTGAATTAAACTAGAGAAATTCGACCTTATCCGGAGAAAGCTGTAACCGGTGGAAGTCACACTCGCACTTATCATACACGTGTCCAGATTGACGCGACTAGTCACATGGCGGACAAGGTAATTTTTGTTGGGAATTGCGGTTATTTTGTCGAGAGGGGATAAGGTTTTTTCTTCGAGACTTTCGACGCTGGTTTTGTTGTTGACTGGTGGAGTGATGGAGTTGTTGGATGGCTTGGGTCAAGCGTGGACTTGGACTCTTGAGTCGGGTCGAAGTTGACGGCGCATGGAGGTAGTGGTAGTGTGGGGAACCACGTAGATGCCAAATGGGATGGCGAATGGCGGTCGGATAGCTCAGGCTGCCCGTTAGGGGCTGGGCAGCTTCGGCTTTTTAAATGGGTGTTCATTTCGAGAAACGAGACCTGTGCTTTTGTCAGCGTGATGCTGCTTGCACTCAATTCTATACAAAAAGAATAATGCCTGACATGTTTTTTGTTTTTTTTTTTTTATTTCATGATTAAAAAAATATTTTTTTTAATATTATTGTTAATTTTTTTTAAATATTTAAAAATATTAAAAAAAAATTAAAAAAAATACATCAAAATATCTAACGAAAACCGGCAGTGGTTGCGGGGACGCCTAAAAATTAAAGAAAATGAAATTATTGATTTTTATAATTATGTGTTATTATCATAATTATTTTTCTAATTTTTAATTTTTCTTTTTACTTATTGATTAAGGAATTATTTTTAAATAATATTATGATTTTTTTATTTTTTAAAAAATATTTAAAAGTGTAAAAAATTATATGTAAAAAAGATAACAAAAAAGAAAAAGACTAATTATACCTAACGTTTGCTCCTAGTGGAAGCTGGGAGCGGTGGATATAGCACCATCCATACAAAAATAGATCATAGAAAAGAGACGCTGGTCGCTGGGAACCAGGTAGAGTGCAAGGATATTTTGTTTTCACAATAATTTCATTTCATTTTATATCATCTAATTATTATAATTTTCTTTAATTTTCACATAAAATAAAATAAAAATTTTAATTTTTTCAAATCTCAAAACAATAATAATATTAAAAAAAATTCTAATAATATTTTATTCAATTTTCAATTTTTATTTTAACTCATATCATCTTATCTCATCTCATCTTATCTTATACCCGAAAACAACCATGCCTAAAACTCATTTTTACACCGTCCAATACAAAACTGCTACATCATAGGTTTATGAAAATAATTTACAGGCCTGCCTCACACAATATTATCTCTCCTCCCCTCCCCACCACCCCGCATACTTTATAATTTTTTTTCTCCCCTATCTCCCTCTTGCTTTCTCCCCCCTCTCTCTCAAGCCTCAGTCTCTCTATCCTCGAGTAGATTTGCATGTATGCAAATGGAAGTGGATCCCACAACACCATGGTCTTGGTCACGATAGTGATGGCAATGAGGACGTTCGAGATAACTTTTTATCTCTTAGGACTCGCCCCCATTTGTCTCCAATGAAGCCTTTGAGGGGTGTGGGGGCCAAGCGTAGTCGATCTGACATGATCCCCATCTAAATGAACGCCTCCCAAAACAGAACGTCGGTGTGCTACTGTCAATCAATACTCTCATTGTCAAATAGTTGGCAATTTGCACCATCACAACCAAGGCGTTGTCATGGTGGCGCAGCACGCCTTCCTCATCCTTCTCGTTGAAAGTTATGAGATGCCCTCTGGATTGGCCCCTGATACCTGGAACTGGCCTATAGGTGGTGAATACTTCCACATACCTAGCTCTTCTAGCGTGGGCCCTCCTTGCAGACGAGGTAGTCCCCCCTTTGGCGTACCCTCCGGCTATTGTGTGAATCTCGCCTATCTGACCTTTTCTTTTGTTCGGACTTCTCTAGCGCGGGCTTGCTCTGTGTCAGTCTCTAGTTCTTCTCCTGGCAAATCTTTTGCTTCTCCTGGCAAGGCTTCTACTTCTCTTGGGCCTGTCATTGCGTGGTTGATTGCAACTCTCGTTACCCTGTCAGTCTATTTGTGCTTCTATTTCCTCCATTTTTCGCCTCCTGGTGAAGCAATCTTTCGTTCGATGGTCGCTGGTTTTGTGGTAGGTGCAGTATTTAGGGTGGGCTAAGTCTCGTCGTCTTTCATCTTGCGAGTTTGGCTCTTTCTCAGTTTCTACTGCCAGGTTGGAATGGATGCGCGGCCTAGACTTTCCACGTGAGGGTTGCTCCTCTTTGCATTTTGTTTTGTGCATCCTTTTCTTATCGCCCTCTAGGTTTCCCTCGCTGCTCTGGCCAGCTGCCTTCTTATCTGCTCTTTCCAGCTTAGTTTCTCTGGGGGCCGTCAGTGTTCGGAGTGTGTCTTCAGCATTATAAAACCATCTGTGCGGTCTATGAACTCCCTTAGCGAAGTTGGAGTTTTTCATGCCATTTCCGTCATAAAGGGGTTGCGAGGCCAGATTCCTCCCAGTAGTGCTGTCAAAGTGATTTTCACATCCTGGTCATCTGTCGTCATGCACTCTCTGTTTAACTGAGAAAGGTATGACGTCAGGCTTTCATCGTCCCTTTGCTTCACCTTTAAAAGGTAAGCAGCAGGTCATCTCCTCTTCCGGCTCGCCATGATCTAAGTTAAGAAGAGACAATCCAACTCAGTGAAGTTGATGATAGTCCCAAGCTATAGGGACCCAAACCATGCTCTTGACACCCCTTTCAACGTAAGGGGGAATGCCCTACATGCGACCTAGCTAGGGCACCCGTGTAAGGTCATGTGGGCCTTTAAAGTTTCCAAATGTTCTAAATGATCATTTAACCCGCCATATGTGTCTATCTGCAAAACCTTGAACCTTAGAGGTAGAGGAATGATATGAACCCGCAGGAAGAGAATCTCTTGAACCCACAATCAATTTGAAAACACACCCAAGAAAGCCAAACTCAAGTCAATAGATGGAGAATCTGGACCCGATGAGAACTCGTTTCAAGAACCTAGATTATATCAAAATCTAGACCCGTTGAAGAACCCGTCTTAAGAACCCGGATTACAAGGAGAAACGCCACAAAGGTTGTGATTTGCCTTTGATAAGTTCAAAAGTTCAATCAAGAACAAGAGGAGTAAACTCAATTCACAATTAAAATTCAATATTGTCTAGCCTTTCAAATGAGGCTACAAAGAGTACTTAAACCAAAACATAATTGAAACCCTAGCCCAAAATAAACCCTAGTTTTCAAAATTACCCCCGGATGAACAGTGCCTCGGCTACAGTACGGAGCTACAGTAACTCACTACAGTACCACGCTACAATACCTCTTCTAACCTTAGTTCCAAAATATGTTACTTTCCAATTAAACCCTTGGCCAAAATACAAGGCCTTTCCAAAAACCCTAGTTCATAATGAATAAGACATATGTGGGCCAAGCATCCTCAAACCCTCTTATTCTAAACTAATAAAATAAATACTTTAGCAAATTAAAAGCCATCAATAACATTTGGATCAAACAATACTTTAAGTCGTATCTTCCACAACTTGTATCAAGTGGATCAAAACTGGTTCTCTTTCAAGCCTATCTCGAGTGTTGGGCTCTTGTTAGCTTCATCCCAAGTGAATTGCACCAATCCTTGCATTGCTTCCTTGATCTTCTTCGCTCTTGATCTTGTAATTGGCCCATCTGGAACTTGCAAATAATCTTTAAAACTAGGCCCATCTGTGTTCCCATCATAGAGGTACCGCCATAACCTCAGCACTGTATGGCAGCTCGACGCTGGTTTTCAGTTGGTCCACGGTTGATGGAGGGCCTACCTGTCTGACCACCTCGTCATACTTGTTTTTGAGCTTCTGGAATTGGAGGTCCACCATGCGTCGTTCTTCCTCTATAGCTGCTGTGTCAGGGGGCGACGGGTCTCAGAGTTATGGCTTTATTGATCTCTTTCTGGTTCCCCGTCGCCCCTTCACAATGCAGCATTCTCCTGGCAAAGGGCCACCATCTCTTCCATGAGTTTTTGTCATGTTGCAACCTATTCGTTGACTCTTCCTACTGACTTTTCCTTCTATTGCTTCAGGTTGTACGTCTTCACGTCCCAAGGCTTGAGAGTGCGTTGTTGCTGGCATACTAAGAACACGCTATTTGTAGGAAATGTGATCTCACAGACGGCACCATTGTTGATGTCATATTTCTCAGCCTGGGCAATTCCACTCTGTTGGAGCTCGGCGACTAGTCCTGCAAAGATGATGAATGGTGAGCTTGGGATTTGTGATACCTCCGACGCTCAAGTTAGTTTCAGTGTAAGAGATGAAGGAAGAATGTCTTAGAGAAAGCTCGTAGTAAGACTGTATATAGATGTTAACCTTTTTATTGATCGTGGGAGATGCCTATTTATACCTGACTGTCTGGCCTTAATGGTAGTGGGGTGTCGCTTTGTATGAGATTGGACATTCATGCTACCCACCTGCCGTGCTATTGTACACTTAGCTCTGATGGCGACTGCTCCTGACACAGGGCCTTACGTTGAGTGTACTGAGCCCCGAGATGCATTGAATGTGGGGTGCCCTCTCCTCACAGCTCTCTCCGTCTCATTAATGCTGCAAGACCTCCGCTAGGTACTCATGGTGCTTGCCCCTGATTAGGGGCCTCACATCGTGCATATCGAGCCCCGAGCAGAATTGAATGTTGCTTGCCTTCTTCTTATAGCTTCTTTCATCTCATTAATGCGACGTGACCTCACTCAGATATTCCTACCTTCCTTTCATGTTTGGGTGCCAGCATTTAGAGTTAGTGAATGTCCCCGTCTGTCGGCCAGTGGAGTGTCGGACTGTTTTCCTTGCCATATGTTTGTCATGGTTTCCTATCTAACCATCTCATCTAGTCGGGCTTTTAGAGTACACTTGGTCGAACCCATGCCTAATGTCAGGGCTCAGACCCGGGCCCTTCTAGTATGCTCGGCCCAGCCCATACCTCATATATGCATTCTAGATAACCATTCTCTTGGTCTGGCCTAGGGGATAACACCCATCACAGCAGGCATGTAAAAATTTTTTCATGAACCTATGACATGGCAGTTTTGTATTAGATGGTGTAAAAATGAGTTTTACACTTTACCCTGTTTGTAGTTAATCTCATCATGGAATCATAGAAAAAATGCAACCACAGACCCAAAAATAAAATAAAAATGGGAAATATCTGTATGGTAAGATCTTATTTCATGTATTTTTTTTCTCTTAAAAAATAATTGTATTATTTACCAACGTTTAAATACACTTACAATTACAGATATTTGTCGTAAAAATCCAATTACAGTACTCACGTTTTTAACTAATTAGGGTTAGAAGAGCGAGCTAGCTAGCTCAATTTCTCTTTTATACAGACAATATTTTAGGCCTCACTTGAAAGCAATGAACCAAATCGAAGAACGTGGATCGTATTTTTATAAGAGAAATGATAAATACAGTCGTGAGTGTGCAAGCGGCGTACAGTCGCTTTGATAAAAAGTGAATAAAGATGGGACCCACTTGAAAAAAAGTTAAGTTTTTAATAGCGGACCCCACTCATTTTCAAAGCGACTGTATGGCGTTTGCGCATTCCACGACTGTATGTAGAATTACCCTAATATAATATAGTCGTATACATGATCCACCGGCTGGATTCATATAAGAGTCATGCTAGCTGGCTGCCCAGTATTTATTTCGGAGTATACCGTTATTTACAAGTTTTTATTTTGATTTTATTTTAAGTATCTTTTTAATATTTTTAATTAATTAAAAAAATATATAATTTTATTAATCATCACTTCTCTCATTATTAAATAACAAAAATTAAAATACGTAAACAATAAGATTGAGTGATAAACTTGGATAACTCCCCTAACATTTTCCATCATATAATATAACGACAGAGTCATGTCATTTTCTACCGGTTCTACCATTCATGTCATGCTATCGCAAATCTAAACAGCTCGTGATCATCGTTGCATCTCGTACCCTTAAATATGCATGGGAACCTACATAGTTTAATCGAGAGTCATGTCATAAATAAAAATATATATAGATATATATATCTATCTGTTTGTGTACATATAAATAGGAAAAGAGAGAAGCTTGGGATCATATGAGTGTGGAAAACATTTTTCCATCGGCCCATAGCAAATAACCACGTAGGCAATCTATTCATTATTGAAATGCACCTGCATGTACGAGAAAAGAGGCCCACGCTCCCTCCCATCTTCACTCTCCTTTTGCCGCCCAGCCCTCTCCTTTCTCTCCCTCCTATCTGCAACGCTCCATGCCGACGGGACCCACGTCGAAGCCCTCTCGAGCCCATCTGCACTCCTCCACGCCGAAGCCCAACAGAAGACCCACACACCAACTAAGAGGCCAAAATTGAAAAAAGTGGAAGAAATGCTTCACGAAATAAATGGCAGCTTCTTGTAATTTGTTTGAGTTGGCCAAACAAATGAAATCAAGTAGTGGGTTAATTCAGTCAAGAGAGTTCTCGAAAGAGTGAGGACTACTCTTGAGTTTATGTATCACACATTAGGCTAACAATTGAAGTGTTGAAAAGAGCAAGCTGGATGCTCTGATTTTTGTGTGCCCAGATGCATGTCCAAATTCGATTATTAGTTTGATACTGATCAAAGTTCCACGCAACCCAATAGAAGACCAAACCGAAGACCAATGAAAGAAATCACACAAAGTATAGACCAAACAAATTTTTTTTTTTACCTTTCAAACTTTGAAGACGATGTTTTGGGGCCTTCGTCGGCGTTGAGTGTGGAGGGAGAGGGAGAGGGAGAGAAAGAAGGAGAGGGCTAGCTTTTTTTTTTTGGGCTTCCGTCGGCAGTGGAGGAATGCATATGGGAGGGAGAAAAAGGAGAGGGCTTCGGGGGTCCGTCGGCTGTGGAGGAGTGCAGATGGGAGGGAGAGAAATGAGAGGGCTTTGGCATGGGTTCGTCGGCGTGGAGCGTCGCAGATGGGAGGGAGAGAAAGGAGAGGGCTTGGCGGGAGAGAGATAGTGAAGATGGGAGGAAGAGTGGGCATCTTTTCTCATACATGCATGTGCATTTCAATGATGAATAGATTGCTTATGTGTCTGTTTATTATTGGCCGGTGGGAAAATGTTTTTCACACCCATTTGACCCCAAGCTTTTCTCATAGGAAAAAGGTAGTAGTTGATCTCATTAGCTGCAAGTCACTTTGCGGAAGATAATGAATTATGCTTCCACGCGAATATTAATTTTAGTACTTAGTGTATTTATACGGATCGAGGTTGTTACAAGGGACCTTCAAGTGGGCTAAAATTCTCCTCCGAATGAATTTAGAGAAAATCTATAACCCACAAGTGGAGTGGAGTGGGATATAGAGAAAAATTATATATATATAATGAGTTATTCTATTTTGAAGTTGGTGTATAAAATATACACCATTCACATTATTTAAATTATAAGATTTAATTTATAAAATTTAAAATTTAATTTTCAAATAGAATTATGCTAAGTAAACACGTTATTAAGTGTGCTTTAGATACTGGTTTGATAATAAAGTTTTTTTTATATAGTTTATAAAGAAAAATATCGGTGCATCAAAGTCTAATTATGATTAATGATTAATCCCAATCCAAGCTGCTTTAGAAGTAGGGATGTTACCCGCACACCCCCCGAACGGGGGTGCCCTTGCCCCACCCCCATCCCCGCCCCCGCCCCTGCCCAAATGCTGGGAGCAGATTGGCCCCCACAATCATTCTCCCACCCATCGTGTAAAAACAAAACCAACAACGTGAAAAGCAACAGCCAAAACCAATTTAGAGAGAGATATACTGGCTAGGGGCGACAGCGAGAGGGAGAGAGAGACTCTGACAACGACTCATAGAGGATGACGACAACAAGAAGTTTAAATAGAGAGTCATTGAGAGAGGAAGAAAAGAGAGATGTAAGAGGGGAGGGACGTTTTAAAACAAAACCATATATCATTTTATTAGAGAAAATTTGTTTTTATATATATAATCTGGGTCGGACATACAAGATAAACCCTAGACAGGAGTCGGATAGGGTGGACGGAACTCCATCTCCCACCCTTATATTTTAGAAAGAATGAATCCTCGGTTGAGAAGATTTATTTGTTTTTAATTAAGAAAAATATCCATCGGTGCACTCAAGTCTTTTAGATTTAGTGTTGGTGCTGTAACTATATCTACTATATATATAAACGCGAATCATGGATCAACAGTATTTTCGTTTAATATTTTTTTTCCAATTTTGGCCCTGCTTTTATATTTATTTTCCCAATCTGTCTTTAATTTCTGTTGTCTTCCGATTTTGCCCTTACTATTCCAAAATCCCCCAGTCCATATTGACTAATCGAAACCAAAAATACATAACCAAATTCAACCGTTTCTCATTTCCCATCTGAAAAAAAAAGTGAGAGAAGAGAGAAAGTTAAAAAAAACACATATGTGAACACGATTCCTCCAAATATATGAATATGCCTTCAGAAATAAACTCACTTAAAAAAAAATACCCCAACTCAGATCTGTAGGAAATGAACATCGCCTCTTCATTTACTTACAGACGGACGATGGAAGAAAAAATTAAGAAACAAAATAAAAAAACAGAGAAAACGAAAGCGTAAAAAAATTACAGATGAACGAAAAAGTTAAAAAAAAAAAAAGTTTAGATCTGAACATGATAGCTTCAAATATATGAAGATCTGTTTCGATTTATCCAAAAAAAAAAAAGAAATACAGCGACCTTAAAAAAAATCAGAAATACAGCGCCCTTAATCCACGTCTACATTTACAAAATAAAATCTCCTCGGACGATTCCAAATAATACAAACCAAAACAAATCAAAACAAAATCTGTAATGCATTTGTAGATCTACAAAAATTAAACAAAAACAAAATTCGTCAGACGGTTCCACAAACAGGGTGGGTATGATACATCTCTAGATCTAAGAAAAAAAAATCGCTCAACGATTCCACAAACAGAGGGTGGAAATAGATTATATGCATATGCATGAGAGAAAATCATACCCAAATATAATCTGTAAGTTACTGAAATTTTTACAACTTCGGTAAAAAAATCATACACATATACACAAACCAAACCAAATTAAAAAACAGTGTGTAATACATGTCCGCCAAATACCAACATCGAAGCCCAGCCGTGCCCAGAACACCAAAAACCATAACCATCAAAACACCAGATCTGTAGCATCTGCCCAGATCTACAATGACAGCCACCAAAACCACCCAAATCCGTCATGAGACCCACCACGCACGGAGAATATTCACTCAAAGCGATTCACTTTAATCGAATGGGAGGGGGAGGGAGGGGGAAGGGTAAAAAAAGGATGGGGCTGGCCATATGTGGAAATGGTGGGGGCTGGGTTTATATACTCTTTTGGGCTCTTCCAACCAGCCCATTTTAGATCTTATCATAAATACCCTTCAGTGTTTTTTTTCCCTGAAAATGATTGTAAATTTTCATAAAATTCTTAAGGAAAAAAAATTTAAAGAGATGAACTTTAATGTTTCAGAGTGTTTTATTCCCTCTACAAGGTTCAAAGAAAATATTTACAAATTAAATTTTAATATTGTGCGGCATTTTATTTCTTTTATTTTTGAGTCCTGTAAATATTGAATTGTTATCAAATTTTTCAGTGTTGCAATTATATCTCTAAATAAAATACTAATATGTATAAATCTATAATTTCTATTAATTTATTATTAATTAGGCTTATTTTAGCTTCTGTAAATTACATGATGACATGTTTTAATTTATTAATTTTTTTTTTACTCAGCTTCTCATTTCTCATTTATTATTATTTTTGTTTATTTTAATTTTTCTACTGGGCACACGTGCAGTGCACGTTGTGCCTTACTAGTTTTTTTATAATTCTAACAGGCTTTATAACAGGTTGTGTCCTGGTACATTAGATTTATAAATAACAAAACTTTTGAACCGATAGTGCATTAGGGTCTTGAGATAAGCCTGAACAATCCCAAACTATAAAAGGGAGCTTATATTGGGCAATTGGGACTGTTTGGAACTCAGACTCACTCCAATACATCTCAAATCAATTATTGATGGGATTTACTATTTTTTTAAATTTTCATAAAAAAGTTAAACTTATATTTATTTATTTTATCTATTTAAACACATATCTCAATCTACTTATATTTAAATACATTTCAACAAAATTCACAAAATATTATAATTATAGATCAATTCAAATTATAAAAAATCATCTCGACAGCCGGTACAACATTCAGAATACCCAAAAAATTAACAATAGTGCTAAATGCAGTCGAGCGGGAGAAGCGGCATGCAGTCGGCCCGATGTGGCAATGCCACGTCAATTAAAAAAAAATGAAATGCAAAATTATTGAAACAGAAACAGGAAATGCAGGAAATTGTTTTGGCTTCTTCTTCAAGTTTCATTTTTGTTCTTCCGAGACGACGCTCTGGGTTGGAGTTCCGAAGACCCATTGTTGCTGTTGCTTTGATTGGTGAAAGAGAGTGGAAAAAGGACCGGGAAAAACGTTGAGCAGTCGCGTGGGGGGTAAGAGTCATCTGCATTTGGTCTTCGTCGTCGTCATCTGCATTTAGTCGCGTGGGTCTTCGTCTTCTTCACGGTGGGTCTTCGTCTTCTTCTTCACAGTGCTCTACCGTGTGGGTCTTCGTCTACTTCTTCACCGTGTGGTAAGAAATCACAGTTTGGATTGCTCGAGAAGGAGAAGCAAGGGAGGAAAAGGTTGGAGAGCGAAATTGCAGAGAGAGAAATGTAAAAGTGAGAAATGAGGTCGCGGGGCGAGTTTGGAGGAGAGAAACACATTAAAGTCAAAACGGTGCATTCATACAAATTACCACATCAGCATGCGTTTGCATGGCGCTTCCCCCGCTCGACTGCATCCAGCATTTTTGAAAAATTAATGTGCTTGGACTTTATTTAGGTGTCCTCACGCAGGATGAGAGTAGGCCGAAATATTAGTGATTGTATAACTTTCAGCCCAAGTATAGAAGATGTATAATTAGGCCTGCCTAGGTGAGGTGGCAAAACCCACTTTAAGGCAAGTTTTTGAGTAGGTTAATGTATAAATGTTGGGCCTGAGTCCCAATGTCCGAACCTACAAGGCAGGTTTGTCGTGTAAACAAACCAATCAAACCCATGTCCACTATTTAAGAGCTTAAAGAAATCATTTTAACTCATTTCAAATTAAATTGATGAGATTCACAATTTTTTAATTTCTTATATAAAAATTAAACTTATCTCAATTTATTTCATATATTTTAATTTAAAAAATTAAACAAATCTCAACCTAAAAAAATTAGATCTATCTCAATAGAACCTATAAAATATTACTATTTACAATTCAATTTAACTCATCTCAATATCCAAACGTAGACTAAAAAACTTTGCAATCTTATATAAGACTCGGTTTAGGTGATCTCTTGATGCAATCTTATATTAAATAACTAAAGACTATTTGTTATATTGTATTTGTAAATTAATTATTTGATGTCACGCCAAAAAATGTTGAGAGGTGATGGTAAAGTTGATAATAAATAGAAATTTATTTTATATCAACCACTTAAAGTTTGAAAATTATAAAATATTTTTTTTGCAGGTTTACTTATTAATACAGCCAACACATTAGAAATTATTTCCCATCAAATAATGTATGAAGTATTTATATTTATGTTTTGTTATTATTTAAAATAAATTCCACAATATTAAATTATATTAGGCCCATTCAAAATTGATTTCAACTTATCACATTTAATCATTACAATTTTTATAAATTCTCATACAAAATATAATAAATAATTTAATTTTTTTAAAATTTAAAATAATAATAATATTAAAAAATAATATTATAATAATATTTTATTTAATTTTTAATTTAATATAAACTCATCTTACCTCAGCTCAGAATCTAAACCTAATTTATACTTATAAACCTCTAGGAATGAAAAGGATAAAATCTAAGGTTGAAAAACCCCATAAAAAGAAAAATGAATAAATTTGGCGAATCCCAATATAATTTAAGCAATTATATTTTCGATCTTAGAGGCTGAACGCCTGCATAACACGAGGAAACTGCTGTACACTCCAATTCAGCCTCCACCGGTGGTACCATCCAGCGCCAATGGATAAAAAGCCCAACTCTTGACTCTTCACCGGCTCTCCCATTCCCTTTCTTTCTGAACGAATTCAATCCAAAATCTGCAACCAAACAATTTAAAAACTCATGCCGATCGCCTCCGTTTCAATCATCCGCTACCGAGCCATGGCCTCCCTCCCGACCTTCAACAACCTCCTCCTCCGTCGCTTCTCAACAGTCCGATGCCTCTTGGTCTCCGCCAAACAACAAAACCCTAGCAATGTCTCCAAGAGACCCCAGCCGGACAAGAATCTCCTCAGAGCCAAGCAGAACTTCAGAGACTACTCCTCCTCTCTGGCCCCAGTCCTCTCCCCCCAAGACCCCCCTCCTCTATCCGAATCCCAAGCCATCGGCACCGTCGCCTCCGCCCAGGCCAACTTCATGCGCGTAATCGTCCAATCGCTCCCATCCTCCGAGCCCTCTAGAAACGTTATCAAGGGCTCGGAATCTTCTGGAATCGGAGTTGAGCTGCTATGTGTGGTGAAGGCGGTGTTGAAGAAGATAAAAAGGAGGGTTTCAGTTGGAGACAAGGTGTTGGTGGGGTCCATCGATTGGGTGGACCGGCGGGGCATGATCGAGAACGTCTTCCAGCGGAGTTCGGAGATTCTGGACCCCCCGGTGGCGAATGTGGACCATTTGCTGGTGCTCTTCTCGTTGGAGCAGCCGAGGCCCGAGGCTTTCACGCTCACGAGGTTCCTGGTGGAGGCCGAGTCGACCGGGATTCCGCTCACTCTTGCACTGAATAAGTCCGAGCTTGTGGATGAAGAGGTTTGGGTTCTTTTAAATGTGTTTGTTTTGATGTGAAATGTTGTTATTCGAAGCAGATTTTAGATGCTGATGCTTCCTTTGATTCTTTTAGTCAATTAAAATGACAGTTGCATTTTGCTCTTTTCTATTGGTTATGAATGAAACTGAGGCTTTAGATACTTGCTCATCGGAAATATGCATCACTGGAACTAGATTGTCATTGACACAAATGCGATCGATGATTCGCTGTGGCTTAGGCTATTAGTTTGTACTGCCATGACAATAGTTTTGCTAGCCTTAGTCTTGGTTGCAAAGTGACAAATTTAGTGCTGCCATTGATAATCAGTATAAACTTCGGTTGCTAGGGTGATGAAATTTCCAACATATAGATCTCTAAAAGATTGAAAAAGAACCGTTATATTGCAGATCAAAGACAACTGATATATATCCAAGCAACTGTTAGCTTTTCTTTCCCAGCTATTCACTCTGAAGTTTGTTAGCTTTTGATGGCATATGCAGACACTGGTTGGATGGAGGAACAGGCTACGGAGTTGGGGCTATGAACCAGTATTTTGCAGCGTTGAGTCTACATGTGGATTAGATACTCTTGCATCTTTTCTGCAAGATCAAACAACTGTAATTGTGGGTCCAAGTGGAGTTGGGAAGTCTAGCCTGATTAATGCCCTGAGAAGCAACCATCATGGTTCTGATGCAGCAGAAGAGGATAATTGGTTTGATCCTGTGAGTTTGATGTCTCTCTACTTCACATCCTGATTTTCTAAACATCTTTTGCCTATGTTTGCTTATAAGATGGTACATGTTCCCCCATAAGTTCACGCATTTCTCTCAGATTCTCGGCAGCAAATGGTTTGAGGAACAGCGTGTTGGGGAAGTTTCAACAAGAAGCGGCAGAGGGAAGCATACCACTCGCCATGTTTCTCTGCTTCCATTATCAGGAGGGGGTTATCTTGCTGATACTCCTGGGTTTAACCAGCCTAGTTTGATGAAAGTAACAAAACAATCTCTTGCACAAGCGTTCCCTGAGGTTTGTGCTGTTTGCTAGACACTATGTTCTTCTTTTGATTTATTGACACTGGATCCTTTAAATCTTCTTAATCAAATGCCGAACCTCATCTGAAATTTGTCTGTTTCAAACAATGGCTTCTCTTTAACTTCCATCTTCAGATCCGGAAAATGCTTAGTGATAATGAGCCTGTGAAATGTTCATTCAATGATTGCTTGCATCTCGGGGAACCAGGGTGCATTGTGAAAGGGGATTGGGAAAGATACTCGTACTATTTTCAACTTCTTGATGAAATCAGAATCAGGGAGGAGTTTCAGCTCAGGACGTTGGGAACCAAAAGAGAAGGCGATGTGAGGTATGTTAAAGTTATGAATGGAATGTGTTTAGTCAAGCATTTATCATATCATGGTGCTTGTTTAACTATTTGTGATGCACAAATCGGAGCATTTTTAAGTGGTCCTTGTGACGGAAATAAGTTTTCATAGTGATTATTGGCATTTTATTTGACCACAAAATTTTTGTAATTTTCTTTTCTTTTCTTTTTTTGTACTCAAAGTAGTTAAATTAGAATATCTTTCTATGTGGTATGAACTATAAAGTCTTAACCCTGGGTTCTGGGTCATGTAACTTATATGCGATCTCTCATGTAACTTCCTCTATACTTATATAATAACTCTTGGACTCTTATTTTCATTTTGTTAGCATGCTTTCCATACTTCCAATCAAGATTTTAGAGTCTCATTAGCGATTCCAAATGAGTCAATTCTTTGCAGGTACAAGGTGGGATATATGGGTGTTCAGCAAGCAGAACCGCGGTTGGAGCCTAAGAAGCATAGGAGAAAATCTCGTAAGAGCATCAACCAATCAATACTAGATGAGTTGGATGAGCTGGACGACAACGACGACGACTTAGAAGTAGAAAATGATCCTATCTTAAGGGCAATGAGAAATGAAAACCAGTAGAAAGTTGTGTACCTCCTACCGTGAAATGTAAATATCAAGTTTTCTAACCCTCCTTGTTTGAGAGGTTAAACTCCAGTCACCAATACAGATTACAGCGAGGCTAATTAGATTTCTCTTTCTGTTTGGCTGGAGTCAAAATACTCATTTGATGGCTGATAATCAGATCTGACTAGAGAACTAATCCGCTAATGCCAATGTTCACTTTTTGCATGCTTAGGCTCAGATTCAGAGGTCGTACCGTATTGCTGCTTTGTATAGGTAGATTAATATAAACCTTATGAACATAAATAAAACCAACAGAATCCTATTCAATACCCTTAACCCCTAATCATATTCAACCACCATGGCGCAATCATAGCTTGGCCATATATACATTCTCTTTCACACAGAAAATTAAGAAAGATTTTTTTTTTTTTTTTTCTAACCATAGTCTAGAGGTTCAAATTTTGGGGCAATCAAGTGCGCTGAATTGTCTATTTCCGGAAAAGATTTTTTTTTTTTTTTCAGAAGGAATTGTTTCAATCCAAAGAAATGCCTATAGGTCAACATAAATAACCTACTACTTGGCGGGTTTCTTCTTGGAACTAACGGCCTGCTGCGGCTTCGGATGTTCTCGGACTCGCTTGATTCCAACCACTTGAGCGGGTGGCGATTGAAGAGGGGCCAATTGGCGACCGTCAACAATGTGGTCAGAACCACACCAGCAGCATATATTAGAACCATCATCTGAAACGATCCATATATATATAGCCCGTAGCGAACGATATCACAGCGAATGCCAACAGCATTATCTGCATCAGCTCCTCCGCCAGTTGCTGTCCTTGCCAATCCATCTAAAAAATCATTTTTTTTGGGGGGGGGAGGAGGGGGGGACGACGACTTGGTATTAGTATGAACCCTAGAATCTGACAAACCTAATTGATAAAAAGAACGAAAATTTAAGAACAGAGGGTTACGAAAAATAAGTAAACCCTAAGATCGCTCCAATATAAGATGACAATCGGGCGAGTATGGAATTCGGGACCCTGGAATTAAGAACAACAAAGAACCAAGACAATATCTCCCTACTTACATCGGGAAGAGACAGTACCTTAGACGAAAATGCGATGAGTACGATTGTCAATTCGAAGAGAATAAATGACAAAATATGCGAAGAGTCGTCAAAGCTGGACAACCAAGCAAGTAAAGTTTAGAATATAAAATTGTAGGGTTTTACCCCGAAGGGAACCCTTCCAGAAATTCTCGACGGCCTGGGCATAACCCAGGCCGAAGAGGGGGTTTGGAAATAGTTTTCAACCAGCAATAGACGCGCCTCGGTTAGAACCTCACTAGCTGCGTCATTGCCCCAAGCGCAAAGATGAAGAGGAAGTGTCTCTGCTTCCCCTTCTTATTTGGAAGTAGCACTCCCCACTTTCCGTCTGCACCCAATGTGGGACTTTAATCAGGAAGACGTCCACATCATATTTGTAATTATGTTTATTCAAACATAGATTTTCTCAGCCTATGCACCTTAATAGTTATTATCTTTGAAAATCAGAATCCCTTTTTATTTTTCGCTCTAGTGTTCATCGAAATTATCGGTTAATTGTTACCTCCAAATCATGAAATCAAAATGATTATAATTAAAAAAAAATGATAAAAATCATTTTTCCTTTGACAATAAAATATATTGATAATTTTTTTTAACAAAAAATAAAGAGATCAGAACAATATTTTAATTTTATAAAAAGGGCATTGGCTAGCACATGATTTAAGGGATAATCTACACAGAAATTTCTTCTTGTTGGGCTAAAAAAAGAATATCACAAAGACACAGAAAAGTTGGGCGTTATAGATCCGAAATCAACTTCAAATGCTCATTTCATAGCTGTCACCCCAGAAAGCCAAGAGATCTTCCAATCGATAAACCTCTGTATTGATATTAAATTATTAAAACAGCTTCCCGTGCCCACTACGAAGGACAAAGATATCATTTTTAGTGGGGGAAAATATTTGGTGCATAGAAAGAATTACAAACAAAAAAAAATTTCTTTAGATTTGACCTAAAAGATTAATACATCATTTTCCATGACACTACTACACCTATCGAAGAAAACTACCGAAACTTCTTACTGAACGTTTAATTTTTAATTTTTTGCTTTTTTCAAACATTCTTTTAAACCTCAAACATTTAAATAAATAAAAATCACAAATTCATAAATAAATAAATAAAACTTTCTTAATCATTACGTATATATAAAAAAAAAGACACAACAATCGGTAGGAAGTTCGGTGGGAATATCATTTCCCCAATTTTCTAAACTTTCCTTTTATAATGCTCGTAATATACCCAATATTAGTACATTTTTCAAGATGGGATTATGGAGCTAAAACTAGAGCTTTCTTTTATTTTGGGTTTGTTCCTCTCTTTTTTTAATATAATCTTTCCCCAATGTGTTTTCTTTCCGTATTTTTTTTCCCGTTTGTCTGGGAATTTTGTTCTAAAATTCAACGTTCGTAGTTGAAAACCGGCGTGCAATTTTATTCCACATATATCAGGACTTCGATTGAAAAAGTTTGCATTGTGTATCGTGTTTTGATGGAAAAAAGCGACCCTGCGCAAGAGAATAATTCTATATACAATTGTGAAGTGCGTAAACGTTATATAATTATTTTAAAAATTAGTAGAGACTACTATTAAAAAATTAATTTTTTTTCATATAGATCTTATATTTTATTTATTTTTTCAAAATAATTATGCGACGATTGTACAATTCACGATTACAAATATCTTTTCTCAATGTTATTTACCAAATTTGATGCCAAACTGCAAAAGGCTAATCAGGTATAAAGATATTCAAAGTCCAAACACAATAACCCGGAAAGAAAAACTCTACTCATTATCTCTGCATCACATACTATATATAATTTTTTAATATTTTTGTTTTTTTAACAAATATATAGTGTAAAAACACTAGTAATGATTTCTCTATATGCATCTTTAAAATTATCTCTTTGAAAGAATGGTTTTGTATTTAAAGAATGATTCTCACATTGGTTTATGCAAAATTTGAACCAAATAATAATAAAATATTATTATTTTTTTATTTTTTATTTATTTTCTAAAATTATTTTTTTATATATATTTTACAATTAGCATCTACTTTGTATTATTAACTTAACACAAATTTTATGTATCAAAATTATTTTAATATAAATTTTACAAAATTAATTTTAATATGTATGAGAGAGAAAAAAATAGTAAAATAATATTTGAAGAATGAACAGTACTTTTTCATATTTAAAAAATGACTATTTATAGTTATGTAAAAATATAAAGATAAAGAAGCCAATGCAGACCTTTTTAAAGACAGATTCTTCAAATTTAAAGATGAAGATGAAGATAAAGAAATTACTGCCAATATTCTAAAGATGATGAATAGAATAATTTAATTAATTTAACAAGAATAAAATTAAAAAATTAAAAATTAAATAAAAACAAGTGCAATGTGGGAGACAATGACTAGAAAAACTTATTGATAAAGAATTAATCTTTGCATCATCCTACACACCACACACCATAACTTTTTTTATTTTTTTATTTGTTTCTCTTATTAAATGTGTATTATATGGATGATGAATAAAAAAATATAAATGTTTCAAGAAGAGTAAAATAAAAAAAAAATAAAAAAAAATAAAAAAAATAAAAAACACATTAATATGTTGTGTGTAAGATGATGCATAGAAATGCTCACTGATAAAACCTTCACACCGGATGTGATGGTTTTCCTACCTTTACACCTACCAATGCAGTAACGACACTTTAGCTACTTTTCAAAAAGTGATGCTATCATGTTGGCATTTGGTACTGAGTTTCTTCCTCCATTTTTAGTAACAAAATGAACTCTCATTTCTTCTGCTCGTGCGGATATCTTCTACCATCCTCTTTGCTTCCTTAAAAAAATCTGACCGCATTGTGTTACTCCTCCTAGCCATCCTTCTTGAGCTATTCTTCTCCGCGGCATTTTTTGAGGTCTCTCCCAATGGGCTTGTCACCTGTCGGTGTGCCTACGATGCTACCTTACGCACACATGGAGTTGGTGGTGAACCAACTCTCTTTCAACGCGTTGTTACCCGCTGTTGGCGACAGCAAGAGCCGATAACAGGCTTTAATGACTCCCACTACGACCCCTCAGCTGCTGGTGTCTCCACCATTGTCACTAATTCATGGTGAGCAGGCGGGA
>QEOT01009469.1:23017-75914 GCA_003123785.1 Pterocarya stenoptera
AAAAAAAAAATTGTTAAAAAATTATATCCGCTGTTGAAATAGTATGAACGTTAAAAAATTAATGCTTATTTTTTTAATAACAAATAAATATTTCAATTATCATTAGAATTAAAATAAATGAAAATGTCAAAATCAATATTTTAATAGAATAATAATAAACTCAGAGAGTTTATTATTTGAAGTTGTTGAAAAGTAATTAGCTAAATTAGAAAAAATGAATTTTCTAATCAAATTTTGGCTAAAGAATAAGTAGGCAATACAATTACTCTAGAGCAAATTTATTTTACCCTTGGAATATGCTTTTTCAAGTATTTATTACCATTTCAAGACTGAGATTTAACTTTATTAATCTATCTCATGCGAGATTTAAATTTCCCAACTAATACGGGGCAAAGCCCATTTCTTGGTATTTTTGGAAAAAATAAAAATCTGCCGGTGTGGGATTAAAAAACATAACTGGACATAAAGCTAGAATAAGCAGTAACATCCACCCAGTCCGGAAAAAGGCTTTTCAACTTCTTTGCCCCACCAACTAATTTCTGGTCTAATACAGCAACTTCCACTCTCAAATCTTCAGAACTGCTAGCCTGCCAAAATCACGAAGTTGTGCATGATTTGGTAACGGCTGCAAGAAAGATAGGGGCAAAAACATAAACCACTACTAATAGTCACCAGGCTTTACCTCTAACCAGAAGGTCCAATTCTCATGGCTGACTCCACTAAGTCTGCATATATATGAAGGTGGACCACCGTCTAATGTTTCAGGAGCTGTACCGGTTTCACGATGTTAAAATCTATGCAACAAATGGAAATACCATAGGCCAAAATCAAATTGGAATTGGACAGAATTTTCATACCTGGAAGAACATTATCTGCAAATGACCAACTGGATAAGGGACCGGTAATGTTTAGGACCGTAACCCAAACCTCCTCTAAGGAACTGCCATGAACATAACAGTTAAAAGATGTTCAAACTTGTAGCCAGATAAAATGGTTCATAATATGTAATGAAAATTTAAGTTTTCAACTATCTCTAAACATATGAACTGATCGTTTCCATCCGTGTAAAGCAAGTTACTGTGTTAATGCCCCATGCAGATCAGGGGAAGGTAAGAGTAGCATGTTACGATGTAATGATACTCATGTAAAAGAATTGCTTTCACTCTATTGCAATGAGCATCCCTATGTCAAATATGTGATTGTTATGGATTTCACACTACAGCAACAAGAATCCCACAGTGAAAAGAGTTATACTGAACCCTTTTTTTTTTTTTTGCCCGAAGCAAATTCATAGAAGGCACCTTGTATCGTGTTTTGATTCTTCCCTTATTTTTAGGTGCATTCAAGCATGCACCAATTGTGTATTA
Organism: Pterocarya stenoptera; assembly: GCA_003123785.1. NCBI lineage: Eukaryota > Viridiplantae > Streptophyta > Magnoliopsida > Fagales > Juglandaceae > Pterocarya > Pterocarya stenoptera. The sequence continues at coordinate 24,385 of QEOT01009469.1, forward strand.
CAATAAAGGTTTCTAGATAATGAGAGCACATCATGAATTCTGAACTACAGAAGACACAAATGCAGTGTGGATAAGCATCAGTGCATAGAAGCATAAAGTTACACCTTAACGAAACATAATTACAGGGAGACAAATGGGCACAAGTCATTCGAAACAAATAACAGGAAATCTTCCAGAAAACAAGTCTTAACATATTGGAAATAATTAATTTGAGTAAAGGAAAATCTACATTGATAATAAAAATATAAAAAGTATGAATATTTATGACTTTCGATATTAAATTATGCCTATGTCTGCCGCTAAAGGTGTTAAAAACTTTGAAATTGTAAATGCACATGAAATGTTTTTCATACGCAGAGCAATGTAACTTCATGGATAACACATGCATTTCAAACCACTCACCCTAAGGAAAGTTCCAAGTGAACTCTTCGAGATCCTTTGCTAGAAATTGTTTGTTGCTCATAAACAGACAAATGGGGGAAGTATTTATACTGCTTCAGAATGCCATCACTTTGTGTAGGGAACTTCAAGCTTCTTGAGAACAAAAAAGAAACTGGAAATAGTACCTGCAGAAAGAGAGAGAGAGAGGTCCTCAGATGTTGCATCACTTTGCTTCACAAATTTAATGGGGGATGACAAAGCTTCATATTTGTGTCCAGTGTTTTTGTTTTATAGTTGTGGCCATCACCATTTGTTGCAACAAAACAATTGGTTAACAAGCCTAGTATATATCTGTGATGCATGTGCATGTGTGTGTGTGTGTGTGAGAGAGAGAGAGAGAGAGAGAGAGAGAGAGAGAGAGAGAGAGAGAGTTTTGCTGAAGACCAGCATGTTAATATTGCTCAGATCTTGAAGAAACAAAAGAATATGGATTTTCATGCAGGGATGAGGGGACTACCATTTGACACGTACATCATGAGTTTGAAATGGAAAAGGTCAATATCCATACCTTTAGAAGGCAAATATAACCATCTAATTCATGCATTTAACATAACAATGGCTTGAAACTTCATTGTCACATACCATCCAAGTCTCCCGGTGAGACAATGTAGCAGCTTCGAAAGAAAACTCCGAACTAACGTGTAATTCATTTGCCACTTCAGGTGCATATTTGAAAACAAAAGCTAAAGAATTGGAATCCACTACAGACAAGTCATAAGAAGAGTCCACAACCTGATTTCCATCTGTGAATTCCAGAAGCAAACACATTTTTTTTGGGTTAGACAACCAACAGAGGAGGTTCTTTTGAGGGGTTTGGGGTAGCTGAGACCACAACTAGAAACAGCATGCTAATACTCAAAAATCATAAACTGTAAGTGTAATACTGATCAAAATATAATAGTATTTAACTTGTTAGATATTGAAAAGTTATGAAATAATGTTTTGTAGTGTTTTCTAAATATATATATATATTGTAACTTTTGTAAGTTACTGAGAACGTTTGCTAAAAAGTTTCTGAGAACAAAAAGAAGACTTCCAAAATATGTGTTTTCTAGTTCATTTAACATATAATACTGGCAACTTCAGTACCTGCAGTAAGGAATGTATGCTGGAAGATAACCCTCTTAGGTGCATCTGTGCTGTATGGAAAGAATTGTGACGACAGAGCCAAAGCAAGCACAGTAAGATGCAGCAAAAGTTGAAAAATTGATGACCTCGCCAACCAATGACCACATATAGGTATTAGGGGGCCCACACACCAACCCATTACAACTCCAATTATTGCTGCCACTATTATGTCTGGAAGGAAATATCCTGAAAGCAAAGACCTGAGAATCATAACTAACACTAATTTCATAAGACTCGGTTGATTAAATATTGCATATTGTTGACTTTGAACTGCCTTGTAGAAGACAACTTAAAAGTTATCAAGAAAAGTTCAAGAATTCAGACTTTCATAAGGCAAAAATTAATACAAATCAACCTAGCAGAAGTTGTGAATAAGATACATGACTCAGACAGTTTATTCTCCCAATAAAAAGAATTTTAGTTGTAAGGTATAATTCATTGATTAAAAAAGTGGAAACATCTATTTGATTAACTTTAACTGCCACACCTCTGATCTATCCAAGTGCCCATTGAGTGGTGCAGCCATAAATAAGTTCCACAATTAATAACATACAGGGAGAAGGACTTCCAGGGATGCAGGCTCTTCACTAAAAGTATATCAACGCAACGCAAACAAACTGCATCCTTCACCATGTCAAAACAATGACGGCAGTACTGATTTAAGTAAAACATTCTTGCTACAGCTCACACATCAAGACTCTAGGCTTCACAATAGCCACCCCGTATAGAATGAAAAATGAGTCCTCTCCCTTCCCATCCCCTCCGCTATAAGAAATCCAAAAATAATTTTGTGCTAGTTTTGATGTAAATGAATGTTAATAAAAAATTAGCAGTGCAAAAAGAAAGATAGGAGTTCAGAAAAACTAACCATAAGGGGGTGGAACAGCACCCATCATACCCATCTTCTCAATCAAAAATTGAGCAAGAAACCCCCCAAAGTAAACACAGTATGTAAGGCATGGAATCAAGGGTATTATGTAAAATACTGTCGACCTGACAAAACCAAAATCAATCAGATTGCAATTTTCAATATGAACTAGATGTACAAACATCCGATGAAATGAATCTGCAATCTCTGTGCTGAAACAAGAGAAAAGGCATGGTGCAACAGAGAATCTGAAACAAGAGACAAGGAGTGTGTTGTCCCAACCTCCAGATGAGAACAAAGAAAGTCCACTGAAACATCTCAACCATTTCAATGATTTTGGCAAATCCTGTATTTAGGTATGAATTGTAGCAATAGAGAATCTGGAAAGTGCCACCATTCCCACTTAGATACTTTTACCTTTCTCTCAAGAGATCAATTACCTAAATACAAGGTCCCCAGAAAAGCCCAACACACTCCTTTTTTCCTTCTTTGGCTGGGCTGAAGCCTAACACACTCCTTTGCACGTGTAGGAGTTTCACTACCCATAAACATTTGGAAACCAGACATGACATAATTTATAAATTTACTTTCAAATGAACTTCTTGTAAAATTTATATAAGACTCACAGAAGAAAGAAATCAAACCGATCACCATTGAAAAGAGTACCTGAGTGAATGGCATCCGAAATATTTGACTGAGAAGCAAAAGGAAAGCCATGCAGCAAGCATAGAGGCAGACACAAAAAAAGTCAAGAAGCCTCCACTCAGACCAGCTACAAGATAAGCCTGTTTTCATAAAGGTTCTTTAGACATTTTGAATTCTTTTGTGTTTCAATATAACCACATTTGACTAATAAAACAAACTACAGTGGCCAACACGTACCAAAGTGAGTATGGCATAAAACCCAAAAGCTCCCCAAAATCTTGCTTCGTTAGATAGTGCCTACAAGATTTATCTTTCAGATCAGTGCTAAAACAACTGCATTAAGCATCTGTGGTGGTTCTAGAAACTTGAAGTCAACAAATATATTTAAGAAAATTTAGAAATACAGGTGCAGCAAGTTGTGCCCAACACTTTGGGATTCCATGCCATGGGCATCAGGAAAAAACTAAATAGATAAATTTTAGCAAGATCCACTAAATCAAAGTGTGCTGAAACTTTAACAGATGAGAGAGAGAGAGAGAGGCCTATCCATCCACTTTGCCAGGAAAAAAAATAAAAGAAAAAAAATCTATGAAAGATAGTATGATAATCTTGGCCTTGATCAAGGAAATATAAAAATTTCCAATAGAAATGTACCTCTCTTGAAGTCTTCAGACCTGAAACATCTTGAGACAGGGGAAAACAACTCCAAACAATTCTTGGAGTTAACAGACCAACAAGTGAACAGGGGACAAACATCATAAAAGCCAAGTATGGATGAGCAAACCTGCATAACGGCTCAGCATGTTTAGAAGAACCTTGCAATGCAGTGATACTAAAGCGCAAAAACTCAATCCTGAAATGGAACTAGAGCTATTCTAAAGAGTAGGGAATTTGTGTCTTCTACAAGTTCAACACCATAAAATTGGATGGGAATTAAAAAGTAACCATATTATTTCAATATATCATCTGAAATCTTGCTAATACTTTATCACTTTGTGCTTGGTTGAATCCTTTTGGATCTCTCTCTGAGGCATGGTCAAGCCTAGCATACAACATGTTCATATCATGGTCACTTAGAGTCCGTTTGGCTACACAATTGTTCTAATTCTTAGATATTTCCTTCCCAAACAAATGCAAAACACTTTCAATTTCAAATCTTCAAAATAAAAATTATATTCAAACAATTTTTAACTTTATAATATTTTTATTCAACTTTTTCTCTTTTTGTTTCCCAAAAACCCAATAAAACATTTTAACTCAAACAATTTCATTACTATTCACAAATGTACCGAGATATTCTAAGCATCCAAAAGGGCCCTTAATTTCGCCATGACTTGCCCAATAGTTGTAATATGCCACAGGTTCAACCAGAGAAATTGAAAAAGTATCGTCAAGCATAAGGAAGAGCTTCCTTGATGGTAACAAGTTCTGTCGGCTGAAATGAATTGCCTTGAAATAAAATATTATAACATAAAACTATAAACTATTTTATCAATTATTATATGGAATCCCAAACTATTATAACCTACACGATTTCATGGACAATCAACATGCCAGTCATTCAACACCAATACAAATAACAATATTAGCAAGACAATTTTACAGGAACGGTAATTAAAAAATATATATCCACCCACCAGCTCATTGCACGACCAGAGAACAGCAACCTTAGGATGGAAAATAAAATTGGGAAAATAATTGCAAGTATAATCCCAGCAAAATGGAACAGCATTCCTGTTAAATCAACAATTTTGACAGCGGCGTCAATGCAAATAATAATGATGATGATGATTAGAGAACTAAAATTCTTAACTGGAATATATTATGAAAACTGAACATTAAAGGACAGCTTCAGGAATTATTTACAAATAAAAATCAACACTGACCATTTACCTCTTGTAAAATCACAGAAGATTGCAAACCAAGAACGCAATCCGGAATACAGTAAACACAAAATGAAGGGAACACCAAGGAAGATGGCAACAGGAATACTGTGAAGTACCACAGCAACTCTTCTTGAATAGAATATCTGAAAGATTTATAATAAAAAAAGGAAAGATAGAAATATTAGTCATCAAGTGCGATCGTACTTGTAGACAACTAATGTATCATAATCAGATCATTAATTATGTCTTTGATAAATAAATCATTAATTATAAATGAAAAGCATACCATGAACCATGTTAAGTAATCAAAGAAAATAGCCCGTTCATCTGTATATTCATTGGAAGTAGTGGCAAAAGATTCTCTATCATGGGTATTCTGTAGCTTAGAAGAATTGGTGAAGGCCTTAATTAGGCTGAACAAATTTTCTCCACGTGCTTGGATGCTTCCGGGTCTGGAGACATTAGGATGTATAAGAGAAGTTTTTGAGAACAAAATAACATAAAGATCTCAATTAACTAAATATGTACCAAAATAGCAGATGTAATGCATACAATAGTCTCTCCATTGTATCATAGGAGGTATGATAAAAATAACCATCAAGGACAAAGATGATATCCAGCCCAGGAATGTTGCCATAATCTTGGGAAAATATTCGATAATCTGTGTCTCCAGGAATAACAGGAAAAACATCCTGCACATAAATAATAGAATCTTTGCAATTAAATCAGTTTTGCTGAAACTGGTAAAAACTGCAGCCAAAGCACATTAAAATGTGGAGGGGATAAAAACACGTGCACACATCCACATACACACACCACATACACACAAAGGGACTATGAAAGAGAATGATAAAATTATGAATGTAGAAAGATTGTAGATATAATGCATTGCCCCAACCTCGTTTTGAAATTGTAAATATGGCCAACATGATTTTTGAAACATTAAACAAAATCATGTAAATAAAGGTTCAAGAGGAAATGAGAAAGAACTGTGCTGTTTTTACATCATAATGAAAGTCAATATTCGGTACACATGAATCATAAAGAAATGAAATGATCAAACACCTAGATTTAAATTTAAGACTACAAGAAAGTAGTTCAAAAAAAAAAATAAAAGACCAATAAAAACCTGGGCTGCACTATGTGCCATTGGGTATACTGCAGATTGGGCATAGACGTGAGAAGGCCAAGAACCAGGTCCAGACTGGCAAACTAAATCTGTTAAATTGGAGAGCAGAAACAAATTAGTGTGTTATGGCACCACAACAATATATATGGAATGGGAAGAAATAACAAAATTAGAGTTCTTATCCTCTATCAACAAAGAAGACGATTCTCAATATATCAATTGTTCCTATTGTTTTTTTAACTGTAAAAGAAATTTTATTAATACTGAGATAGGCATAGCCCAAGTAAACAGGAAATTGTTCCTACTGTTTTAGTAAACATATCATCAGGAATGGAAAGCAAACACAAGTTAGTATTTATTGCATATACATTTCATCTCTGTTGAAGTTGTTTGTCAAACATTTCATAACATGACAATGTTCCCCATTATTGTTATAAAGCAAGCACCAGTTAGTATTTATTGCATATACATTTCATCTCTGTTGAAGTCATTTGTCAAACATTTCATAACACAACAATGTCCCCATTATTTTTTGAGTTAGTCTATATTACAGTTGGATTATCCTAGGAAGTTGGTTTGCATGTTTTCTTGGTGATTGGTTGCTGTCTAAGTTATCCCCTAAAAGGAAAAAAAAGTGCAGACCAGTTAGTTGCAGAATTGTACTCCTGCATACAGCCATAATAAGCATGCGATGTAAAATTTTTCAAAAAATAATACAGGCATTGGATCATATCCTACCAAGACCTCCAGTACCAGATGCCTCAACATTTATAAAAGCTCCAACTGTGTCATGCCATTTATGTGTCTTCATGAAACCATGTGAGCCCTGAAACAATAAACATCTCATAAACTTACCCGTACTAGGAGAGCATATTACAAGAAGAAAGAAAAAGTAAAATGAAATTTCAGATATATTAACTAAATAATTTCCAGCTAGCATAAATTGTGATGGCTGCTTTTTTGTTGTTCACTTTGGTTTTACTTTTTGTGTAGCACTTTGGCTTGCCTTACTTTCTCGTAACAACCTAAGGAAAGCTCAAGGCATATTTTGGCACATACTTTAAACAGAATAGTCAAGGTTACAATTGGAGCCCTTTGGAATCATTACAAAGGGCCTGAGCTTCTCCCTCCCAAACAATGTGGGATTTCATTTACCACCTCCAATACAGAATCTAGGGTATTGCAATCTCGCTCACTTAAATTCATGACGTCCTCGTCAAGCCATTCCATTAGCTTTGAACCATTTATAACAATTCAAGGAAGGCTAAAGTCAAATCCGGGCCTATACTCTAAAAGGACTAGTCAATGTTACAATTGAAACCCCTTGAAATCGTTATAAAGAGCTTGAACTTCTCCCTCCCAAACAATGTGAGATTCCATTTGCCACATTCCCATGCACAATCCGAAGTATTACATTGCCATATGTGTTTAGGAGGGTGCCGTGCCACATATTTCTATTTACGTCATTTAATTAATTAGTTTCTAAGAGATAGCTTTAGAAAATCCTTGCCTTTGTCAATTTGTGATAAATTGTAACATATGTCCTACTTTATAGAAAAAGAAATGAATAAGGATTCTAATGGGTGGATCATATTAAAGCCAAACAAATTGAACTTGTACTGTTGTACATCTGAAAAATTAAGTACTTGCATCGACTTAGTCATAATCTTTTTTCAACCATGCTGCTGATTTGAAGAGGCAAAAGCCTAAATAAAACAACAGTACACCAGGTAAAAATGATTCCAAGGTAAAAATGATTCCAAAGTAAAAATGTTGTTGCTTCCAGACAAAGCAATACCATTATGTCTTAATTCTTACCAACATAAATAGCTCTTCTGCACCATTAAAAAGAAAAACAATAGGCCGAGGAGGGACCCAACCAGAGTCTACAGTGAGTCTTGCTACTTCCAGCATTGATGCTAAACAAAAGGACAGAAGTAAACATGAGAATATAAACCGATTAAGCAAGAATGACCAAGATCATATCTGTAACAGGTGTGGATTTTCATTGTACTTACCAACACAGGAACCACAGTCACCAGCACCTGGGGAACCAAGGGGGCTATCAAAATGGCCATTCAGTAAAAGTGACGGGTCAGTGTCTAGTGAATCTGCCGATGACATCCTGTCATTTGGTGCAGGTTAATCCATACTGACATGCATAAAATAATAAAAATATAATGCTTTATTTATTCATATAAAATACACAGATTAACAAGTTTCCTCTTACAATCCTGTGCATTTTACAAGTTTCCAACTTAATTAACGAATGTTATATTCCTGGAGTCTTTGTCCAGATGCTTCCTCATTCTCTCCTAGTAAACCACATTTACAAGTTATTCCCTGCCTCTCTTCTTTCTGACCTTTCATTTCTCTCCTAGTAAAGCATTAAATAATGAAGCTTCGCATGTTTGTCTTGATAGTTGAATGGCAATCCGCAATACGACTAGCTCACATGTAACACTGGACGTGCGTGGGACCCAGTAATTTTACAGCTCACTGATAACTACTTCAAAAATAAGCAAAATAAAAACGCAAATAACCTCAGTACAAATTCAATCAGAATAATGTGAAGTACCTCGTAACAATGTTTGTGTGATTTCTATACGCCAAAGTTATGCTGTATCCTAAGAACATCATGTTGAAGGAGCCATTAACAATTGTCTCCTCGATATCTACTCTGCAAATTAACAATCGGGGCACAACTGCAAACTATCAAAACGCAAATAAACAACCAATTCCTCCAGCTTAACTGCAATAATACCAGACAAAATCTAACTACAACTTCGGCGTTGGACATAAAAATGAAATAAAAAAACAACCATAAAACTGAAGGACAAAACTTCATAACACGATGGAAATGAATAGACCGACCTAATATGGGACCCGGCCCGCTCCTTCGTCATTTCCAGCTGGCCTTTGATATAATGAGCAGCTTCTTGCAAACCAGGACGCCCTTCCTGTAAAATAATCCAACACAAAAGTTTAAAAAGAAAAAGGCTTTCTCTTACGGTTCACACCCCCCCTCTCTTCTTTGTTGGTAAAAAAAGGCTCACAAAGATACGTTAAAAAAAATGAGTGATAAAAATGTAAGGATTCAGGAAATGAAATTCGCAATTTTGAAACAAAATAAAGAAACAAAAAAATCAACTTATTTTCCTTCTATATCCTTTCCCGGAAACTAAACGGAGCATTAACACTAGCAAATCCAATTAACCACGAAACAAAACTTCATGAAAATAAGAACTTTAAAGACATCTAATAGAATTCGATTTTTATCTCAAATACAAAACGAAGCAGCCAAAAGAACTGGTCTCACTTGGCGACCATCGATCTCTTTGGACAAAATTCGGACGTGTTCGACCGCCCTCGCCTCCGAGAAGCGATCGAGCGGCGCGTCGATCCCAAGCGGCTTTATGAACTTCATGTGGACGACGGAATAGGCCAACATCGCCATGAGCCCATACATGATAGCCAGAGAAAGCAAGAACCTGAACCCGGACACATCCGCGGCACTCAACCTCCAAGCCATTCTACTCCTCGTTTGTATCGTCCCCTCCGAGTTTAAACACACAAGCAAAACGAGATTTACACATCCATGTATACGTAGGAGAGGCAAGGAGTGACAGAGGTAGGGCTGGTAATGGTAGTGACCGATGGATTTGGAATATGCTGGATTTTGTCAGCGGAGTCGGCTTGGAAAGAGAGAGATAGATAGATACAAACGGAGGCACCTCCCGCGACGTTGCGTTTGTCCTGGGAAACCAACTCCAAATATAATACGAGGGTTGGACCTTGGACCGGTTTTTCGCTCATGTTTTTGGTACGGGCTCTATCGCATTAATTATCTTCGTGAAAAGATTGTATTTTTATACGTCAAAATCGAATGATAAAATATTATTTCTACCCTGGATTCAAAATATTAAAGATAGATATTTTATCAAAATTCTCTACGCTCGTTATATAAAAAATAATATATATTTATTTCTACAATTAAAAATGATAAATATTAAATTAAAAGTAACGTTAGCCCCGCGAATATTAACAACTTGGTTAAGATAATATTATTTTGACATAGGATTATTTGTAATTCCCATTTCATCATTTTTTTGGTTATTCGGTATTGTTTAAGAATAATATTAGTATGCTCTCTAATTTTGCCTTTCATTTTAAACATTTATGCATTTAGTTTTTTTAATTTTTTTTTACTTACTGATTAAAGAAATGACTATTAATTAATATATTGGTTTTTTTTTATTTTTTAAAAATGTTTAAACATATTTAAAAAATATTTGAAATAAAAATCAAGAAAAAAAAAATACAATTTACACTAGGGTACACTAAATGGACAAATTGAGGGACATAGTACCATCACTTAATATTTCTCTCCGACAATAAGTAATACAAATCTTCAAAAGTTTCAATAGATATGGATACTTCTCATTAAATGATAATAACGTGATCTCTATGAACCCTACGAATTCGGCCAATAAGGTGGTCATGCTGAAGTTATGACATGAAAATGTGGGATGTTGAGATACCCGACATTTCGATAAATGGGCGGCTAACTTAGAGAATGCATGCATCTAATGTGATAAGATATAAATTGCGACCCAGTTTAATGAGATCAACATTCCAAGTAAGATAACCATCTAATTTATAGTTGGCGACGGACAAGGATGAAAGTTTTTGAGGGCATATAATCTAGGGTGTTGCTGATTAGCTCTATCTGTCCTCTCCAATTCATCGTTAACACAATTGTATTTTTTTTCAAACATTTGTTAAACATTTAAATAAAATAAAATAAAAAAAGACATCACTTCATTACTAATCACTTTCTTAACCATTTAAAACATAAAATAAGATATTTAAACAGTAACTTTGAGGAAACAAATTCTTGAGACCAAGTATCATTTTCTTCCTATAGACAATGGCTTGAATCAATGTGATTGACGAAGGCTAGGCTATGTTTGGCACTACCCAAAACAAATGAAAAGAGATTGGGTCGAAAATTGGCAAGGAACTTGATATTGAGGAATAATCTCATGTTGTCTGTGGATAAAGTTTTGAGCATGTTTATAAGGAATGAGTAATCATTTCTTGTTAAACCGATTTTATGAGAAAAGTTAGGCCCATGAATTTCTTTATGATATTATATTAGAGTCTACCACAGGATGATTGGGGGCCTATACTACTTATCACTTGACAAGGATTAGGAAAAATACTAGCCTGTACGTGAGAGAGGGTGTTGAGGAATAATCTCACATTGGTTGTGGACAAGATCTTAGGCTTATTTATAAAGAATAAACAATTCTCTCTTGTAGAACCGGTTTTATGAGATAAGCTAGGCCTATAAATTTCTTCATGGCATCAGAGTTAAGTGACAAGGACCATAAAAAATACTAGTCTGTACTTGAGGGAGGGTGTTGAGGAATAATCTCACATTACCTGTGGACAAGGTTTTGTGTATGTTTATAAGGAATGAACAATTATCTTTTGTAGAACCGGTTTTATGAGATTAGTTAGGTCAAAAAATATTGGTCTGCACTTGAGGGAGGGTGTTGAGGAATAATCTTACATTACCTGTGGACAAGGTTTTGTGTATGTTTATAAGGAATGGACAATTATCTCTTGTAGAACCGGTTTTATGAGATTAGTTAGGTCGGATAATATTGGCTTGCACGTGAGGGAGGGTGTTGAGGAATAATCTCACATTGCCTGTAACAAGGTCTTGGGCATGTTTATAAGGAATGAGTCATCCTCTATCGTAGAACCGGTTTTATGAAATAAGTTAGGTTCATAAATTTCTTTATGGTATCAGAGCCAAGTGACAAGAATTAGGAAAAATACTGACCCGCACGTGAGGGAGGATGCTGAAGAATGATCTCATATTGCATGTAGATAAAGTATCGGGCATGTATGTTTATAAGGAATGAATAATTATCTCTTGTAGATTCAGTTTTACGAGATTAGTTAAGCCCATAAATTTTTTCATGTTATCAAAACTAGGTGACAAGGACCAGGAAAAATACTAACATGCAAGTGAGGGAGGGTGTTGAGGAATAATCTCACATTGCTTGTGGACAAAATATTAGGCATGCCGCATGTTTATAATGAATTATCAATCATTTCTTGTAAAATCAGTTTTATGAAATGAGTTAGGCCCATGAATTTTTTCATGATATTAGAGTCTGCCACAGAACGAATGAGGGAGGGAGGTGAGGGCCCACACTACTTACCCTATGACAAAGACCAGGGAAAATACTGGCATGCACTTAAGTGAAAGTATTGAGGAATAATCTCACATTGCTTGTGACTAAAGTCTTGAATATGTTTATAAGGAATGAACAATCATCTTTTGTAGAACCAGTTTTATGAGATGAGTTAGGCCCATAAATTCTTTCATGGTATCAGAGCCAGGTGATAAGAACTAGGAAAAATATTGGCCTACATGAGAGGGAGGGTGTTGAGGAATAATCTCATATTGTCTGTGGATAAGATCTTGGGCATATTTATAAAGAATGAAAAATCATCTCTTGTAGAACTGGTTTTATGAGATGAGTTAGACCCATAAATTTCTTCATAGTATTGGAACTATGTGACAAGGACCATGAAAAATACTAGCCTGCACGTGAGGGATGATGCTTATTAATAATCTCACATTGCTTGTGGACAAGATTTTGGGCATGTTTATAAGGAATGAGTAATCATCTCTTATAGAACCGGTTTTATGAGATGAGTTAAACCCATGAATCCCTTCGTGGTATTAGAGCCTGCTACAGGATAAATGGAAGCCCACACTACTTACCCCGTGACAAGGACCAGGGAAAACACTAGCATGCACGTGAGGGATGGTGTTGAGGAATAATTACATATTGCATGTGGACAAGGTCTTGGTATGTTTATAAGGAATGAACAATCCTTTATTGTAGAACCGGTTTTATAATATGAGTTAGGCCTATGAATTTCTTAATGATATTAGAACTGCAAAGTATGCCACAAGACGAATGGAGGCTCACACTACTTATCCCGTAACAAGAATCAGTAAAAATATTGGCCTGCAGGTAGGGAGAGGGTGTTGAGGAGTAATCTCACATTACTTGTGGATAAGGTCTTGGACATGTTTATAAGGAATGAGCAATCCTCTCTTATAGAACCGATTTTATGAAATGAGTTAGACTTATGAATTTTTTCACTTGATCCCCAAAAAAATGGTAGCTTTGGTAGAACTCTAATTTTAAAAATCCATTGTAAGAAGGCCGACCATATAGGAGAGTGAATCGAAAAGCTCAACTTTTTGGACCGGACTAATCTTCCATACTGCCCTCGTTACTTGCTGTCTATAAAAACAAAGCATGCGGGAAGTGCGAAGAGCTAAGCCATTAATGTCGCGGTGAATGAGGAATTTCTTCTATAAAATAATATTTTAACAATATTTTATTCAATTTATCTAAAATCATTTCATCTCATTTAATCTCACTATCCAAACGAGCCCTAAATGTTTAACCAAGTAGCTACTAAGAAAGTAATCAGTTCACTTTTGGGTTGTAATCGAAGTAGTGGACAGATCGGCAGATAATATAAGTTGCAACGGATGATCCACAACTATTAAAGTCATTTGAGATAAAATAGAGAAAGATGAATGTTATGTATCAGTTACTATTTACTCCCACATCTCATACCTATAGTTTTTTCATAGGGTGTGGGGGTATTTTTCATAGGATGTAGTGGTATTTGTCAAAAAAATTATACTAATCATCTTCACACCACACACTACACATAATTTTTAAATTTTTTCTCTTATCAACTGTGTGGTGTATTGATGATGAGTAAAATAATTCAATTAGTTTAGGAAGAATAAAACCAAAAAATATTTTTTAAAAATAAAAAATTAGTGTGGTTTGTGGTATGTGAGGATGATGAGTATCAAAACTCTATTTTTCATAAGGTATATGATGTAGAGTGATTAATAGTGACTGATGAGAAGATTGTTTCATAAAAAAAAACTTCAATTTCAATATGTTATTCAATGCTCGATACTCTCTAAATATCTTAATGATCTATTGCCATCTCCTATGGAGGTGTTATGATCTGGTGCTAAAATGTTTAACTAAATTAATATCTAACAGTTTTAGAATTTTTAAATTAATAGTAGGGTCTTTAACAATTAATATCATAATAGGAAACATCATAACTAATTTGACAATTGACAAACACAACCCTTGTATCATTTTTAAGTTGTGTCTGGTTGTTATAAATTCAACTCATTTTAATTAATTTTAAATTAATTATTGAAAATATTTCTTATTTTTTTAATTTGTTATAAAAAATTTAAAGTCATTTCAACTTGCTTAATACATTTTAATTTAAAAAATTAAACTCATCTCAACTTATAAAAAATTTAAACCTATCTCAATAAGACACATAAAAGATTACTATTTACGATTCAACATATCTCAAAGTAGAAATAAGAAATTCTGTCTGGATTCAGAGAATTGAGATGGTTTTAGATGAATTGAATAAAATATTATTTTTAATATTATTATTATTTTGAGATTTGAAAAAATTAAATTATTTATTATATTTTGTGTAAAATTTTAAAAAGATTATAATAATAAAATGAACTGAATTGAAGTGAATTTTAAATAAAAAAAAGGTTTAAAATACGAGTACCGCAACGATGTATGTATCTTACGAATTTGGTACAACTCGAAGACATAGGTTGTGGAAGAGTACGGAACATGTTCACAGATGACAAAAATACTACGTTCCGCGTCGTCACTGTCACTTTGAAAGACCGAGATACCATTAAGTACGATAACGATGGTTAGTGCAGATACACCAACGCCAAGTTGTATTATCTCCGAGAATGTACGGAAAAGCCACGCTTTCTATCCTCATCGTCCTCCTCCTGATCTCGTACTCTAGCTTACTGGGGACCGTCGATTTCAGATCCTACTTCTTTCCTCTGCTGCAGTCATCCGCGACTGCGCACCCCCCATGTGCAACCAATCCGCCTCTCCGGGTCTACATGTACGATCTCCCGCGCCGGTTCAACGTGGGCATGCTAAACCTCTGGAACCCGGAACAGACGGCAGTGACGGACCGAAACTGGCCGCCGTGGCCCAAGAACTCGGGCCTGAAGAGGCAGCACAGCGTGGAGTACTGGATGATGGGGTCGCTTTTGTATGAAGGAGACGGTGCGGAGGAGAGAGACGCGGTTAGGGTTTCGGATCCAGAAATGGCTGACATATTCTTCGTGCCGTTTTTCTCTTCGTTGAGTTTCAATACCCACGGGCATGTAATGACGGATCCTGATACCGAGATTGATCACCAATTGCAGGTACGTGATCGGTTTGACTGTGGTTGTTTTTTTTGTTTGGGTTAATTTTGTGTTATTTAGTTCTTTTGTGCCGTTTATGCACGCACATATTTTACTTTTGGAGAATTGGTAAAACGGGCATTGAATTTTGTCGTTAATGGCATTGAATTGGGTGCTTTTGCTTAGTTTTTGAGCGGGTCTTTAACTATATATTGTCCTTCTTATCATGTACCAAAATAAGGAAAAAGGGAAAAAAGAAACCCATTTAGTATAACCACAGTTGAATAATTTGGTTGAATATTTTATTGTTCATATTTTCTGTTGGATGAATCAAGGTTGATTATAAAACTCTTATACATCCTTTACTCAATTTGCTTAAGAACTGATTGGGCCGTAGGCGAACAAGTAAATCTCTTGGACACGGAGTAAAATTGCCAACTTTCAGAGCCATTATACTTTCGGATGATAGAAGTAGGCATCTGAACAATTGGATTTCTTCTTTCGAGTCATTTAATTGAACTGGCATACAAAGCAGTTGTGCGGGATTGGGAACGCTCGGGTTGTAGCCTATGATAGATGGGATGGTGTGATGAGTGATGCATTTGATTTTCGACATGCAGAGGTTTTGCAATTGTGATGTTGATTTGCCTTGTGTTTAGTTGGAAGTTTCATTGGTGGCCTTCTGTGATGATCATCACAAAGAGGGTGGAGATCAAATGATTTTAGTTCTTTCATCAGTCACCTTTCAAAAGCTTACTGAGATTTTCTTTGACTATATACTAGAAAATTATGCTTGGTTCAGTTGAACTGTTGAATGGCTTTTTCAGCAATTGTTTGATAGTTCATCAGTGATAGGTCTGTTATGACCAGTGGCTTAGCCCTTGTGTTAGTTTAATTTATCGGGTTTTACCTATAAATTATTTTATGTAATGCTGCACATTTTAATTGGATATCGATTTGTCCATTATCTTAAGTTCTTCATGTGGTATTCTCTTTTCCACATCAATGTTCCTAAGAGCAGTGCATCTATCGATATCACCATTGCGGATTTTTCAAATCATAATAGCCTATTTTGATTCAATTGGTCGAGGTTAAATTATTGAATCATTCAATACTCTTTAGTTTTAAGAGAAATGGAGACTAAAAAAAAATTCAATCGCTACACCTGTTTTGAACTTATATGTATTTTTGTTTACAGTTCAGTATGCGTGCTTCTGATTTCAGATTGATTTACTGAAATTCTTGTGGCAATCCAAGTACTGGCAGCACTCTGGAGGCAGAGACCATGTAATTCCTATGACACAACCCAAGGCATTCAGATTTCTACGAGAACAGGTAAATGCATCTATTCAGATTGTTGTAGATGTTGGACGCCACCCTAGAACCATGTCAAGCATAAGCAAAGATGTGGTGGCCCCGTACGTGCACATTGTGGATTCGTTTACAGAGGATGACTCTACAGATCCATTTGAATCCCGTACCACACTTCTTTTCTTCCGTGGGAGGACATTCCGGAAAGATGTGTGTCCATTTGAATCTTGTTACATCCTTAAATTTTACGAATAAACCATTCAATTAGCGTGGGTCTTGTTATGCTGCAGGAAGGCATTGTTCGTGTTAAATTGGCAAAGATATTAGCTGCTTATGATGATGTTCACTACGAGCAGAGTGTTGCCACGGATGAAAATATAAAAGTGGTATGTAGTACTAACCTGTAAGTGCTTTTTTTTTTTGTCATAGAATCTGGATATTGCATCCTATTCCTACCCGTAGCACCAATTGTAATTCTTCTTCTTCCTCACCAGCCATTGCATCTTAATTATGGCATAGGGATGTAGTGATCTTGTCAAAAAAAATTTTAAGTACATCGTAATCATCAATTTATTGATCTTCATGATACATGGCTTTGTTTGTTAGTTAGAAATGTGAATATATAGATACATGTTGCTACATGGAACACTCAACATCGCAGCATGGTTGTGGCATATAGTCTCTGATCTTCACCATGAATATTCCTCTTTGCATTTGTATACTTTCCCCTCTTTCTCATTTCTTTCTTCTTATGTTATACCAGTCTTCACAAGGAATGCATTTGTCAAAGTTCTGTCTGCATCCTGCCGGAGATACGCCTTCATCCTGTCGCCTGTTTGATGCCATTGTGAGCCACTGTGTTCCTGTCATAGTGAGTGATCAAATTGAGCTCCCATTTGAGGATGAAATTGACTATGCTCAATTCTCAATATTCTTCTCTTTCGAGGAGGCATTGAAACCTGGTTACATGGTTAATGAGCTACGGAATTTTCCAAAAGAGAAATGGATTGAAATGTGGAAGCAGCTTAAGAAAATCTCCCATCATTATGAATTCCAGTATCCCCCAAGAAAAGATGATGCTGTCAATATGCTATGGAGGCAGGTTAAACACAAGCTTCCTGTGGTCAAACTTGCTGTACATAGAAGCCGGAGGTTGAAAGTTCCAGACTGGTGGCGGAGGCGAAGATGATTTTTCAAGTTTTGTGATTTTGTATATATATATACTCACTTCATCATTCACAGGGACAACCCTTAATTAAAGGGAAAGAATCAAAGCTAGTTACAAGCCACAATTGTCAGTTAAATCCAAAGGTTGCTGATATTTTTTTTTTATCTTATCGTTTGGTTTTGGCTCTGTCTTCACTCTATATCGAATGACGCCCTTCACACTCTACAGTGACGTATTTAGTTACATTCTTTGTTGCATTTTTTATTTTTGTGATGAAAAAATAAATTGACAAACTTGGGTTGGCGCTAGTGTTTGACTTTCAATAGTGCAATGTGACTTCTTAATAATGTAATTACAGAGATTGTTTATACACTTTCAGGCTCTGATGAGGTTGTTTCTTATTTGTACCGGAGAAGATCCTTTTGTCGTGGAGATAAATTATTGTCGACGTGATGGGATTATCCGACTTGGATCAATGAATCAGAATTTGGGCCAACCCCCTGGCTCAACTCTTTTCCATTATGCTTGGGGAAAGATCCCAAAAAATAAGTTTCTTAAAGAATTAATAAGAAAAGCCTAAATGCCATGATCGGGGTTCAAATTTACCACTTGCCTTTTTTTTTTTTTTGGTCCAAATATATGGTTGAATAAGGTACATTTGTTAACCAGCAATAATCGTTCTAAGGCCTCGTTTGATTATATAGATGATATGAGATAAAATTTAAAAATTAAATAAAATATTATTAAAATATAATTTTTATTTTGAAATTTAAAAAAATTGAATTGTTTATTATGCTGTGTATGAGAGTTTGGAAAAAATATAATGAGTATATAAGATGAGATGATTTGGCTGGTATAACCAAATTAGGCTTAAGTTCAAGGGAGATTTCAACATGGATTCAGATTTTTGAAAAATTCCAAATACACCCCAAGATTATGTCTTTATGATTCTTCGATTCTAAACTGGTATTTGTTTCATGCCCTTGATTCTAAACTGGTATTTGTTTCATGCCCTTGGAAATCTTCCACTGTAAGCACCTTCTGATAGCTAAAAAACAATGGCAGGACATCCCCATAAGCCAACCAAACGAAGCACAAGAAATTGAATTTAGGTAAAGCCTATGGAAGGGACCATGAAATTCCCTCCGCCGCGGGTAATCCCGTAATGTTGGTGTGAGAATTACTGAGCATTAATGAACATCAACAGACCTATCTTGCTTTTAAAAAACAGGAGAATAATTTCTATGTATGCATTAATTTACTGCCAAACAAATTAAGGCTTCACATGCTAAGTTTAGGTTTCAAAGACTACTATTTTTTTTTTTTTTCCAAAGAAAGGTGGAATTTTAGGCTATAATTAGGGGGTTGGCGCGGGTAGGGGCGCACAACCATATGTATAGATGATGGGTGCAACAACCCAGAACATGAATTCTTATACTCTATATTTGTATAGGGTTAGGTTAAAAGGAAGCTGCTTTGATAACGAGTTAAAGAGTCCTGATCTAATTTCCAAGTGATTTCTTTAAGGGAAATTAAAGTCCCACCAATAAAGTATATCGATTAAGTTTTTTTTTAATAGTTAAAGGAAATGTTTTTTAATGAGTTTATGATTCTTTTTAAATGTTTAAAGAATTTAAAAAATATCTTAGAAAAATTATACTATCAATAAATTTTTTTGATACGCATTGTTTGGATATTGAGATGAGATAAGATGATTTTAGATAAAAGTTAAAAATTGAATAAAATATTATTAGAATATTATTTTTTAATAATAATATTATTTTAAGATTTGAAAAAATTAAATTATTTATTATATTTTATGTATAAATTAAAAAAATTTATAATAATTAGATGAGATAAAATCGTTTGTATATCTAAATGGGATCTTAGTGGATGTACGGTACCCTTTTTTTAATAAAGAGCATCTTCATTGGAGTCCCCATATCCCATATATCCTTATAATTTGAAGATAATTATAGGGTTTTCTCTAAAAGTCTCTCCTCATTAAATTTCTCATTTTCAGAAAAGTGTTTAGGGAATGAATAGTGGTTTCTCAAATATGGGAAATTACTATTCATTCCCCAAATTACTTTTATCAATATTTTATTCATTTCAATTAAATTAATTCTTCTTCCAATCATCTAGACTTTCTCTCATACTCATATTTGTTATAATTTTAAATAATAATTTTAAAAATAATTTAAATAACTCTGAAAATAATTTTTTTTAAAATATTAAAAATAATTTAAACTCTATTTAAAATATTGATTAGAGTAATAGTTCAAAACATAAAAAAAAAATATTGAGTAGTTAAATTTGTAAATAAAAGTGAGAGAAAAAAATAATAAAGAAATAATAGAGAAATATTATTTTAATAGAATGGATATATGGATGAAAATGAGATGTAGAAGGTTTTTAAAAAATGAGTAAAATTTAAGAAAAAATTTTAAAGAATGTACTTTTTAATTAAATTATAAGAAATTTTATGAAGAATTTAACGTGGATACTCTAAGCAAGAGCTATCTTTCTTGACCTTGACCAGTCAAAAAGTACGCATACAGTGAATTGCTAACTATAATTGTGCTTTCTAACACTGAGAATAATTATAGCGGCTGGAATAGCTCAGTTGGTTAGATCGTGTGGCTGTTAACCACAAGGTCGGAGGTTAAATTTAGAAAAACTTATAAAAAAAAAAAGTACTGAGAATAATTATAATTATCGAAAAATGTTAAAAGAAATGTTTTCTTTAAAAATGGATTTTCTCAATTTGTTAACGAGATTAAAAAGAGCTCTATTACTCCTATTAAATCTTATAATAAACCATGCGTTTTTTACTCAAGAAAACATTATAATAATTAAATTGATTAAGTTGAAGGAATTTCATCCAAATCAATTTTTGGGGGAAAATATTATCTCAAGGAGGGTTCGGCTTACCTCCAGTGCATCATTAACAAGACATCTCCTATTCTAATAACTAAGCATTGACACATGTATTTTCCCAACATACTGTGAAGATTGAACTCATGAGTTTTAAAACTCTATTTTTCAAGTATCTGCCATAAGGAATATATATGTGTGTATATACGTATATAATTTATTATTTTATGAGCATAATTATAAAATATTATTAATATTTTATATAAGTATAATTTATTAGAGTTGTATAAGGGCCAAATAGTCATATAGTCTTGTCTTCATTTAATTGTATTTTGTAAAAACTGTGACTGCGAGAATAAATCTGTATCTATAAATTGTATAATGCGAGTAAAATATTCTGATATGTTATTTTATTTTTTAAAATTTATTAAACTCATTTTTTTTTTTAAAAAGTGATAAACGAGTCAAGTCCATCGCTCGGCTTAATTTTTGGTCAATCCCGATTTGAGTTTGAACATATAAAAAATATCTTATTCAAGACGGGATGGAAAGAATAGACAATGGCCCACCTCAAACAGTGGCTTCTAATCTCGAGTTGCTATAAATAAATAATAGTTATAGTTGCTGAGAAATAGAAAGCACTACGTTCTTATTCTGCGTGTACAGAAGGAACACACGTGAAAAACTTCTTTAGAAATGGCAGCCAGCATAGCGAAGACTATTCTCCAAAGCCAAGCCCTTCTAAAGGTTAGTTTTCCCATTGCGCTTGTTCAATTATGATAAATAGCTACAAAGAAATTTTAGTTTAATTTTATAAAACCAAATTCATAAATTGATATGATTGTAGTATGACGTCACATCGTAAAACTATTTTTATTATAAAGTAAAATTAGAATATCATATAAAACCATATCATAATTTTATTTTTGGTGAGATTTTTTTGTGACTGTAATACTTTCTAGAATAAAACAACCCAAAACCAAAGCCAGTTTTTAAACTTTTCGTCTTTGTTTTCTTGCTTTTCTATGTTGTCTTACTATATTCAGGCAGAATCTTATAAATTCAGGTGTAAATGTTATATATATCCTCTGGTGTATCGTTCTTGGTAGCAAGATTTTAGATCCTTATGGTGTAAATTATGTTATTCATCTTTGTTTTGTACCATATGCATGGTTGGAATGCAACCGAATATTGATAATGCATTTGGTATTTATTATTACAGTACATTCTCGAAACAAGTGCATACCCCAGAGAGCCCCAGCATTTGAAGGAACTCAGAGAGGCCACACTCGAGAAATATCCATATTGGTAGGTTAAAAAGTAAATAATGATACATACAATTAGTTCCAAATGTATAAATTTTGAGCAAGTTTTTTTTTTTTTGTAAAAAAAAAAGACCCCACGAAAAAAAAAAAAAAGTGTGAAAAACTCATTTTTTATTTTTTTTTGTGAGATCCACTTTTTTAATACAAGACTTGTGTGTTTGGAGCTTGTCTCTATCATTTCTCAAAAAGTATATATTATATTTCTCCCACACACTCGGTAAATTAAGGTTATGTTAGACGCGGTTTAATTGATCATGATCTGCCTTTTATAAATTTGTTCTATAATATCTTCGTCTCTCCTATATATAGTTTTTTTAATATATACTTCGTAGTAGTACTAGTCTTGAGTTGTGTTCATGATATACAACGTACAGGAGTGTGATGAATGTGCCAGTCGATGAAGGTCTCCTCCTCTCAATGTTTCTGAAGACAATGAACGCGAAGAAGACAATAGAGATTGGAGTCTTTACTGGTTATTCTCTTCTTAGTACAGCTCTAGCTCTACCTGCTGATGGCAAGGTACTCATAATTAATTAGTGTCGATACTGTTTTTTCCTCTTTTTTTATTTTTATTTTTGTCTTCTTGGCTTGTAACTTAATATGAAATGAGCATATATATTAAATAAAAGGTAGAGAGTTTTGATCATGTTCGCAGATAATAGCTGTTGATCCAGACAAGGAAGCATATGAGGTTGGATTGCCATTTATTCAGAAGGCTGGAGTGGAGCACAAGATTAGCTTCATCCAATCAGATGCATTCTTAGTTCTAAATGATCTGATTGCCACAGTAAGTTTCTAGTATAATACATCATGAAGCCGCGATGAGGATCAAAGTCCTTATATATTATTACTTATTGCTATATGAAGCCATGTTTTAACTGATTGTCATCTATCTTTTCTACAGTAGATTTATGGATGATGGATGAGCACGGAATAGCTTTTATTTTGCAGAGTTTTTTTTTTTTAAGTTTTCTTCCTTTATCAATGTACAAAATCTTGTTTTATTTATTACTTTTATTATATATATATATTATATATATATAGTCCGTATGGAGCTAGTAATATAGACAGAGCATGTGGACTCTACTGCATCAGTTGGTTTGGATAGTGAGATGAGATGAGATGGTTTTAGATTAAAATTGAATAAAATATTATTAGAATATTATTTTTTAATATTATTATTGTTTTGAGATTTGAAAAAGTTGAATTGTTTATTATATTTGTGTAAAAATTTAAAAAAATATGATGAGATGAGATGAAATGAGACACTCTCTGAATTCATGAAACGAGCTTTTAAGTCCATATTATTCTTGAGTAGCATTAATGGAGTCGATCGGAATTCATTTTATATATTTATCTTCCTTTGAACTATAACAAGTATAAAGGTAAAAGAATCGTAAAAAATTTAAATCTGTTTACTAAACACTTCGTTTGGTTATATAGTTCAAATGAACTGAGATGAGATATTTTATTGAAAGTTGAATAAAATATTAGTAAAATATTATTTTTTTAATTTTTTTTTATTTTAAGATTTGAAAAAGATTGAATTGTTTAATATATTTTATGTAAGAATCTAAAAAAATTGTAATAATTATATATATGAAATGAGTAGGGGTGCACACCGTCCGGTCCGACGATGGACCGAAGGTTTTCGGTCCACCAATTGGACCGGATCGAACACCCAAGGGGACCAGACTGAACCAGTAGCTTTCGGTTCGGTCGGGTCCAGTTCAGTCCATTCGGTCCGGCCTCTTTTTTTTTTTTAAATCAATTAATAAAAAAAATTATTTACAATACTAAATTAAATTAAGTGACTTATTAATGTGGATTATGAAACAAACTCAATAAAAAAAAATTTTATATGGTCAATGATAATAAATTAGATAAAAATTACATTATTGATGATGTTAATTATTACTTTATTACTAACTTAAAATATGTTAATGCATAATGAGCCATATACAACTTTTAACATTTTGTATATGAAGCAATAAACATGAATAATTTAATTATCCATACACATTATATCCATAATTAAGAAAGATACATACATAACATACTATTATAAATAAGAATAAAATATTTAATTATACATACTATTATAAATTTATAAATTATACATATATTATAATTAATACTATAACGCTTAATACTTAATAATATCAGTAATACATTAAAGAATATATTAATACATTGATACTAAATATATATAGTGATAGACTTATAGTGATTAGTTATTATGAATTATGATTAGTATAAATTATAATTATATAATAGTATTAGTATAAAGTATTAGACTATTAGTAATATAGTGTAGCTATATATTAGTAATATTAGTATAAGTATAACTATAGTATAATTTATGATTCTAATACTATAATGACAATTATAGTATAACTATATAATAGTATTAGTAAAAAGTATTAGACTATTAGTAATATAGTATAGGCTATAGGCTATAGCTATATATTAATAATATAACAACTAATATAACTATTAGTATAACTATATAATAGTATTAGTATAAAGTATTAGACTATTAATAATATAGTATAGGCTATAGGCTATAGCAATATATTAGTAATATTAGTAATTTAGTATAAGTATAATTGTATAACTATAACTATAGTCTATAGTCTATACTATGTTTTAAATATAGTGTATATATAGTAACTATAATATATTAATAACATTAATATATAATAGTAACTATTTATATTTTTAAATATAGACTATATTAGTAACTATAACATATTATATTATAGTAACTATAATATGTTTTAAATATAGTATATATATAGTAACTATATTATATTATATAACATTAAAAAAAACAAAAAAATTAACTTAATTTTTTAAATTTTTATCGTTCTAACATTAGTTAGTTACGTTCGAACGTTCTAATTTTTGGAGAGAAATTTTCCGCTCAATTGTATCTTTCAGACGTTACTTTATGTACGTTTGAACGTTAATAAATGGTTGGCGGGAATTTTGCCGCTCGATTATCGTTTTATGTGGTGAGCTTTAACGTTCGAACGTTTCATT
The DNA here is from genome assembly GCA_003123785.1 of Pterocarya stenoptera. Classification (NCBI taxonomy): domain Eukaryota; kingdom Viridiplantae; phylum Streptophyta; class Magnoliopsida; order Fagales; family Juglandaceae; genus Pterocarya; species Pterocarya stenoptera. The sequence goes on from QEOT01009469.1 coordinate 49,530, forward strand.
TAAACGTTCGAACGTAAATATTAAAAATTTAACCGGTAGGAAGTAACGTTCGAACGTTTAAATGAGTCGTTCAAACATTAATTGAAATGAAATGTTTTTACATGAAGTCACGCCCCCNGGTCTGAAAAACAGCTAGCCGGACTGTGGACCGGACCGAATTCATTCGATTCAAAAAAAATTAGACCGGACCAACTTTGGTCCGGTCCGGTCCGGTTCAAAATGATCGGTCTAGTATGATTTTTTCGATCCAGACCGACCGATGCTCACCTCTAAAAATGAGATGAAATAGTTTGATTTTTTACATGTAAGCAAACCAGCACTTATTCATGAACTCCCCCAATAGGTGTCTCGAGATTTGTTTCATGAGTAACTTTTTACTCCGGCCGGCCACTTCAGCAAATTATGAGATAATCATTAATTGATCAAGAGTACTTTTAATTAACATGATATATAGCTGGGCTGCACGCGTGTATCTACATGGTTGAACTTTTCACTTCCCTTCCAAGATTGTTGTTAGTACTACTGTATGTTGGCGATCTATATTATATGCTCCCTGGCCTTAATTAGCATATCATATATAGCAATTAAGTACGACCTTGATAATTAAAATGCAGGGCAAAGAAGAAGGGACATTTGATTTTGCGTTTGTGGATGCTGGCAAGGAAGACTACATCAAATATCACGAGCAGCTTTTGAAACTGGTTAAGATTGGTGGAATAATTGCGTACGACAATACTTTATGGTTTGGGTCGGTGGCACTCTCTGAGAATGATGAGATGGAGGAGTTTATGAGGAAAGACAGAAAATATTTGATTGAGTTGAACAACTTTCTAGCAAATGACCCTCGCGTTGAATCATCTCTCGTTTCGATCGGTGACGGCCTTACCCTCTGCAGGCGTCTATTTTAGAGGTCAAACCCACCACCCAATTTGAAGTGATCCTTTCGTGCTCGGAAATAACTACGCACGTAGGATAAACAGTCCTTCTTAAATAATCTTATGCATGCAAGCATCACATGTCAGTATGCATGCATGTGTACTGCTCAATATTTAAACTGATCATCATCGGACCGTGTGGTATTTGTTGGCTTGTAATTAATTCACTATAACAAATTAGCCTTTTTTTCATGAGTGATTTTATCGCAATTAATCCATATTTTTGTCCAAAATAAAATTTTCTCACCATTTCGAGTCGTAGTTGACTCCTTAGAAATATGCGGCAACTTATGGTGCTTAAAGCTAAGAGTGAAATATTTGTTAGAAATACTCTTATTTCTGACGATTTTTTCCCTTGCAAAAAGTGCAAACTTTCATGGCAAAAAGTGTGCCAACCATGGTTAATTGGGGTTGAAAATACTTATATGCCGCGGTGAAAAAGTGAGAAATACGCATTTGCGACAAAAAAAAATATTTCTAACGATTTATGATCACCGGAAATAGTCTTTTATGAAATTTAAAATAAAAAATTACTAGTATAACAATATCCCAAACTCACAATGAAGAAACAAAACAAAATAATGAAGAGACACACAATCAGTGTCACTAAAGTCATTGATTGTTCAAGAAACAAAACAAAACAACCCATACTTCATAATCTTCACGCTTCACTTACAACTCCATTTCAATCCACACTTAGCAACAATTAACAACACTCCACTTCACACTCACCTAAATTATAAAACCTACTAATCATGTATACTGCCCATGTACATCATTCCAACACCAAATAACCAAATAAATCTAATATCCCATAAAAGGGAGAGAAAGAGAGAGAGTTATACAAATCTATGGCTACCAAAAAAAAAAAAAAAAAGGAAACAATACAAAGCTCATGGCATGTTTTCTCAAAGCCAAACTAATTTCAGGTGAAGCAGTTGTTGCATAGAAGTTGTTTGTTTCAAGGCTTCATTCTTCAATGGCGCTGCTTCTTTTTTTGCCTACTCTTTACATGACTAGAACGACTAAAATAAATAAATCAATCTTGTAAGAATCATGTGTAAATAGAAAACAACCACTTTAGATAGTAAAATAAACAAATATAAAATCCTAAAGGAGCATTACTAGCAACTACTACTAACACAATTAACATGCAGTTGCAATTTTCCGGACAAGACTACAATCTAACCAAACCTGTATAATGATTTACAAATTCATAACACAAAAAGCAAGTGGTGCCATCAAAATTTATCCTGCAAAGTATAATATATAGCAGGTGCCCAGCCATTATAGCAAACATGGAAGAAAGATTGCTATCTAAAGGCTGCTCCAATCCATTAACTAGTATTAAACAACTAGTATTAAAAAGAAACAGAAAAGTGTTACAGCTTCTAAGGCATCATATATCTTAAAATCTAACACTACTCTCTCTCATATTCGAGAGTAAAAAAAAAAAGAAAATGAACAAGATATAAATCATTAGTGTGATTTATGAGAGAGACTGCAAATAGAAATAAAGGCATACCTTTCTTGGAGGAAAGCCAGAGCAGAGTTAACATCGGGAATTAAATGAGGATATTTGGGATGACTCTTGAGTTAACCCTTATACCAATCCTATTAAAATTAATATAAATAGGAAATTACTTTGGGGCAAGGTCAGTGGCTTGACATTGATTGTGAAATACATGTAATTGCAGAGTATTGCATGAATTTCACTTGGGTAGAGTCACCTTGATCGGGCTTCTTAAATTTGTTCATGCAAAAATGAACAATAAAGAAAAGCATGAGATTGTGAAAATGAACAATAGTGACTCAATATTGAGTCAATATTGGATTTTATATATATTTATATGTTGAAAAAATCACAATAACAAAAAAGAAATTACAATAAAAATGAAATAACAAAAAACGAAGTCAATTGGATTGAGGTACAGAAATCTTGCTCTTTTTAAGGATATTCAAGTCCTCTGTGGTAGACAATATTTAAACAGCGGTGCAACATACCTCCTCTTAGCTTGTCTCCTCCAGGATACAACAATCCAACTATTATAGATTGATAAAATGAAATGTAGAGTTTAGAATAAACATGTGTAATGTTTTCATTTGCTTACTTAGAGAGTTAGTTATTACAGTTACTTTTACTTATCTATATTTTAGGCTATAAATACAGACCTGTTCTTCTGTAATAAGACTCACTGAATAATAATACATTTTTTCAACTTCATCTCTCTCGTATCAAACTTCTCTTCTCCTCCATCTATGACTACTCTGTTTCATGGTATCAGATTGTAAATGGCCGATTCCGCTTCCATTTATGATTCAAATATGGAGACTATTCCTAGTTACTATCACTTACAAAGTGGTGATTCACCAGGAAATATACTGGTGTCAAATGTCCTCACTGGGGAAAACTACCATACATGGAGCAGGTCCATGATGATGACTTTGAAAGCCAAGAACAAGATTGGGTTATTGAATGGATCGATTGCACAACCAAGTTCAACGAATTTTGCCTATGAATTGTGGGAGAGATGCAATAATATTATGGTTTCTTCCTGGATCATCAGTTTTGTTTCAAAAGAAATCGGTTGCAGCATAATATGTGCAAGAACAGCTAAAGATATGTGGGATGATCTAAAAAATAGATTTACACAAGGAAATGGTCCAAGAATCTTTCAACTACAGAAAAATTTATCAATCTTAACACAAGAAGACTCATCAATGCGAGATTATTATACAAGATTCAAATCCCTATGGGATGAATTGCTGGATTATAATCAGGTTCCAACATGTTCATGTGGAGCATCAAGACTCTGTACATGTAATGCAATAAAGAGTTTATTGGGTTATCAAGATAGACTGCATGTGATGCAATTTTTTATGGGATTAAGTAATTGTTTTTCCCATATCAAAGGACAAATTTTGATGTTAGAACCTTTGTCGAATATAACTAAAGTTTTTTCTTTGGTTGTTCAAGAAGAGAAACAAAGAGAGATTAGCAATAACAACATGATTGACACTGCTGCTTTCATGAGCAAAGTTCAAGATACAAATCCAGCATTGAAAAGATTTATTCCTGGAAAACAACAGCCAAGAAGAGATAAGCTATTCTGCACTCATTGTGGTATGAACAATCATACAGTGGAAAAATGCTACAAGATACATGGCTACCCTCCAGGCTTCAAACATAATTCAACCAATCCTCGACAGAAAGGAAATTTTACAGCAACTGCTAATCAAATTTCGGGCCAAACCTTGAGTACTCCTTTTGAGATTTTTAATCAAACGCTATTCTCTGAAGAAGACTATCGAAAATAGTTATCTTTAATTCTCACAACCTGATGATAATACCAATCACCAAGCTACAAACATCATTTCTAGTTCGATTGATCATTCTGCTCAAGGTATATCATCAAATTCTAGCCTTTCTTTAAGTGCTTCAATTTCATCTTTAATATCTGAAAATACTTGGATTGTAGACACAGGAGCTACAGACCATATTGCTCATTCAATTGACATCTTCACCTCAACCACAAAAGCCTTAAATATTTCTGTTAAACTCCCAAATGGAAATACTGTACCAGTAACTCATATTGGTATAGTTCAAATATCTGTAAATCTAATTCTTAAAGATGTACTTTGTGTACCATCTTTCTCATATAATCTGCTCTATGTGCGTAAACTTACTTCAAATTAGAAATGCTCATCTATATTCTCATTTGATTTTTGCTTTATTCAGGAACTTACCCAATAGAAGACGATTGGGATAGCTAGAAGATCAGTTGGGCTCTACAGACTGCAGAAATCAGGTGCTAATGATGTTGTGGTTCAACCCAAATCAACTCTTGTAAACTCTGTAACAAGTTCTAAAGTCTGGCACAGCAGACTAAGACATCCTTCTATATCTCGACTATCATTTCTTTCCAATAATGTACCATATATCAACATTTCTGATAAAATTATTGATCATCATTGTACTGTTTGTCCATTGGCAAAATAGAAAAGATTACTATTTCAAATTCATCCATATAATGAAAGCTCCATTTTTCATATTGTCCATTGTGATATATGGGGTCTCTTTTCAATTCCAACCCATAATGATTCTAGATTTTTCCTTACTATAGTTGATGATCATTCGAGATTTACTTGGATATATTTGATGAAAAACAAGTTTGAGGTTAGAAACATTTTCAAAAGTTTTTACAATTTGATTAAAACACAGTTTGGGAAGAAAATAAAATGTCTAAGAAGTGATAATGGTTTAGAATTTAAAATGGCAGATTTTTATACATTGAAAGGAATAATACATCAAATGTCATGTGTGGAAACACCTCAACAAAATTTTATAGTTGAGAGAAAGCATCAACACTTGCTAAATGTAGCAAGAGCTTTAAAATTTCAGTTAAATATTCCTTTATTTTTTTGGGGAGAATGCATATTAACTACATGTTATCTCATAAATCGTATTCCATCTTTAATTTTAAACAACAAGTCTTCATATGAAGTTCTTCATAATTCAAACCCATTTTGTAATCATTTGAAAGTTTTTGGTTGTTTGGTCTATGCATCAACACTTGTTTAAAACAGAAATAAATTTTCACCAAGAGCTAGAAAATGTGTTTTTGTAGGTTATCCTTTTGGTATAAAAGGATATAAATTGCTTGATTTAGAAAATAAGAATTTCTTTAGTTCTAGAGATGTGGTTTTTCATGAGACAGTTTTCCCTTTTATATCAAAGAATGATTCTTCAACCTTCACTTCAAATTTGGAAATTTGGACAATATTCCTTATCCATCATCAAATAACATAGTCTTTGCAGAACTAGTTTTTGATTCTACTGAGAACACAAATATTTCTACTCCTGGTAATATTCCTTCTAATTCTCAAGAATAATCTAGAAAATACAGACTCACCAAATTTGAATGATGAAACCCAATTTCCTATTCTGAGGAGATCAACTCGACAGCACAAAGTACCTGGTTACCTGCAATCTTTTCACTGCAAGCTGGCTAATTCTACTTCTCAATCTTCTTTCATAGGTCTTGCCATCAATACAGGTACCAAATATAGCATTTATGATGCCTTATCATACTCAAAATTATCTCAGTCACATAGAGTTTTTTCTGTTGCCATATCTACTGAAATTGAACCAAACTTTTATCACCAAGCTGTTAGGCATACTCATTGGAGAGATGCCATGGCTGCAGAATTGTCTGCACTTGAATCAAATAACACTTGGGTTCTTACATCACTTCCTCCAAATAAAAAACTTATAGGTTGTAAATGGGTGTATAAAATTAAATACAATTCAGATGGTTCTATTGAGAAACATAAGGCAAGACTTGTAGCCAAAGGGTACACTCAAAGAGAAGGCCTAGATTTTTTTAAAACTTTCTCACCTATTGCGAAGATGGTCACTGTTAGATGTGTATTATCACTGGCTGCAATACACAATTGGCATCTTTTTCGCCTAGATGTCAACAATTCTTTTTTATATGGAGACTTAGATGTAGAAGTTTTCATGAAAGCACCTCCTGGTTATCTACCTAAGGGGGACTCTCGGGTATGCAAGTTGCAAAGATCTTTATATGGTTTGAAGCAATCATCCAGACAATGGAATTCAAAGTTCAAATCTGTGCTATTTGATATTGGATTTACACAGTCAAAGGCAGATTACTCCTTGTTTACTAAGAAGGAAGGAAGTTCATTTGTGACTTTATTGCTTTATGTGGATGATATACTGCTTGCTAGCAGTGATTTAGAGGCAATTGATTCTGTCAAAGCAGCTTTAACTCTTCATTTTAAATTGAAAGATTTGGGACCAGCCAAGTTCTTTCTCGGGATGGAGATTGCAAGATAAAAAAGAGGTTATCTCTTTATCTCAAAGAAAATACACTCTAGAACTACTAGCAGATTTTGGTTTGTTAGCTGCCAAACCTGTTTTGTTTCCAATGGACACTCATGTCAAATTGTCAAAAGATGAAAGTGACTTGGTTGATGATATTTCTGGTTATTGGAGATTGATTGGCAGATTAATTTACCTCACTCATACCAGACCAGATATTACTTTTGCAGTTTACCATTTAAGTCAATATCTAGATCGTCCTCGAATACCTCATCTTCAAGCTACAATGAGGATTTTTAAATACTTGAAATTAGCTTCTGGACAAGGTCATTTATTTCCAAGTCATTCCAAAGTGCATATAAAGGCATTTTCAGATTCATATTGGGCAAGTTGTATAGACACTCGCAGGTCAGTAAGTGGCTATTGTATTTTCATTGGGGATTCTCTGATATCTTGGAAATCGAAGAAGCAACATACAATTTCTAGATCATCAGCAAAAGCTGAATATAAATCAATGGCGTTTACAGTTTGTGAAATAATATAAATCCGATCATTAGAAAAGACCAAACATATAGAATTGGATTGTTATTTGGTGCGTGAGAAAATAGAAGAAGGATCACTGATTGTTCTACACATTGCCTTTGTTCATCAAATTGCAGATTTAATGACTAAGCCTCTTGGTTCCAAACCATTTGATACTTTGTTATCCAAGATGAATGTGCATAATATATACACATCATCTTGAGGGGGACTATTATAGATTGATAAAATGAAATGTAGAGTTTAGAATAAACACGTGTAATGTTTTCATTTGCTTACTTAAAGAGTTAGTTATTACAGTTACTTTTATTCATTTGTATTTTAGGCAATAAATACAGACCTATTTTTCTGTAATAAGACTCACTAAATAAGAATACATTTTTCCAACTTCATCTTTCTCATATTAGACTTCTCTTCTCTTCTATCTATGACTACTCGGCTCATCGTATGATTCGAACCAATCATGTACAAGTAGTTAAGCCCAAAGTTTCACAAAAAGAAACACCTCTCTTTTACTTGGAATCTCTCAAATATCACATAGAAACTATAGCTATCAGATGAATTAGTATGAATTTTTTATGCATACCGTCTGACTGAACCAAAGCACCTATTGATAGGCTAGTAAAACTTGTCGATAATTACACTGTGTAATGGCACATCAATTCATGAAGTAACCAAAGAATTCAATTCTGCATAAGTTAACGCACGAAAAATGATCTGAAACGGCTAAGTCTTAAAAAAACTTGTCAAAAATCATAATGAATCAAACGTTGAAGATACTATAATGATGGGTTTCTCAAGCTGGAGCTATTTTTCTGTCAGTTAATAGAAGGATAACATATATACATGAGTTAAAGTCATTGCTAGAAAACTAGCACCTCAATAGCCATATATAAATGCACCCCGGTAATCATACAAGGTACCTCGCCCCCGCACCACGGGGGTGGGTGCCGGGTGGAAAAATCCTCCCTTGTCCCATGAAGGGTGGGGGCAGGGAGGGGTGCCCCGCACCGTATGGTGCGGGTAGCACCCCTAGCTTTATTAGTCAACACATTACGGCCATGTACTAATTCTAATTTCATGAGTGTATTTGAGAATAAACTCAATTCTCATAAAGAGCGGGCCTACTCCCACACTCACATAGGTGAAATCTATTAATGGTGCTTTTGTAATTCTAACATCCTATTTATAAGAGCTACAGAATCTCATTAAAAGTTTTTACAAGATAAATGCACTCACATCATAGGAATAAGAAATAAAATAAATAGTGCATTTCTTACTACCATCATATGATTCATTTTTTCCATTGAACATGATTCTCAGAATCTTTGGTCTCCAGGTTGGATATTCTCATTATGGGTAAATTCGGTCTGGTCTTGTCGGTCCTGAGGAGGTTTTATGGACTAGACCGGACCTATTCGGTCCAGATTTTTCCCATCCTGAACCGGACCGAATAGGCACAAGGACCGGTTCGGTCCAGTTCGATCCAGTCGGTCCAGCCCAATTATTTTTTTATTCTTTTTTTTTAAATAAGATAATAAAAAAAGTTTTTTAAAATACTAAATTAAAATTAAGTAAATTATTAATATAGATTATGTAACTAACTTAATAAAAAAATATTTTATATAGTCAATGATAATAAATTAGATGAAAATTAAATTATAAATTATAAAATTATTATATAAATAATATATATAAAATAATATATATTTTTTAATTCAGTCTAGTCTGGGGTGGGAAACTCCTAAACCGTTATCGGATTGAACCTACTTTGGTCCTCTATTTCTTGGACCAGTCCATACCGAACAGGTCGGTTTCTCCGGTCTGGACCAATTGGCTAACACTCCTAATCCTCATACATGGCTCATGTATTTATGGGTTTTAATTTCATTCCCCTCGATATATTTCAGATTCTTTCTATTGTCAAGGCCTTAGTCAATGAATTTGCAAAGTTATCACAATACTTAACATAATCCACGTTAATAACACCATCAGTCAAATAAGATCTCACATTATTGTATTTTCTCATTATGGATATGGATTTATTGTTATAATAATAGTTTTGTACTCTACCAATTGTAGCAATACTATCACAATGAATTAATATGGGTAGAACTAATTTTTCCCACAAGAAATTTTAAGCATTAAATCCCTTAACCAGTTTGTTTCCTCACTTGCTGAAGTTAAAGCTATAAGCTCATTTTCCATAGTTGAGTTAGCAATAATTGTTTGTTTTTTAAATTTCCAGCATATAGCACAAACAACCACCCAAAGTAAAAGCATAACTAGTAGTGAAAAGAGAATCACCTGACAAAGTGTTCCAATCGGCATCACTAAAGCCCTTAAGTACATCATGATACTTTTTAAAAAATAAGTCATATTTTTTTGTACCAGATAAATATTTCATTATTCGATCTATTGCACACCAATGATCTTTTCTTGGCTTACTAGTAAACATACTAAGTACTCCTACTGTATACGCAGTGTCAAGTCTAATATAATCAGTTGCATAACGTAAACTTCCAATCATGCTAGCATATTTCTTTTGATTAATCACATCATCATCATTTTTAATAGAAAACAAATGAACACTAGGATCAACATAAGTAACAACATGCTTGCATCCAACATAATTATATTTTTTTAATAATTTTTCTACGTAATGTGATTGATCAAGAAAAATACCATCACGTGTTTTGGTGATTTTCATACCCAAAATAAAATTAGTCTCACCAAGATCTTTCATATTAAAATGATTTCTAAGCATATTTTTTATTTCACCAATAACATGCATATTAAAACCAAATATAAGCAAATCATCCACATAGAGGCTAATAAAAACATGCGATATACCCTAAGATTTATTATAGATACATTTATCACACTCATTTGACTTATAGTCATTCTCAATCATGCAAGAATCAAACTTTTCATGACATTGTTTAGGAGCCTTATTTAAGCCATATAAAGATTCTGTCAACTTACACACTTTATTTTCTTGGCTAAGCTCTACAAAACCTTTAGGTTGGTCATAAATTTCCTCATTCAAAAATGTTGTTTTAACATCTATTTGATGAATGTTTAAATCATAAATTGCAGCAATTGCAATTAAAAAGTTTGATAAAAGTTATTCTAGTAACTCAAGAAAAAGTATCGAAAAAATCAAGATCAGTTTTTTATTTAAAACCTTTTGCAACAAGTTTGGTCTTGAATTTTTTTATTGTTCCATCAGGTTTAAACTTCTTTCTAAGGACCCATTTATGAGTACCCTATGGTTTTACAAACCAGTGGTAATTCAATTAACCAAGTTTTATTAGAAATTTATAGTTTCATCTCATTAATCACAACCTCTTTCCAAAATACAGTATCAGGTGACTCTAAAGTTTCTTGTAAAGTATTTAGACTTTCCTCGATATTATAAATGTAATAGTCAGGGTCAGATTTTTTCTCAATTCACGTTCTTTTACTCCTTCTTAGTTCAAAGTGTTCTTGATTTTGTGAAGGAGTAGAAGAACTTGGTTCAAAAAAGTATTTTGTCTAGATTCTTTAGCTCCACTATTTTTTTTTTATTTAAAATGAAATTTTTCTTCATGAAAAATTGCATCACCCAATTCAAAAATCACACTATTTTCAATGTCAAGAAATCTATAGGTTGTATTGTGTATCACATATCCAAGAAAAGCACAAGTGATAGTTCTTATACCCAGTTTGAATCTTTTGGGATATGTTATCCTTACAAAAGCTAGACAACCCCAAATTTTAAAATATCTTAAATTTGACTTTATAAAAGTCTATAGAACATAGATGCTTTTGCAAGAAATTTTCTTGATTGAATATTTTGTATAACAGTGTTGTATATATGCACAAATAATGAGATGTTGTAAGCTGCCCTAAACATTACTGTAAGCAATAGGCATGCATACAATGAGGTAGTGCTTCGTATGGCATAGTTTTATGGTGCTCTGCCAAGACTGTCACAACAAAATACAGAGAATCAAATTCACAACTTATCCTATGTTATTCCTAAAGGTTTTTGAGAAGCTACTCACTTGGAGATTCCTTGCAGTGTGCCTTGTGTCGTGGATGCCAAACCTGACGGGGTGTTAACAACAGTGAGGTTTGTCCGCATTGATTGAAAACGGGTGGAAACAGTGGGCTTAGTGAAAATAACAGCTAACTGGTCTTTGGACAGGAGAAATGCAACTTGAATGGTTTTGCAGCGACTCTATCATGAACAAAATGAAAATCTATTTTCATGTGTTTTATGCGGGAGTGAAGGATTGGGTTGATTGAGAGGTATGTGGCTCCAAGATTGTTGCACCATAGGATGGGAGCTTTAGGCAAAAAAATTATGAAGTTCTTTTAGGAGTGACTAGATCCAAAGTAGTTCAGCTGTGGTGTTTGCAAGAGCTTTGTATTCGGCTTCAGTGCTTGATCGAGCAACTGTTCGTTGCTTGCAAGAACTCCATGAAACCAGATTGTGTCCAAGAAAAATGCAAAAGCCCCCCGTGGAGCGACGGTCATCTGGGCAACCAGCCCAATCCACATCTGAAAAGGCTGAAATTTGAAGTGAGGATGATTTTTGGATAATGATGCCAAAGTTTAAAGGTTTATTTGAGGTATCTTAGGAGGCGTTTGATGGCCTGCCAGTGTGGATGTTTGGGATTATGCATGAATTGACAGATTTTATTCACTGCAAAGGCTATGTCTGGTCGGGTTAGAGAGAGATATTGGAGGCTTCCTACAATGCTAAGGTAAAGGGTGGGATTAGGAAAAGTGAGAGAATCATGGATTGAGATGTGTGTGGATGCTAACATTGGTGAAGTGACACCATTGGCTGCGAGCATATTGGCTTTGGAGAGCATATCACAAATGTATTTTCTTTAGGAGAGATGGATTCCATTTGCTAAGTATGTAATTTCAATACCTAAAAAATAGGACAATCGGCCTAGGTCTTTTAATGGAAAAACAGAGGCAAGATATGAGATCAAATGGTCAATTTTGGCTTTCATGTGAGTTGGTTACTACAATATCATCCACAAAAATCACAACAGATTGATGATAGTAGATAAATAATGAAGGATCAGCTTGGGACAGTTGGAAGCCATACTCATAAAGGGATAAACTGAGTTGCGCAAACCATATGCGTGGAGCTTGCTTTAGACCATAAATGGTCTCGTGTAATCAACATATATAATCGGGGTATGTAGGATGAATTAAGCCTATAGGTTGAGACATGTATACTATGTCAGTGAGAATCCCATGAAGAAATGCGTTGTGGCTGTGCAACTATTTGAGAGGCCATCCATGAGATATGGCTAAAGAAAGAATAAGACAGATTGTGGTGGGTTTTACCACCAAGCTGAACATTTCTGAGTAGTCGATTTCATCTCGTTGGTGGAACCCCTTGGCAATGAGTTTGGCCTTACGATGTTCTATGGTTCGGTCGGCATGGCATTTTGTTCGAAAGATTTACCTGCAACCAACAACATTCGATAGGGGGGAGGGGGGACAAGCGACCATATTTTGCTCTATAGAAGAGCTTGAAATTCTTTGTTCATAGCATCACGTCAAGCTGTGTAGCGTGAGGCAACTGAGGATCTTCAGGAATATCAGTAGTCGAGAGAAGACACTGTGCGGTGGTGGGTAGAGTATTTGGCCATGGGAAAACGATTTGGGATGAGAGCTATTTGTTTTAAAACGTGTGATAATGGGAGATCTTGAAGGTGGTGGGTTGGAAGGTTGCAGAGAGTTAGGATTGGAAGTTGTCGAGTTGTTTTATACAAAGGAGGAGGTATTGGTTTGAGAAGACAAGGGGGAGATTGGGCGATGTTATGGTGGGCTAAGAATTGGGTTTGTGTCGGATAAGTTTTGGGATGGGTTTCGGTCTAAAATGAGAGGTGTTGTGATGGGAAGTGAGATGTGGGCGGGCTGAGTGTGATTTGAGTCCGGTTTGAGAGACTTTGGATAAGGAAAGGAATTTTCATTGAATATAACATCCCTTGATATGTACATCCTGTTGGATTGAAGATGAAGGCATTTGTAGCCTTTGTGAATTGGACTGTACCCAAGGAATAAACAGGATAGTGAGTGAAAATGGATTTTGTGGTTGTTATAAGACCGAAGATTTGGCCAACATTCAGTGCTAAAGACTTTGATGAAAGTATAATCTGGTTCTTTTTTGAAGATTGAAAAATGTGGTAATTCGTTTTGAAGGGATGATGATGGAAGGAAATTAATGAGGTGTGATGCAGTGTGAAAAGCATCCGACCAGAATTTGTATGAGAGGGATGCCGTGGCAAGGAGAGCTAAACCTGTCTCAACAATATGACGATGCTTTCGCTCAACCATATCATTTTATTAGTCAGTATGTGGGCAAGAGAGTTGGTGAGTAATTCCTTGAGATTTAAGAACATGGGTGAGGGGCCGAAATTCACCCCCCAATCGCTTTGGACAATTTTTATTTTTGTATCAAGCAATCTTTTAGCAAATTCTTGAAACATTAAAAAAGTAGATGTTGCATCTCTCTTAGAGGCTAGAGGATAAAACCAAGTATATCTACTATAATCATCAATAAAGGAGATATAGAAATGAAAACCATCATGTGATATATAAGGGGAAGGTCCCCAAACATCTACAAAGATAAGTTTCAATGGTCTAGTGGATCGATTAACAGAATGTGAAAAAGTAAGTTGCCGACATTTGGCAAGTGGGCATGTAGAACAAAAGAAGCTAGGCTTAGTGGGAGCAAAAGGCAAGCACTTGGTGTGCAAAATGTTTGAGACTAGTCTAAATGAAGGATGGCCGAGACGATGATGCCATTGACCGATTGTAGTCCTTTAACCAACAAGAGCCGAAGAGTGTTCGGGAATGGCTAGAGGAAAATGATAAAGCCCGTTACGTGTTGGACCTTGAAGTAGAAGACTCCCCGTTTGTTTGTCCTTCACACAAAAATGAGAGTCAAGAAATTCAAAGCAGACATGATTATCTTTGCAAAACTGATAAACAGAAATTAAGTTTTTGGTGATTTGAGGAACATGTAATAAATTACATAAGAAAAATTTTGTAAAGGAAGTTGAGAGTTGAGAATCACCAATATGAGTGATAGGTAGGCTGGAACCATCACCAACTTTGATTTGTTCAAGTCCCGGATAATGGTTAGCACTGATGTTGAGATTATTAAGGTCAGATGTGAAGTGATTTGTTGCCGCGGAATCAGGATACCAATTCTGATCCGAAGGAGATTGAGAGGTGGTGTAGTGAGCTGAGAAAGAATGAGGTGGTCCATGTTGATATGCTTGATAAAATAGATGTATACATTGCAAGGCAACGTGTCCTACTTTGTTGTAGACTTGACAAGTAGGCTTAAAAGAAGGCTGAGACGAATTTTGATAGGAATTGAAAAATCGACCCCCACGGTTGCGACCATTTCGGCCACTGTTTCTTCCAACCCAAAATGGGTTACGTCCACCAGAAGAGAAGGAAGGTGTGGTGAGATTTACAAAGGGGTTGGGGAGGATGCCTTGCTGATTAGAGTTTAGAGAGATTCTGTTTTCTAGAGTTAGGAGATGATTAAAGAGCTCAGCAGAGCTTATAAGGGTTGCTCTTGTGGTGACCAAGATTACGAGGGACTAGAACTCAGAGTTGAGTTTGTTGAGAAGATAGGAGACCACCTCGAAATCACGGAGAGGTTCTCCAGTTGCAATCATGGTGTCTTAAAGCAAGCGAACTTTGTGATAGTAATTGGTAACCGAGAGAGAGCCTTTTTTGAGATTAGTGAGTTGATGTTTGATTTGAATTTTTTTTTTCTTGAGGTTGAGAAGTAAACATGGTTTCTAGAGTGACCTAGAGGTCTCGAGATGTGCGAGAAGAAATGACTTGGGCTAGGATGGATTCAGTAAGAGAAGAGAGGAGAGTACTCAAGAGAAGTTAGTCAGTCCGGCGCCACTGAAGATACTCTGGACTGGTTTTTGAAAGAGGAGAGGTAGAAGGAGAGGGTGGGGCAGATTGTTGAAAGGGAGGTGGTGGTGGAGTGGAACCATTGACAAGATGGAAGAGTTCTTGACCATGAAGATATGGTACGATTTGAGCACGTCATAACAGGTAATTTTCTTAAATTTATTTCATTGATACTATATGCGAGAAGTTATTCGAGAGCTGAACGGGAGGAGGGGAGTTTTTGCTGAGAAAGGAAGTATCACTGGCCATTTGGGAAGAAGACGTTAGTCTAGTGTGCGCTCTGGTACCATGTAAAGGTCTATAGAACAAAGATGCTTTTGCAAGGAATTTTCTTCATTGAATATATTGTATTAGTGCTATATATATACACAAACAATGAGATGCTGTGAGCTGTCCTAAACATTATTGCAAGCAGTAGGCGTGCATACAGTGAGGTAGTGCTTGGTATGACAGAGTTTGTTATGGTGCTTTGCCAAGACCGTTACAACAATTTACAGAGAATCAAATTCACAACTTATCATATGTTATTCTTGAAGGTTCTAAAGAGGCTGCTGACTTGGTGATTCCTTGCAGTGTGCCTTGTACCGTGGATGCTAGACTAGATGCTTCAATAGGCTTATACCCTTTCCACAACTCAAAAGGTGTAGACGTTAAATTTTTATAAGACACTATATTTAACACATGGCAAACGGTCAAAATTGCTTCACCCCAAAAACTTAGGAGAGCACTTGAATCTATAAGCATGACATTCGTCAACTCAATCAAAGTTCTATTTTTCCTTTCAGTCACACCATTAGATGCAGGTGAATATGGTGGACTAGTTTCATGGATTATTCCCAAAGAATGAACAAAACTGTTGAATTCATTTGAAACATACTCTCCATCTCTATCACTTCTAAATCTTTTGGTCTTTCTACCAAATTGATTTTCAACTTCGTGAAGGAAATCTTTAAAATTTTAAAGAGCATCACTTTTATTTTTTAATAAATAAACATAAGTATATTTTGAAAAGTTATCAATAAAAGTGATAAAATATCTATTTCCTGCACAAGTTAAATTCCTTTAAATTCACAAAGATCAGTGTGAAATAAATCTAATAAATTGGTATTTCTTTTAACACTTTTATAAGGTCTTTTTGTAATTGTCGCTTGACTACAAATTTCACATTTTTGAAAATATTTTGTAAGTTTGGAAATTAATCATAAACTACTCATAAATGCAATGTATCTACTATTAATATGACATAAACGAGCATGCCAAAAATTCACAGAAGAAAGCATAAAAACATAACCATTCGATACTTTATTCTCAACATTCAACTTAAACATTCCTTCACAAGTATATCCATTGCCCACAAATGTTCCATTTTTAGTGATTACATATTGATCAGATTTCATAGTCTGTTTGAAGCCAGCCTTGTTCAGCAAAAAACTTAACATTAAGTTCTTCATCATAGATGGTGTATAAAGCACATCTTTAAGAGTAAGTACATATGCAGAGGTAAAAATTCAACTCAACAGCCTCACCACTCCTAAGAACCTTGGTTTTACTTGAGTCACCAAGCATTATTGATATCTCTTCATCAAAAGTAGTATATTTCTTGAACCAATCTTTATCATAGCAAACATACCTATTGGCATCGAAGTCTGCCAACCACCCTTCAACATATTGGACCATATTTATGTATGTAATCATTGCTAGAAGAGCCTCCTCAGTTAGATTAGCCTAATGAACATTTTCTCGCTTCCGAGTAAGTTTGGGCTAAATGCCTACTTTTGTGATAGATAAAACAAGCTTGATGTTGTGAAGGGAGTCCTTGGTTTTTATTCTTTTGGCTTAGATTACCCTTGTTGTGAGGTTTACTAAATTTTTTGAAAAACTTTTTTTGAGGCTTCAAATGACTATTTTTAGAATTATGACCTTTGGACAAGTTACTATTTTCAGAAATTAGATTTACCTCCGTTGTCGTATGCTCATTACCACTTTGTGTCATGGAAGCATCTTGGCCTATAGCTTCCTCCTCTACACGAATCCGTGTGATCAATGTCTCCCAGGATGTTTCCTTTTGCTTGTAGCACATTGATTTTTCGAAATCCCTCCATGATGGTGGTAGCTTGTCCATGATGCCACAACGATCAAGTTCTCTCCAATTTTGATGCCTTCGGATCTAACATCTACCATTATCATTTGGAAATCTTGCGCTTGCTCCACAGTAGACTTTCCATCTATAATGTGATATTGGAATAAGGGCTAACTGCCTACTTCTTTGCACCCGCTTCTTCAGTCTCATATTTACTTTATAAAGCTTTCGAAATTTTCTTTGTAGTGGAGTAAGTAGTATTGTAATAATCATATAAATTATCCACAAGACAATTCAAAAGATAGCACCAGCATTCATACTCATCATTTGTGTATTTTTCTACGTTCTCTTGATTAGCTTTGTGTTGCTCTTCGGTCATATTGTTGGTAGAGGTCTTGGTTGGATTCTTCTCCTTGAGCACATAGGAGACATTGAGTAGGTTGAGATAAAAGAGCACTTTGCACTTCCACCACTTGAAATGGGCTCTTTTGAAGCGAAAGGGTTTGTTGAAATCTCCAACACTGTCATTGAATTTTTCAATTGTAGAGTCCATTTGAATTTCCAAAAAATTGTTGGTGAAAAATCACAATAACAAAAAAGAAATTACAATAAAATGAAATAACAAATAACAAAAAAAAAAAAAAAACAAAGCTGGTTGTACTGAGACACGAAAATCTCACTCTTTTTAAGGAGATTCAAACCATCTGCGGTAGACAATGTTTAAACACCGATGCAACATACCTCCTCTTGACTTGTCTCTTCCAAGATACAACAACCCAAGGGTTCATCGTATGACTCGAACCAATCATGTACAAGTAGTTGAGCCCAAAGCTCCACAAAAAGAAACACCTCTCTTTTACTTGGAATCTCTCAAATATCACACAAAAACTATCAGATGAATTAGTATGAATGTTTTATGCACACCGTTTGACTGAACCAAAGCACCTATTTATATGCTGGTAAAACTTGCTAATAAATACACTGTGTAACGGCACATCTATTCATGAAGTAATCGAAGAATTAAACTCTGCATAAGTTAACACACGAAATAATGATCTAAAACGACTAAGTCTAAAAAAAGGGGTTAAAAGTCAAAATGAATCAAACGTTAAAGATATTGCAATGATGGGTTTCTCAAGCTGGAGCTATTTTTCAGTCAATAAATAGAAGGATAGTGTTAATGAGACTCTAATCCCAAATGTTCATAACTTCATTGATAGAACTCTCAGAACTTATAATGATTATTGTAATGCGTGGGCCAGCAAACAAGTTAATGAAAGCCATAAGTGGAAATCAACACTTACAGGTCATTACACTTTGTTTTTTTATGTAGCTGTAAGGAGAGTAGGTAGTATAATAGTAGCAATATGCAGGTCAGAAGATGGTACCCCAATGTTTGTTACTACTAAGCATATTGGGAGTCAAAATGCAAACCAAGGAGGGACTACTGCAATGTATATTGGAATCGAAGAAGTACAAAACAACCAAGTCAAAAAACTTGTCATTGCCA
The DNA here is from genome assembly GCA_003123785.1 of Pterocarya stenoptera. NCBI lineage: Eukaryota > Viridiplantae > Streptophyta > Magnoliopsida > Fagales > Juglandaceae > Pterocarya > Pterocarya stenoptera. The sequence goes on from QEOT01009469.1 coordinate 68,399, forward strand.
GTGACTCACTTGTAGTAATGCAAGCAGTACATGATCCTGAAAAATGCTCAAACTAGATCATACAACCCATAGTCAAAGACATCAGAAGTACTTTGCAACACTTTGACAACTGGGAAACAAGGAAAGTTCATCGAGATCTGAATCGATGCGCGCATTTCATTGCCCAATAGGCAGCGTCCAAGAATTTGACAAGATGTATACCCTCAGTCTCATTCCACCATGCCTTTTAGATTTTCATAGTGGAAAGGACCCTCCCATAACTTTGTAATTATTAATTAGTTTACTATTTTATGTTTTTGTGCTAGTTTTATCCATGACAATGTAATTTGATAGTTTTTAAATGAAGCATATCTTGTTCAAAAAAACAAATAAATAATAGAAGAATAACGTGTATATATATACATGAGTTAAAATCATAGCTAGAAAACTATCACCTCAATAGCCATAAATGCAATGCATGCCTAGAGTGAATGATAACGTACAACACTAAATCAATCAATTTTATTACAAACGGCTCTAATCAAGCCATAATTACAAAATATATTAATATTAGAAATTCTGCAACGACAAGCAAATCAAATAAAATTCTATATTAATGCTTTAACCCAAACGATGCAAGTAAAAAGATTCGTTACAAAATAAATTTTTATAAAAATGTAACAATAATATATAGATATAGATATAGATATAACTCCTAGATCAAGAGATAATAATTTACCAATATTTTGTCAAGATTGAACCTCTTCTATACATTTGTCATATTTACCAAACTAATTTAAAAATATATATATTTATAAACCAGAAACTTGTACGCGTACATACACTTTTTAAAATAAAAATACAACAAATGACATTCAAGTACTTAATTGATAGATGAAGTAGCTAGCTTTTAGTTTTCGATCTTGATATTGGTGCTCCTCACGATCACGCAGAACATCATGTGAAAACATACATATAATTCAACAGCTAGCAGATTTGACAAAACAACATAATGTACTTATAAAATAATAGCGAGTAATGCAAATAATTATGTAATATATTCTTGTCGTACTTAGAGTTCCACGTACACAGTATATACTTAGACTTGGTGGAATTTCAACATGGCAATCCGAGCGAACTGCCTCATGTATTGGTGATTTTAAGCCACAAACTCCAAACGCAAGTCCGAGTCATTTGGCAATGGGATCGTAGCCAGGAGTTATTAATAACCTATATAATGTACGTACGTAGATCAATTTCGTAGCATATGTGAATATTTTTTCAGTTTCAGCTATGGGAATGACAAAAGAGAAGACCGTCCTCAAAAGCCAAGCCCTTCAAAAGGTTAGTCCTTAATCTTGATCTTCATTGTCATGTATAATATAATATATCTGATCATGAGTACGTAGTTCTATGGCTAGCTGGACTTCCATCGAAAATTATTAATTATTAGAGTAATATTGCTATATATAGGTATTATATACGATGTGCTTCGAAGCATTAATGTTTCTGGTATGTATATAACAGTACATTTTCGAAACAAGTGCTTACCCTAGAGAGTCCGAGCATTTGAAGGAACTCAGAGAGGCCACAGTCAAGAAATATCAAGATCGGTAGGTGAATTAATTAATTGAGCATTGCTATGCATCATCCTACACACCACACACCAATGTGTTTTTTATTTTTTTTCAATTTTTTTTTTATTTTACTCTTCTTGAAACATTTATATTTTTTTATTCTTTATCCATATAATACACATTTAATAAAAAAAACAAATAAAAAAAAAAGTTATGGTGTGTGGTGTGTAGGATGATGCAAAGATTAATTCTAATTATATATGCCAAATATTATATATTTCTCTCCACTCAGTATATATATACGTACTATCTAAGGCTTTATATTTAATTAGATCATCATGTTTAAGCATTTTAATTTGCTCTGCATCTTTATTAATTAGTATAATAATTAGTATTTTGTATTTAATTACCGATTAATTGTGTACATATGTATGTATGGATTAGGAGTGTGATGAATATACCAGTGGATGAAGGTCTATTCCTCTCGATGCTTTTGAAGATAATGAACGCGAAGAAAACAATAGAGATCGGAGTCTTCACCGGTTATTCTCTTCTTAGTACTGCTCTAGCACTGCCGGCTGATGGCAAGGTCATGGCCGGACGACGTTTTAGTTTTATTTTTCTTGTTAATTTTGCTAGTTACTGATCTTGCTAATTGGCATCTAATTATTTATTATTTTATATCAATTGAGCATTTGAAATAACTTTAGATCATGTCCATTTTTGCAGATACTAGCTGTTGATGTGAGCAGGGAAGCGTATGAGGTTGGATTGCCATTTATTCGGAAGGCTGGAGTGGAGCAAAAGATTAACTTCAATGAATCAAATGCCTCCTCACTTCTAAATGATCTAATCGCCAATGTAAGTTTCCAACATGATGCTACATGAGGTATATATATGTTGAGGGAAGTGGATGGGAACAAATCACAACCTTTGTGGCGTTCCTCCTTATAATCTAGGTTCTTGAGACGGGTTTTTCAACGGGTCTAGATTTTAATATAATCTAGGTTGTTGAAACGAGTTCTTATCGGGTCTTGATTCTCCATCCATTGACTTGATTTGGCTTTCTTAGGTGAGTTTTCAATTTGATTGTGGGTTCAAGGGATTTCCTTCCTGCGGGTTCATATCAGAAGTCCTTCCAATTATTCAATTAATCCTAGTCATTAGTATTTTTATCTTTTGAAGTTTAAATCATTAATAACATGTCGGATATATACCACTTGATCAATACAAACATCTATGCTGCTGGAATATGATGCTCTTCATTTTACGTGATAAAAGTAAATTTACAATCTAACGTACTACATCAAACCACGTTAGTTTATGAGTTTACTTTTATTAAAATCATTCATGATTAAAATATTTCTCTAGTGTAAAATATAAGATATTCTGAGCATTTAACATATCATGATGATCGAGTCTAGTCGTTATTGCTCCACCATCATGCAATTATAAGCCACTCTCTCTTACGTGAATCAGGACACATTAATATCCCATGTTTTACTCTTGTCATTATTTTATGTGTTGCACACATTTGACCTCCATGAAATGCAGGGCAAAGAAGAGGGGACCTTTGATTTTGCATTTGTGGATGCTGACAAGGAAGGCTACATCAAGTATCACGAGCTGCTTCTAAAACTGGTTAAGATTGGTGGAATAATTGCTTACGATAATACCTTATGGTTTGGGTCACTAGTACTCTCTGAGGATGATGAGATGGATGAATCTTTCAGGAAAAATAGAAAATCTATTATGGAGCTGAACAACTTTCTAGCAACAGATTCTCGAATCGAATCATCTCTTGTTTCAATTGGTGATGGCCTCACCCTTTGCAGGCGTCTCTGTTAGAGAAATCACCAAGATTTCAAGTTCTTGACTCCTTACTACATAACATTAGCAGCATACTTGGTGTTTCCAAAATGAATGCACTTTATTTTCTTCATTGCAACGACAAGTAGTTTTATGGATCCAATTTTTGCAAGTCCAAAGGTAAGAATGACTTGTTAGTCCAGCCCAAACTCAGATATTCTTCTACGTAGAAATCTCTTTGTAATGTGATCTTCAAAATAAACTCGTCATTTAGCACCCCAGTTCAAGGCATAAGTTATATTTACATATTTAATATCTGGGCTTGAAGTATTAGATAATAATTTTTTTTGTGGTTTAGAGATCCTTACCAAAAAATAAAAAAAACCTTATTCTAATTTGGAAGATTCCTTGTTTGTTTTTACAATTCATCTTAATTTATGTCATCTCATCTACTCATTATAATTTTTTTTAAATTTCTACACAAAATAAAATAAATAATTTAATTTTTTCAAATCTAATAATAAAAATAATATTAAAAAATTTCAATTTTTCTTATTTTATATATAAAAATAAACGAGATCGTATATTTAATTATTGAAATCGATTAACTAAATTCATTTCAAATTAATTATTAAAAAAATTAAATTATTTATTATATTATAGAGACAGAAAATTAAGCACTGTAATTAATGGACGACAACATTGTTGGGTAGGATTTTTGCCAACCTCACGTGACCTTTTTTGTTTTAGCATTATCTAATGACTAATCCTTTGACAAGATGGCAAATATTAATGCTGTTTTGACATTTTAACAGCGTTCTGAAATAAGAGTTTCCCGGCAGTTGGAATCTAATGATTAACTCTTGATTGTCTTTACGACCGAACGAGTACCACCAAACAACCTTTTATAACGCAACGTCAAATCTCTCGGTCCTCTAATTATTAATTAATTGTCCAATCTAATTCAAAAAAAATTCTTATTGCAGCAGCTCTTATAATGCTGGCTATAATTATAATTTCACCACTCATTTCCGAACTGATCTTTTGACAAACTTCAATGATCTCATAAAGATACCAAATCATTTCCCCCACCATGATCCAAATCACTTCTCCAGCAAGGGTGCGTGGCTAGCTGTCACACCGCACGTTTAATTTAGCTTTCAAGTCCTGCCCATAATTTAAACAAAAATAAAGACATCCTTTTAAAAAAAACAAAGACGGTGCTACATGAAATAATGATAGGTATCGAAAAGGGTACATATCAATATTATTTTTTCTTTAAATCCATTTGTGTAATTTTTAAAAATTTACTAAAAAATAAACACACAAATATTTTATAAAAAATATTAATCCATATATTTTATCGATATACTAAATATTTTCTTAAAAAAATACAAAAATATGATGAATTAGGGGTGGACAGCGGGGTGTGAGCCCGCTGCCCCGTCCCCACATGGCGGGACGGGCAACCCCACTCCGCCCATGCAGGGCGGGGCCCCCACTCCACCTCCGCTTACATTTATATATTTATTATATATAAACATAAATATATTTATATTTATATTTTACAAATTTTGTATATATAAATATATATTACAATTTATTAGACTTGTTCACAAAATATGCATTGACAAATTTAAAAATTATATAGTTTAAAAATTAATACACTACAATCACACAAAAAATTACATAGTTTTTAAATGAGAAAAGATATTTATAACCGTAAATTGAAACAATTGCCGCATAATTGCTTTAAAAAAAGTGAATAAAATATAAGATCCACATGAGAAAATTAATTAATTTTTTAATAGTAGATCACACTCTTTTCAATAGTGGATCTCATTTTTTTTCAAAGCGATTATGTGGCGTTTACGTACTTTACGGTTATATGTAAAATTATTCTTTTAAAATTATAGTCATATTTATAAAATTTAAATTTATAATTAGGGTTTTAAAATATATTTTTAATTACCTTTAAATTTAAAAATAATTTTTAGACTAAATAAAGTATATATATTTTTTTTAAATAGACAGAGAGGGTATAGAATAAGAATCCACTCCACATTCTGAGAGCAGGACACGGGAGTGAAAACCCACCCCCCACCCCATGCGGGATGGGATGCGGGAAAGGAATGTCCCTATCTCGAAAGAGGCGGGTAATACCCCTACGATGAATCATCCGTGGAAGTATTAAGATCATCTCGATGGAATGGTTGACCATCCTTTTTGTTTGTGTTTTTTAAAAACTTTTTATTTTTTTATAGTAATAATTATTTTTAAGGGGCAGATATAGAGGATTGACGAATTGATAAGATGGCTTGGGTGCGTCAAGATTGAAGGAAATCGAGTTTAATAAAAATCAGTAGTTTTCGTACTCCCAACAACATATTAGGAAACCCACGAAAAAACAAGCCATGTGGCTGCTGGTAAAAGCACAGCGTGGGTGACATTCATGATTCTTGTTGGCTTGCTTTTTTTCGTTCGTTTTGTTCGAATCATTAGTGTTGGCTCCTTGCCGTGCTTTTAAGGCTCAAAGATCGATTAAAAAACACAATGTTACTGGGATTAATTGGGTGACATCCAGTTTTTCTTTTCCTTTTTTTTACCATTTAGTATGAGTACTGTATATCAGATTTTACTTTTAAAAGCTTAAATGACATATAGAATTGTTCAAAAATTTTTTTAAAAAAAAGTTAATAATGAAGCAAATCCAGATCCTTCCAGTCAAGAACATTCTTGAAATACTGAAAAGAAAACTATTGAGAAAAGAATTCTATTGATGTATTCAACTTATCAGGTTTACACGTGAGAGCTGGTATTTATACCTGCACACTAAAGTAAAGTAAGTAACTTGAACTGAACTATTTACTATTTACAGTAAAGCAGTAGAGTAAAAGCAGTAACTATTTTATCTACAGTATCTGTGATGGTGATTCTATTCTATGATTTATGATTGTAGAACTTATCTTACGTTAATCTTAGGTTGTGTTTATATTCAGAATCATCTCAACTTATTTTATTTTATTTAATTATTATAAATTTTTCAAATTTTTAAATAAAATATAATAAATAATTTAACTTTTAAAATTTTAAAATAAAATTAATATTTTAATAATATTTTATTTTATTTTTATATTATCTCATATCATTATTCAAACACCACCGAGTCAAATTCTTGTTATTCTGGTACCCTTTTACTTGACTTTTTACCTTATTTTGTTGTTATTGAATCTCCTTTAACCCAAATAAGATTTTAAAAAAAAAAAACATTTGACCTTTTTGAACAAAAAGTCGCCCTTTTTATTAGTCAGCGGTCGGGATTTTTAAGAGTTTTAGGACAGTTTGCCACGTGGAACCTAAAGGCTGTGTTGGACTTTATGCCACCACGGAGAGATACGTGATCACTACATTTGGCCAAAATTGCCCTTCTCATTTCTCCAAAATGACACAGGTGTCTTCCCCGTCTGACCAGCCTGAACTAACGTTAACAAATTGCAGGCTGACCATGAAAGGGGGTGACACAAAATTCCAAATTGCGTCTGCCAATTTCTTTTTCTTAAAAAATTGATCAAAATAATAGCTTTTTAATCTGTTAAAGGCGTAAGGCTTTGACCAAACTTAACCACCCTGAGTCCGTTGCAAGTTTGGCCGAAACTCAATTTTTTTTTTCAAAGTTAGAAAAATCATTATAAATTAATATAATTTCATATAATTTATTACATTAAATTACGTTCCTTTATAAATTTAATAATTTATTTTTATATAATAAAGTATTCTCTTAGTATAACTATTCAATGGTTGAATCGATTTTTTTTTAACTGGGCCAAATACTTAATTCCTTATTTAGTGCTCGACTGACAGGTGAGAGGAGGGCAAAAAGGATGAGCGAAGTAATGTGTAAAATGGAATAAGGAGCGGGGCGTTTATGTAATTTCAGACTCTCATCTCACTCACTCATCCACAGGGTCATGCTTGACGTATACTCGCTCAGAAAATGTTGGGAAGTGTCTTTCTCTGTCTCAGTCTGTGTCTGTGTCCGCCTCTCCCAGCTTTCTGAGGGCGAAAAAACTGAATGCTAAGTAAAGGCGAAGATAGATTTATTTGTAGGAATAGGAGCGATTTGGGCGTAAAGATGAGCATGGTTAGGACTC
>QEOT01009470.1:0-19292 GCA_003123785.1 Pterocarya stenoptera
CTTTATGTGCAACTTCAGCGGGTCCCTTCACCAATGGTATGACACCATTTTCCTTCAATTCCAACGAGGGAGCCATAGTATCTTCGGGGTACAGAAGTCACTTGAGGCGAATGACATTCTATTACAGATGTCTCTACGTCGATACCCGACGTAGAACCCACTTCAAATAACCCAGACTTCCTTTTGACCCGCCATACTCTTCTAGATCTGGTTATAGGGACAGGGCCGAATCCAATTTTACATTTTCCTTTATCTGAGTTTAAAGGATTCGAGCCTATCTTAGTCTTGTTCCTTACAACCCTGTTGCCTCCAGTTGAAAGCAGGTCTATTTTCGTAGACAAAAAAGCTATCGCTACCTTCAATTCGACAAGTTGGATTTCCATCTCCTTCGAAGAATTATGCAACGCGACAAGCTGGTTCTGAGGCGTGATCTGCAAACCACTTACATCATTCCCCTCACTATGAACCCCTGAATCATGACCGGTCTTCAGAGCTGCCGCATATGATCGCCTCGCCACCATGGAGTGGATGTACTAGGGTCTTTATGATTCACCTCCAAGTTGATGTTCTCATTCTTCTTATGGTTTTCCTTCTTTGACCTATCAGCAAAAAGCATATCCGCAGCTTCACATAATTCCGCAGCAAATTTCTCCCAACCCAGACCTTCAACCCTTCAGGAATGACTACAACACTCCGCCAGCCTCCTCCACCATATTCGGTGACAGTTAGAAACCTACCATGCTTGTTGGAGCATCTTTGAGCCATGAATGTTCTATTGCCTTCGCACAAGTGTTTTGTGAAATCCAAAATTTTCCCTGCTTGTAATACTGCTTCCATTGTAGCCATCAGCTATTCTAGACCACTGTGACCCATCACTACAAATCTCCACACCCTTCTGCTCCTCTCCCTAATTTTTAATGACGATCTCTATGATTCTGGCAAAAGCTCAAAAGCCTTCGATTCCACCCAAAAGCACACCAGCTGACCCATACTAATCAAACCTTCGACTTCAAATGCAGGGGCATCCCACGCTGAAATGCATCATTCTGTTGAGTAAAGCTGTTGAGGAAAAGCAGTGCGCGAAGGTGGCTAGGAAAACAGAGCCCAAAGGCGCACCAAGTTGGTAAAAACAGAACCCCTTAACTGAGATAATGGAAACTTCTAGTCGTCAGAGGATGATCGATGTCGGAGGCCCCACAATGGGGTTGCCGGAGTCTGTCGAACATGTCTGTGATGATGGCTAATGCAAAGGCAGGTCGTAGTTCGCCGGAGGAAGTAATGAAAAGACAATAGAATATTCCCAGTCGTCGGCAAAGAACCGACATTGGATGCCTTACAACGGACTCACTAGAGTCCGTCATCCAAGTTTGTGCTAGTGTTGAAAGTGCACGGCGACAGTACAACACCTTTGACAGAGATGAAGCGAAAGAGCCAATTCACCGGCAAGGACCGATGTTGGACCTCCCTCAGCGAGGAAGCCGGGGCCCGCCAGCCTCCTCTGTGAAGGAGGTGATGATGGGTGAGGGGTGGCAGCGGCGGGTTGGTTGAGTTAGGGTTTCTCGCTTCATTGTTCACCCATGGGAATCGCAAGGTGTACGGAGAGAAATTCAGTAAGGTCTCATCACACAATTCGTTTGATAAGTTAAGTAGGAAAACTATAACTGCAGCTTGATTTTAACATAGAGTATGGATGATACAAAGCCCAAATCATTTTCCCCCATCTTCTGCTCTCAACGGCTTCATATATGGATTGTCCCCCATCTTTTATAGGATATTTCTCTTCACCAAACGCCCTTACCTTTTTTTTTTTTTTTTTGACAAGTAAGAGATAAATATACTTATAAAAAAAGTAAGTAAGAGATAAATATTATATATAAGAATGAAATAGGCATAGCCCATGTACACAGGAAGTATACAGAAGAACACCTAAATACATTCTAAGAGCAAGAAATTAAAAACAAGAAATCATAAACATTGTCCCCATGCAAAACAATAGCGGAAAACCAAAACATTAAAGTGTGTAGCAAAAAATTCTTCAACTTGGCCATAGTGCGTTCCTTATCTTCAAAGCAGCAAGCATTCATTTCCGTCCAAAAGAGATTTTTTTTTTTTTAATTAATAAGAGATTTTATTACTAAGAATAGGCACAACCCAAATATACAGGAAGTATATAAAGGAAATACCTACTACACTCTAGAAGCAGGAAAAAGACTAATACAGATTCAATACATTATCATCATTCCTTACAAAAATCCTAGCCCACAAACACAAAGTAGAAAAAAAAAAATTCTGAAGTTCTCTGAAAGAATGCTCTATCTTCAAAACATCTCTCATTCATTTTCAACCAAAGACACCACATTAAACACAAAGGAATCATATTCCATTTGGCAGCTACATATTTCCTTCCCTCAAAACCTCTCCAACATGCAAGAAGATCCACAACTTCCTTTGGCATCACCCAACATATACCTGTCCGACTCAAAACCTCATTCCATAAAGACTTTGCCACCTAACAATGAAGAAAGAGATGACTTATAGATTCACCATCCTTCTTGCACATGACACACCAATCAACAATACACATACCACATTTTCTAAGGTTATCCGTGGTCAAAAACTTTCCTAGAGCAGCCACCCAATTGAAGAACGCCACCTTAGTAGGAACCTTCGCTCTCCAAATGGTTTTCCAAGGGAAAGCACAACCAGAATGGCAATTCAGCACCTTATAAAAAGAACTAACTAAAAACCAGGAATTTCCAGCATGGTCCCACAGTAAACTGTCCTCTCTTCCTTGCATCACTTTTGAATTATAAAATCTTCCCAAAAAATCAGAAACATCTTTCACTTCCCAGTCATTTACCTCTAATAAAATCAACATTCCACATAATATTATTATCAGTATGTTGGAAAAAATCTGCCAAAACAGAATCCTCTTCCCTTCCCCCACCTTAAATTTAATATGTTTCGAAAACTCCCCCCAACCTTTCCTAATGAACTTCCATAAACTCACCCCATACGCTCCTCTAAATTCACTAGAACACCAATCCCCCCACCCACTCCCATATTTAACAGCAACAACATTCTTCCATAAACATCTCTCTACATGATATCTCCAAAGCCATTTTCCAAGAAGTGCTTTGTTAAACATCCTCAAATTTCTCACCCCCAATCCTCCACAAGAAATTGGTTGACAAACCTTGCTCCAACAAACCAAATGAAACTTTTTCTCCTCTCCTATACCTCATTAGAAGTTGCGATAAATTTTCTCAATTCTTTTTGCAACCCCTACTGGCAAAGGAAAAAGTGAAAGAAAATACATGGGAAGATTAGACAGCATACTCTTTATCAATGTAATTCGTCCCCATTTAGACAAGTATAGCTTTTTCCATCCAGCCAACCTTCTCTTGATCTTCTCAATCACCCCATCCCATTTTGAAACAGATTTATGAGAGACGCAATGGAAGACCAAGATACTTCAGCGGCAACGAAGAAATCTTACACTCCAAAATATTAGCCAAATCTGAAATATTGGCTACTGCACCCACTGGAACAATTTCAGACTTGTTAAGATTAATCCTTAGACCCGAGATAACTTCAAAACATAACAACAATGCTCTCAAAGATCGAAGATGTTCTAGATTAGGCTCATAGAAAATTAAAGTGCCATCGGCAAAAAAAAAGATGAGATAATTTAATGCTATTCCAAAATCCTCCTTTCCCACCTCAAAACTCGACAAGAACCTTCCTTCTACCGCCACTTCAATCATTCTACTCAATGAATCCATAACAAGAACAAAAAGAAAGGCAGATAGCGGATCTCCTTGTCTCAAACCACGTGAGCTATTAAAAAATCCAACCAGGGTACCATTCACCAAGAAAATCACGCCGTCAAAATGCAATGCTTGATCCACATACACCATTTCTCTCCAAAACCATACCTCCCAAGTAAGTATAGGAGGAAATCCCAACAAACATGGTCACATGCCTTTTCCATGTCCAATTTGATCAAAATTCCATATTCATTTAGTTTGATTCTGCTATCCACAAATTCATTAGCAACTAAGACTGAATCAAGAATTTGTCTCCCCCATTTTGAGATTTCGAAATAATTTTTCCCAACACCACACTTATACGATTAGCTAACACCATAGAAATGATCTTATATACCCCATTCACAAAACTAATAGGCCGAAAATCCCGCATCTCCACAGCCCCTACCTTCTTGGGAATAAGAGCTTTAAATGTAGCATTGAAGCTTTTCTCAAATTTCATAAATGTATAAAATTCAATAAAAACCTTCATAATATCATCCCGCACTATTTCCCAACAAGCTTGAAAGAAAGCCATTGAGAAACCATCCGGTCCCGGAGCTTGCCATTCCTCTAACCACATCAAGACTTCATCCTCTTCAAAAGCTCTCTCTAACCAATCTGCACTAATCTGGTCGCTGGAGTGAAAAAACAGTCCATTAAGCTTTGGTCTCCACAAGTATTCTTCCCTAAACAACTTCTCATAAAAATTCACAATACGATCTTTAAATGACCTCTTGATCTGAAAGGATGTTATCACCATCATGAATAGTCTCAACCACATTATTTCTTCGATGACAGTTCGCCATGTGATGAAAAAATTTCGAACACTTGTCACCTTCCTTTAGCCAAAGAACCCAAGATTTTTGCCTCCATGAGATTTCCTCCATTAAAGTGATCTTTTCTAATTCATCCACCACCGCTTTTTCTCTCCAAATCCTCACTGGATATGTCCCCCATCAGCTCCATTTCCTCCAAACTCTGCAATTGTTGCATCAAAAGTTTCCTTTTATTTTTCATATTCCCAAACTCCTCCACATTCCACTTCTTCAAATATTGTTTTAAAGCTTTAAGTTTACTAGCCACTACAAAGCTCAGGGTACTAGAAAAAGAGTACGAAGACCACCACGACCTCACCCTATCCACAAAAGCTTCATCCTCCAACCACATATTCTCAAATTTAAAGTACCTATGCCCTCTCATAATGCCTCCACATTCCAACATTATTGGATATTGGTCAGAACATATTCTTGGTAACCTTTAATGGCTCAAATCAGGAAAACGAACTTCCCAAGAAGCCGAAACGAGAAATCTGTCCAGCCTAGACCATGCTCTTCCATTGGACCACGTAAAATCCCCACCAACCATCAGTAAATTGATGAAATCCAGCTCAAAAATCAGATCTCAAAGAGTATTCATGACCTGAGAGAAATAATTATCCCCCACTTGCTCACTAGGATACCTTGTAATGTTGAAATCCCCACCAAAGCACCAAGGAACATCCCAACAGCAGCTAACCCCCGCCATTTCCTCCCATAACATCCTCCTAACATTATACACATTAGGACCGTAAACCCCCCCCAAAAGCCCATTCAAATCCATCATCCACACTCTTGAATTCAAGCCACCATAAATTCTCCCACATAATAATCTATCATCTCCACAACCCTCCTATCCCACATAACAATAATACCACCCGAAGCCCCTTTCAAAACTAAGTCAACCCATCCCACACTATGACAACTCCATAAACTGTTAATGATTGATTGATTAACCATTTTCAGCTTAGTTTCTTGGATCATTAACCAAACTCCATATGCTGTTAATGATTGATTGATTGATTAACCATTAACCAAACCCCCTTAACTTAGATCAACACGATATTTCTCAAGTACAGATTGTGAAAGCGATTGTCATCATCATCAAATCTGCTAAGTCTGAAGTTCAGACTGCTTTTTTCAAAATTGTTTAAACCGCAAGTTCCAAAAAATCAATTAAAGCATGATGGCAGCAACAATTATCATTGAAGTTTCAAGCCAAGTGTTATGGATAAAAATACAGCAAGGTTATCAATATCAGCAAGCTCTTTATTAAAGCTCAAAGCTTCAAGAAAAATAGTACCATTGAAAGTCAATAGCAAAACAGTACATGAGCGAACAAACCTTACGAGCAGCGAGCTTGTATTTTTTAGCCTCTAAGTGAGCCAATCCTGCAGCACATCGTAGTTTTGAGGCTGTGATTGGGTCAAGGGCCTCTGACGATTGTTCTGCTTTACTCACATAGTTTGTCGCGTGAGTGAATTGACCCATCTCAATGCTGACCAGAATTGCACTCATACACATATGGATGATATGTTTTGATGTAGTGCAATAATCACGAGTCCGTACATAACTTTTAAAAGCATCCCCAAGTGCACCGTGAGCATAATAAAAATCTCCAAAATCATTGTATCCCATTCTTATGCTTTCTTTGATCAAATTTGTCTGCACAGAAAGTAAATGGAGGAATGAATATCAGGAAAAGGAATACAATGGAACAATAGAAGAAATTATCGGAAAACAGATCTTACATGATGATGTTTGAAAATAACAGGAAGACTAGTCCATGGGTATCAACATCTCATATAGAGAGAATGTAAACGTTAGCAACGAAGGGTTACCAAACACTACCATGACGAGACATTAATATCCACAGATTTTGCAACATGAAATACTCCATCTGGACCCCATTGTCCAATGTGCATCTAACGATACTTAATATTTATAAAGAACTGATTCGTTTGGAATCAAAACTTAACCATGGGTAATTTGGGTGTCTGCAACATCTACTTTGGGGTGAAATCTGGATTAGTTCATAGAGGCACTGCCTCTCTTTCCTTATATCATCTAGACATCTGCAATGTCAAGATCCAAAATCAATCTAAGCTAAATTAGCCAACTTGTTTCTACAATCCTTGAGCTTTTCCCAGAAAACAATAAAAATTCCCTATTTACAAAGAATACTAATTTTTACCAACACTAATTCAAACTCAGCAGCATAAAAAGACCTGCTTGAACTGCCAATCTCCAATTATAGCACATCCAAACAAAAACAAATACACGCATGAACAAAAATAAGTATGTACCGAAAAATACACACAAAGAAATGGAATTATACCCTATACGCATTGAGCTCGTTCTCGAGTTTCTCCTTCTTCAGTTCGGCCCGGCGGTCAACCATATCACACCAAACGGAATCCATCACATAGTCGGGCCCCATCTTGCTGTCAATCTTCTGCACCACTTCTCTAAAGATTTGGGTATTCTCGCCCTTCTTGATCTCGTCGTAGGCCATTCGGAGAGCCTCCAGCCGCATTCCCGGGTTGCCCTCGCAGTGGTCAGCGATGAAGAGGAGGCGCATGATCTTGGTGCGCCCCTGGTAGAGGCTTGCGTAGGCTTCCACGTCGAGCTGCTCGCCGCTACTTATAATTGGCCTCTTGCTACGGCTCGGCTCGTCGACGCCGATGTCGCCGTTGGAGTGGATCTCGTCGATCAATGGGCGAGACGGTGATTCCTCGGGTTCCATGTCGGGAATCGACGAATTAGGATTAGGGTTTTCTGGAAATGGGGAGGAATTGCTGAGATTTTAGCAGAGCTCCCTCTGTAGTCTGTTCTACTCGTACGAGTTACTCGGGGCCGGTAGAATACCGAGAAGTGTGCTTAATGTCTGTGAACAGTAATAAAAAAATATGGATAGAATATTAAATAATAATAAAAAATAAAAATAATAATAAGGTAATAATTAACTGTAGAGTATTTGAAAATACTTAGTTACTTTTAGACCCAAATTGCTATAATACTGAATATTTTTATTTTTAGGTTTTAGCCATGTTTTAATAAATAAGGTTCACGAGCACACTAGAAAAAACTTTTACTTTTCTCTTCATACTAAAACGCTTTCTCTTTTCTCTAAACTTTCATTACAGATTGGATTAGGGGTGGTAACTTCGACTCTCTTCCCCCTCCCTCCCTCCCTCCCCCTTTGTGTAGTGTTCTATTTTGTATTTTTTCAAACCAAATAAGGGAGAATTGTAGATCTGGAACTTTTCGACGACTATAGACCAGCACGTGCCCCTCCATGGTATTGCCCAACCACCAATCTTCAAGACCATTGAATGTGGCGCCAAACGGAGCGGCGAGTAACCTGCACACGCGGTTTGAAGTTCTCAAAAACATTCGGCACGTGGCTCTCACGTGCCACCGGAAAGCCCTTTGCCGACGCCATGCGTGGCGTTCTGGGGTCTATGAGTTTGGGACTTCCATGATCGACCGTCGGTTTTCCTCCAAGAGTGGCGTGTGTACTGCACGCTCCACAGCAACCTCTTGGAGCACTGTATTTTCGATTTTCGCAGTGGTTTCTCATTGTATTTTATTTTGTATCCTGTCTTTACTTTTTAGAAAAATAAAAATTTAAAAAATAGTGCATTCAGACCTTAGTCCGAATGGAGTGGTCCCCCTTCCGCTTAGGTGGTGCTTATGGTGGGATTGGTGCACCCTACTCCGCTTAGTTGGAGTATGGGATTTTGTCACCCGATTACTATTAACTCTATCGTGGATAGAGTTGTGCTATTTTTTAAATTTAGGTCTTTAGAGATCTGGACTAGACCATGTCAGTCACAGAAGTGTGTTGGGAAGTTATTAACGTTTGTAATTGGCTTGTTACTTATATAAAAAAATAAACATTTGGACCTTGTTTTTAAGTCAACTATATATGTCATCTTTTAATGAATAGAATTTGGTCCGTTATTTAAAAAAAAAAAAAAAAAGCTTCACACTCTAAAAAAATAAAAATAAATAATTAGGCCTGATTTGGATAGTAAGTAGAGATGAATTAAAATGAAAGTTGAATAAAATATTGTTATAATATTATTATTATTTTATAATTTGAAAAATTTGAATTGTTTATTATATTTTGTATAGGAATTTAAGAAAGTTGTAATAATTAGATGAAATGAGTTGATATGAGTTATAGGGACTTTTGTATCCAAACCAGGCTTTATGGTTCACAAATTACACCCAATTGAATTAATTTTAGGTTTCATTTGGATGTTGAGTTAGGGCTGTACAAAAAACCGGCCAACCGACCGCCGCCGACTCAGACCGGCCGTCGGAGCTCGGAACCGGCAAAAACCCACAGGGAACCGGTCGACTATCGATGGGAAATTACCAAAACCGGCGTCGGCCTGTTCGATTTGCTGTTTGAACCAGTAAAAACTGAAAAACCGGCCGACGTCAGCAGACTTTTTTAAAAACATATATACCGTTATTTAACGACGCCATTTCACTTAAATAAGTGAAACAGCGTCGTTCTGGATCTTTAGTATAAAAAAATAAATAAATAAAGGGAACGGCCAAACGGCGTCGTTTCTTCCTAGGATTTAAACAACCCGTGGACCTCTTCTTCTCATTTCATCTGCCTCTCTCCCATTCTCCATTTCCGTTTCGAGCCTCAGTCGATTCATCCTTCAACAGACAACGACCGTCGACAGCAGCCATTGCCAATGCCAACCCCCTCATTTAAGCCTCTCCACTCTCTAGCGATGGCGGCATCATGAAACGGCGCATCCCATGATTATTTTTTTAGGTAAACAAAATGAAGATTTTAATTTTTAAAACGTCTATACTCTATGAATTTGATTTTTTGTTTCAATTTTAGTGATGAGAATCTTAGTACTTCGAATTTCATGAATATATATGACAACCTAGAGCAAGTTTATATATAGCTATTAGCCCAGATTCGGAGATTCCCAATTGTATATTTGAATTCGAAAAATCTAGGTCTTGGACCTTCGTGTACTTCATAAGTTTTTATTTACAATAAAATCATAGCTATTTACTTGTTTTTGATAAATTTGGATATTAGGTTTTGATATTAAGTTTAGAATTGTGATAAATTTTACAAGTTAAGATTTAATATTGATATTCGGTTTAGGTTTTGATATAAATTTTGCAGATTTAATATTGTCTTGGCTTTTTTTAAAATTATACAGTTTTGTTATAAAATATAGATTAGAATCTTAGATTTGTGATGTTTGCCACGTTGCAAACTAGCTGCTGTGTAATTGTATTAATTTTTCTCTTCTTTATTTGTTTTACATGTTAGATGGATTCTTTTTCAAGTCAAATTGATCTTGATTCGAACTCCCAAACAATTAATTTGGGAGAGATCCAAACACCAAAACCCCCAAGTGTTTCTAATAGTCGTAATTGTCCGCTTCCTACGAAACGGAAGGGGAATGATCCGTTAATTGTTTGGGATCATTTTACAAGAGTTGAGGGTTGTTTCGTAGATGAACCTAAGGCCAAATGTAATTATTGTGACAAAATGTACGCTTACCACTCAAAGAGGAACGTAACTTCAACTATGCAAAACCATCTACCTTCATGTCTCAAAAATCCTTATAAGCGCTTTTGGATAAATACCAAACAATATTGGCAGGTGAGGCATCCTCGGAGGGGTTTGGAGGGAGTGATAGTTTAAGGAATCTTGTAACCCATAAATTTAGTGAAGATGCTGTGAGGTTGATGAATTGCCATTTAGAATTGTTGAAGGGCAAGGATTTAATAAGTATAGTTGGTTGCTTGAACCTAGATTTAAAGTGTCATGTCGAGTTACGGTTGCAAGAGATTGTATGAAACTGTTTGAGAAGGAAAAGACCAAGATTAAAAAGTTATTTAAAGATGGGGCAATGATGATTTCATTAACTACCGATACGTGGACATCAGTACAAAATCTTAATTATATGTGCCTCACTGCACATTTCATTGATAGTGATTGAAAATTGTAAAAGAAAATCATCAATTTTGTTTAATCCTTAATCATCTAGGAGAAACGATTGGGAAAGTTATTGAATCGTGCCTCATTCATTGGGGCATTGATAAGATATTTACTGTTATTGTTAATAATGCTAGTTCAAATGATACTGCAATTTCATATTTGAGGCATTTTTTGACGGAAAATTTGTCGAGGGGAAAGTATATGCACATGAGATGTTGTACTGATATTTTGAACTTTGTCGTGAATGTGGGTCTTAAGGAGTGTAATGAAGCCATTACAATGGTTAGAAATGCAGTTATATATGTGCGCTTCTCCCCTGCAAGATTAGAAAAGTTTAAGAAATGTGTAGAAAAAGAAAAAATTGATTGTAAAAAAATGTTGTATCCTGATGTGCAAACCTGATGGAATTCAACTCACAGGATGTTGGAGGTGGCTAAAGAATTTGAGAAGGCTTTCAGGCGTATGGAGAGTGAGGACTACAATTTTGTCTCTTACTTTAACGATGGAAACATTGGGTCTCCTAGAGCTGATGAGTGAGAAACAATGCGGGTTTTTTTGAAAATTTTGAAGATTTTTTATGATGCTACTTGTTAATTTTCAGGGTCTCTATATGTCACGGCAAACACCAATTTTTTAGAAATTTGTATGCTCCAAAAAGAGTTAGTTAGGCTAAGTGAGAGTGAGAATAGTCATTTGATGAGCATGAACATAAGCATGAGAATGAAATATGATAAGTATTGGGGTTTATTGGATAGGATGAACTTCTTGTTATTGATTGCCGTTATCCTTGATCCACGTAGTAAGTTGGGGTTTCTTACTTTTCACCTGAAAAAAATTCATGATGAGAGTCGGGTTGAAGAGTTGTTGTCGAGTGTGAGACAGTTATTATTAGACATGTATGTGGAGTATAATGTTGCGTTCGGTTCTACCTCGACTAGCAGTGAAAATGTTCCCCCTCCTTCGATTGCACCACAAATGATGATGAAGGAAATCATGAGTCGTAAATTTTTTTTGAGTGGTTGGCAGCATTATCTGCCTCTGGATCTACAACTCCCAAGTTAGAAATAGATCGGTATTTATCAGATGGTTGTGAGACATACAACCAATCTTTTGACTTGTTGAATTGGTGGAAAGTTAATGAGCCTAACTATCCTATACTTGCGAGGATTGCACGAGACGTGTTAACCATGCCTGTTTTGAAGGTTGCATCAGAGTCAGCATCTAGTACGGAAGGTCGCATACTTAATCCATTTCGGAATCCGTTGGCTCCGAGAAGTGTTGAGACACTTATTTGTACTCAAAATTGGTTGCGACATTCGTCAACACCAATTGATATTCAAGAGTCCATGGATAATGTTGAGAGCCTTGTGGTAGAATCTGGTAATGTTTTTCTCATTCAATTTTCATATTCATTTACTTTTCTAATTTAATTAATTTTTTGTCATTATCCTAATTTATTAATATTGATTATATGATGTTTTTCTATATAGAGTTGGGATCATCGTTCATCACAACTATTGATAACTGAAGAGTCGAAGACTGAAGAATGAAGATTTGTGAAATTTTATTTAAGAACAATAGTTGCTTACTTGCTTAGTTGTTTAAGACAATTTGGTTTTGTAATGTTTGTAATATGTATTGAACATTTAATGGAGTTTTTTTTTTTTTAGTTATCTAGTAATTACTATATAAGATAATAAGACTATAAAGTATAAGTATGCACAAAATTAAAATAAGGCATGACATTAAAATTAAAATTAAAATGAAATTAAATATTTAAAATTAATTTTAAGAATTCAGCAAAAAAGTCCAAAATGTTGATGATCTTGAGCTGAAAAAGACTTTGAATTAGGTTTTAAAATGGCCCAAAAAGCATGGCCCAAACCGGCCCAAAACTGAAAAATTGATCGTGAACTGGCCGGCAACAGAACCAGCCGGTTCTTCCCCCTAACTCGGTTGGTTTTGGCCAGTTTGTGGATGATTTTCAGGGTTGTCGGTTGGTTTCGATTTCTACTTGGAATTGAACCGAATAGTCAGTTTTTCACCCCTATGTTGAGTTAAGTTAAGCTCTTTATTAATATGAATTGAAATGGTTCATTGAGTTTTGTGGGGTCCACCTAAGATGAGTTTAAATGTGTTTATAAGAAGTTGAAAAAGGTTGCAAGTCCCGCGTGTAAAGAGATGTTGAGTTGAAAAAGGTTGTGAATCCCACGTGTAAAGAGGTTTTGAGTTGAGATGGGTTTAGTGATTTGATAGTTGGGTATTTAGATGTTAGACTTAACTTAATATTAGATTGAACTGAGTTGATTTCAATTCAATTCAAGTTCCAAACGGGACTTAATAATTGAGCTATCAACTTACCTTCCATTTGTGAAGTTTATAAAAGCTAGCGATTGAAACTTATTTTCTTTGGGTTTAGAGTATTCATAATGGTTTCTTTATCTTATCATTTAAAATACATCACTAAATTTTACTCTTTCTATTTTACATACAAACTTTTACAATATATCATACATTAATTTATCTATTTTTCTTTCATATCACTTAAATAATATTTTTTTTATTCTTTTTAAACATTTCTTTTCTACCAATAAATTTGTAATATCCATATATATATTTTTTTATATTTGCAATATATTATTATATACAATGTAATATAATTTAGTCCCATACACACAAAATAAAAATATATAATTCAAATAAAAATTAAAAATAAAATAAAAAAATGAAAAATTGGATAAGTAATATTTCCAAGATATTTTTTAGAAAAAAATAAAAAAAAAGGTGTTTTAAATGATGAACAATAAAAAGAATTTGTATTAAAATATAAAAATAAAAGGAAATGAGGGAGTAAATGAAGTATAAATAATAAAAATTATTTTAAGGATGAACAGTACCTGTTGCATGTAGCGGGTTACTGTAGCAATTTGTATTTTACATGTTCTTTTACATAACTGGATGTAACTTATTTTGTGAACAATTCTTTAACTAATTTATATTTTTTTGTATTATAACATAAGCTATTGAGAATGCTCTAACTAATAAAGTCCTGTTGAGTGGTTAGAGAAGTTTTTATTATTTATTTATTTTTCTTCTTCTTCTAGTACTACAACCATTATTACCACCGTTCCTACTCCAACTTCTTTCATTATGAGTTTCTACAAGTTAGTTATATGGCTCCCAGATTCAAGATCCAAATTCGAGTCCAATATTCTTAAGCATATATAGATCTTGCATAATATTGGTCATCTTCTCAAATACTAGCAGTAGACAAATGAGTGACAGATTTGCCCTTGCAGCTTTAATTTACAAATTAAAATGAAATTGTTGGAGGTCATATGTGTCATAGGAGAAGATATTGGACCGCATATAACATTGAGTAATTGGAAGATTAGGAAAGATACTTTAAAATGGGAGTAAACTTTAATTTATAATGAAGGCGAGGTATTGATGCTCTTCATGTTTAATAACTTTGTAAAGAAGGAAAAAATAAACATAATATGTAAAGTAGGTAACAACAAACATACTTTAAAATATAACTTTTATTGAAAATAGCAAGATTACTTACAATCTTTAAGTATTTCTTGAATATATCATTTGAGGTTTCAACTTGGGTTGAAATAGATAGGGATACATGAGGCAAATAAGGGAAGAGTTTCTCTCTAATTTTCTTTCTTTACGGTTCACTCTTGGTTAATGATGTTTTTCGCCATGCCTTCTTTGTTCATTGATTCTTCTTTTTATAGGGTTGGGAGTGCTTTTAGGATTCCTCCACTTGTGATTTTTTATGCTTCTTGATCAAATTATTTTCTTTTTGACTCAGCATGAGAGTGCTCTGAAGATTCCTGCAGTTATCATTTTGTCTTTTCCATTTATACATTATATGTATGAGCCTATAACCAGTGCAATGTGCGGATTGTTGTGTATGTTGTATATGAGGGAGAGAAATTTAGAGAAAGACTAGATTTTATAGTAGAGAAATTCGAAACGATTTATATGACGGNAAAATGGCCCAAAAAGCATGGCCCAAACCGGCCCAAAACTGAAAAATTGATCGTGAACTGGCCGGCAACAGAACCAGCCGGTTCTTCCCCCTAACTCGGTTGGTTTTGGCCAGTTTGTGGATGATTTTCAGGGTTGTCGGTTGGTTTCGATTTCTACTTGGAATTGAACCGAATAGTCAGTTTTTCACCCCTATGTTGAGTTAAGTTAAGCTCTTTATTAATATGAATTGAAATGGTTCATTGAGTTTTGTGGGGTCCACCTAAGATGAGTTTAAATGTGTTTATAAGAAGTTGAAAAAGGTTGCAAGTCCCGCGTGTAAAGAGATGTTGAGTTGAAAAAGGTTGTGAATCCCACGTGTAAAGAGGTTTTGAGTTGAGATGGGTTTAGTGATTTGATAGTTGGGTATTTAGATGTTAGACTTAACTTAATATTAGATTGAACTGAGTTGATTTCAATTCAATTCAAGTTCCAAACGGGACTTAATAATTGAGCTATCAACTTACCTTCCATTTGTGAAGTTTATAAAAGCTAGCGATTGAAACTTATTTTCTTTGGGTTTAGAGTATTCATAATGGTTTCTTTATCTTATCATTTAAAATACATCACTAAATTTTACTCTTTCTATTTTACATACAAACTTTTACAATATATCATACATTAATTTATCTATTTTTCTTTCATATCACTTAAATAATATTTTTTTTATTCTTTTTAAACATTTCTTTTCTACCAATAAATTTGTAATATCCATATATATATTTTTTTATATTTGCAATATATTATTATATACAATGTAATATAATTTAGTCCCATACACACAAAATAAAAATATATAATTCAAATAAAAATTAAAAATAAAATAAAAAAATGAAAAATTGGATAAGTAATATTTCCAAGATATTTTTTAGAAAAAAATAAAAAAAAAGGTGTTTTAAATGATGAACAATAAAAAGAATTTGTATTAAAATATAAAAATAAAAGGAAATGAGGGAGTAAATGAAGTATAAATAATAAAAATTATTTTAAGGATGAACAGTACCTGTTGCATGTAGCGGGTTACTGTAGCAATTTGTATTTTACATGTTCTTTTACATAACTGGATGTAACTTATTTTGTGAACAATTCTTTAACTAATTTATATTTTTTTGTATTATAACATAAGCTATTGAGAATGCTCTAACTAATAAAGTCCTGTTGAGTGGTTAGAGAAGTTTTTATTATTTATTTATTTTTCTTCTTCTTCTAGTACTACAACCATTATTACCACCGTTCCTACTCCAACTTCTTTCATTATGAGTTTCTACAAGTTAGTTATATGGCTCCCAGATTCAAGATCCAAATTCGAGTCCAATATTCTTAAGCATATATAGATCTTGCATAATATTGGTCATCTTCTCAAATACTAGCAGTAGACAAATGAGTGACAGATTTGCCCTTGCAGCTTTAATTTACAAATTAAAATGAAATTGTTGGAGGTCATATGTGTCATAGGAGAAGATATTGGACCGCATATAACATTGAGTAATTGGAAGATTAGGAAAGATACTTTAAAATGGGAGTAAACTTTAATTTATAATGAAGGCGAGGTATTGATGCTCTTCATGTTTAATAACTTTGTAAAGAAGGAAAAAATAAACATAATATGTAAAGTAGGTAACAACAAACATACTTTAAAATATAACTTTTATTGAAAATAGCAAGATTACTTACAATCTTTAAGTATTTCTTGAATATATCATTTGAGGTTTCAACTTGGGTTGAAATAGATAGGGATACATGAGGCAAATAAGGGAAGAGTTTCTCTCTAATTTTCTTTCTTTACGGTTCACTCTTGGTTAATGATGTTTTTCGCCATGCCTTCTTTGTTCATTGATTCTTCTTTTTATAGGGTTGGGAGTGCTTTTAGGATTCCTCCACTTGTGATTTTTTATGCTTCTTGATCAAATTATTTTCTTTTTGACTCAGCATGAGAGTGCTCTGAAGATTCCTGCAGTTATCATTTTGTCTTTTCCATTTATACATTATATGTATGAGCCTATAACCAGTGCAATGTGCGGATTGTTGTGTATGTTGTATATGAGGGAGAGAAATTTAGAGAAAGACTAGATTTTATAGTAGAGAAATTCGAAACGATTTATATGACGGTTTATTTGATGAAACAATATAAATGTTAAAATAATATCTTTGAGTAGAGACTTGAATCGGTTTATATTTTTATATGTAAGAAAAGAAATAAAACTTAAAAGTTACAATAGTTCATAATGAAACATTACTTTTAAAAGGATTACCACTCCATAAATATAACAATTCAAGTTTAATGGGTAGAATACCTACTTTGATGGGTAGAATGTCACATCGGAGTCATATGACTCTGTTTAGAATACAAAACAATATAAACGTTGAATTAATGCTTTTGGGTGGAGTCTTGAATCGGTTTATATATTTATATGTAAGAAAAGAAATGAAACTTAAAAGTTACAATGATTCATAATGAAACATTGTTTTTAAAATATTTATCACTTTATAAACATAATACTTCAAATTTAATGAGTAGAATGCCTACTTTTATGGATAGAATGTCATGTCGGAATTATGACTCCGCTTTTATATATAGTAATAGATGTATGTATGTATAAATATATTTATGTGAAGTGTGAACTCAAAATTGTTATGTTGAAGTTTGTAAACAAAGTCATGAAATATAATAGAAACCCACTATTTGTGTAAAAAAAAAAAAACTTTTATGGTTTATCATCAACAATGTTAGTCGATCCAATCTTTTAGACACACACACACCTAACTAACCTTAACCTTAATTTTTTTTTTTGAACTGAAAAAATTCCATTGCTCCTACATCAATCAATACATGGCTTATCAGAAAGAATAATAGACATAATTTCAGAAGGACCTTTTTCAATCCAAACTAATTTTGTTTCTGCATACATGCCTATTTTTGCAGCAGCATGTGCTGCCTTATTCCCAGTCCGTTTAACAAAACCCAACCGCCAGTTTGAATTCCCGGATAATAAGAAGTGGATATCATCTATTAACTGCCTTTTCCACGAACAATTAGAATTGGGGGCCAAAACACAATCAATAACCACTTTAGCATTTCCCTAAAAAATCACTTTGTTAAGTCCCAGCTCATGACACAATTGTAGGCTTCGAAGAAGAGCATGGCATTCTGCAGCAAAAGCATTACATACATGGACCTTGGGAGTAGACAACACAACCTCAGCCTCACCTCTGTAGTTCCTTAATACACTTCCAACTCCCATTATATTATTTTTTGCATCAAAATTGAGCTTGTAGAATGGATCTGTTGGAGGGCTCCATCCCACATCAGTTTCTTGTGGAGCCCCACTGTCTGTAGCATTGTTGGAGAACTTATGCAGCTCATGGTATACTTCAATATCACTCAGAGTCGATCTTAGGAGAATAGAAGGGCTCACAAAATTGCTATTAAAAACCCAACTATTCCTCCTTGCCCATATTTTGTGAAAAATAGCAGCCACCTGACAGTTTCTGAACTTCCAATTTACTATATAAATCAAAGTACAACAAAATAAAATCATTATGAGCAGAACTCCATTTCTTCATAGGACTATCAT
The DNA here is from genome assembly GCA_003123785.1 of Pterocarya stenoptera. Taxonomy (NCBI): domain Eukaryota; kingdom Viridiplantae; phylum Streptophyta; class Magnoliopsida; order Fagales; family Juglandaceae; genus Pterocarya; species Pterocarya stenoptera. The sequence goes on from QEOT01009470.1 coordinate 18,242, forward strand.
TCTCCCCCCACACATCCACAACAGCAGGGCAATTCCAAAGTGCATGTATTGCTGTTTCCTCATCTTGATTACAAACTGGGCACATATCATCTTTAAGAATCTGTTTTTTCTTCAAAGAATGCTTTGTAGGTAATATATCATTAAGCACTTTCCATAGAAATTGTTTGATCTTACCAGGAACTTGCAACTGCCATAGCTTCCTCCATTGCACCTCAGCATCATTTCCATTCGAGACCTCCCCTTGAGACTTATTCTTCATTAGACAGTCCAAAAAATACGCACTCTTGACTATAAATGCACCATTTTCATTCCTAACCCAAAACAACTTATCAGTGGCTTCCCTCAAATTGATTGGGATGCTGCAAATTAGCTTTGCCTATTCTAGATTGAATATCTCTTCCACTAAATCAGCCTTCTAGCAGTGATTATGCTTATCTATCAGAATTGCAACTTTAGCTTCAGGATCCAACTGATGCATGGGAGTTTGTATTTTGTAAGAAATTGGTTGTGGTAACTATTTATCCTGCCAAACCTTGATGCTCTTACCATCACCTACCCTCCACACAGCTCATTCCTTAACCAAGTCTAGTGAACACCAGATACTCCTCCAAATATGAGATGGAGAATAGCCTATCTTAGACTCCAGCATATCACAATTGTTATAGTATTTAAGCTTAAAGACCCGTGCCACCAAAGAAGTAGGTTCTTGAACCATCCTCCATGCTTGTTTTGCCAATAAAGCTCTATTAAAGCTGACTAAATCCCTGAAGCCTAAGCTCCCTTTGTTTTTTACATAGCCAAGTTCCTTCCAACTTCTCCAATGAATACCCTTCTCCATATTTTGATGGCTCCACCATAACCGAGATAACATGGCCTCAATTTCCTTTAGTAGCACAACAGGCAACTAAAAAACACTCATGGTATAAGCGGGTATAGCTTGAAGAATACTCTTGATCAAGATTTCCTTACCTGCTGAAGATAACAAACCAGTCTTCCAGCTACTAAGCCTCCTCCAAATCTTTTCTTTAGGCCCTTGAAAGTGTTATACTTA